>OZ026622.1:62938665-63516165 GCA_964020975.1 Hermodice carunculata | reverse complement strand
GCTAACAAATTGGAAATGCTATTCATTTCATGCTCATTGTGTCGTTTTGGTTGCAATATTTGTTTTACACTTGTGATCATAATTTACCACAACTTTTGCTTCAACTTGAACATATTGACCTCAAATGTGCAGCAAACTGAAGTTAATGTGATGAATGAAAAAAGAATGTCTCAGATTTTCAAATTTTTGTTCCGTATTAATTGTCATTAGAGTTGGCCAAAGGTAGCTTGCCTTTGATGTGTCATCTTTTAAACTTCAAGCAGCTGTATATCAAGAATGAAGCAAAAATTTCAAAATTTGAGACACTCTTTTTAGATTTATAATGTGTTCTATTGTTTACCACTAATTTGATATCAAAGTCTATTAAAATGTAGAAGTAGAAGCCAAATTTGTGTCAATGAATGATAATCACTTTTGTACACTTTTATTATTGCTGTATAAACATTGTAGCACCGTGTTTGAATTGGGTCGATTTGTTCTGCTTCAACGATTTTATTTCATGGATCTGCGATTTCAGCGCAGGACACGGTATAAATTTCATATGAAGAGCTGGGTCCAGTAACAAGGTAACACATAATGTGTTCAAAGATGTCTTAAGTTTATTTTGATTCCATGCAGGACGCTAATGACTGCCTCAATTTTCAATGGGGACACAGTATACTAAACACTAAGTACAGTGCCACTGAATTATTCCTTAGGTTGTATTCTTTCCCAAAGTGCATACTTTATTAGGCTTTTTGAGTGTATTTAGAGAGTTATTTAAAGAAAAGTGCCCCTTATCACCAAACCCACTGTTAACTTGCTGTATATCCTAAAATGACCTGACAGAGTTGGAATGTGGCCGGTGAGTGGATGTGCCAACTGTGATGCAAGACAAACTATTCTGCATAAAAAATATGCCAAAAAATGACAGATTAGTTGAATGCAAATTTTAGCTTTTTACACTATTGCCAGCTTCCTCCATTGAATTAAATAACCACCAACAAAGAACAAATGTTTCAAAATGTTGGTTTTGGCGATAAAAGAAAGAAAATTAGTAATGACAACAGATCGATAACAAACTCACAGGTTGGTTTGTTTTTTATATTTCTTTTATTCTGCAACAAGGTATAGAGCAAGATAATTAAACAATTATCTCTTAATATAAATCCATGAGACAGAGGAAAACAATGTTCTTATCAGCAATTAACAAATTACACAAAGTGTCAAACTCACAATTTATTTTTATTTTTATTGTTTTTTTTTTGATCTTTCCAATGCCTTAAGTACACACCAAAAGAACTCATTCTAAATAAAACTCAACAGATAATAAAATACAAGCAACACATTATTGCACAAAATGCAGTATACAAATGTAAACTTAAGGGTGGAAAGGTGTTTTTTTTTTTTCAAAGCAGGTGAAGAAAACAGTCCGACTCAGGAAAAACAGAATTAATACAAAAACAGGCAGGAATTGAGAGACAAAAGTCTAAAACCTGTGACCAGGTGAGACAACATCACTGGACAAGCCAAATACAAGGGGAAAGAATTAAGGATAATTAAGATTGGATCCACAATTAATCATTTTGAGTAACAATTGCCAGCTTCCTTCATTAGATTAATAACCATCAACCAAGAACGGACATTTCAAAATTTTTGGCCATTTAAAAGAAGAAAGTTAACCCTAGTACTGCTGAATTGTTGTTGTTTTTGTTTTTTTTACCTGCATTTTGGACCATATAAACACGGGCCCTGAAGCACTAAGGTTAACAATGACAGCAGATCGATAAGAAACTGACAGGTTGTTGATCTGCCCCCTGCCAAGAAAAACCAAATGGCCAAAAATAATTAAAACAAACCTGTGTATAACCCACCACCCTTCTACAGCAGAACCACACTGCAAAACTGTGTATATTAAAAATAAATAAATAAAAATTGTTAACATTAACATCACAATGAATCATCAGGATTTAATGACAAATCACAAAAATGAATAACTTCAAGTGCACGATTGCTCAAATCATTAAGACAATATCTAAAAATCTACCTCAAAAATACCGTCATTAACATCTGCAAAGCTTTGTCTATTTGAAATTAACATGACCATATTTAGTAAGTGCTACTTCAAATTATACACTTTGCTAATACAACAATACAAATGTCTAACATATATGCAGACCAATATTAAAAAATTAATGATCATCATATTACTCAATCAAATTTAATCAATACTTAAACTCGACCCAGTATGGCCCTTTTCATAGCCACTCCCTGCAGAAAGTCGATCCACCAGAGAAAAGTCCAAATATTTTTAACAGGCTTCTGAAGCCCAATCACCCTGTATTTTGATTAACTGCCCAGAAACACCAGAATGAAACATAAATGTGTCCCACCCCAAAGGAAAAAAAAAACAAAAAAAAAACTAGAAAAGAAGATTTGCTTCACTGCAAATCTGTCTGGGTGCCTTCAAAATGAGACCAGTTTGAAATGCTACACTTTGCCATTGTTCAACATAATCTAAATTTCGTGTATTGGCCTAATTTCTACCTCAGCTGAATTGTCAGTCAGCTGAGGTTTTTTGAGGGTCCATCGTCCGTCGTCCATAATTCACATTTTCCACTTCTTCTCAAAAACCGTCAGCCAGATTCACTTCAAACTTGGTGGAAATGTGCCTTGGGTGGGTCTCTACCAAGTTTGTTCAAATGGTCACGGTCCAGTGATTTTTGGATTTTTAATGATTTTTTTTGTTCTTTTTTGGGTAAATCTTAAAAAATCTTCTCCTCCAAAACCGCTCACCCAATTGCTTTGATATCACGCACGAACACTCCCTGGGACTCCTAGTTCTTAATTTGTTCACCAAGTGGCGCTGCAATTTCTTCCTAATTTTGTATGAATTTTTGTGTGGTATAGATATTTTCGACTTCTTCTCCAGAACCGTCACTCAGATTAAGCTGAAACATAGTGGATATGTTCCTTGTAGAAGGGTCAAACAAAGTTGTTCACTATGTGGGAATGCTGCGGATTCCTGATTTTTAACGATTTTTTCAATTCGGGTACTTGTCGGTCAATGCAGCTTTCCTATTGATTACTATGGAAGTCAATGGGCATTCTAATGCTAATTCACATTTTCGACTTCTTCTCCAAAACCGTCATCCAGATTAACTTCAAACTTGGTTACAATGTACCTTGGGTGGGTTTCTACCAATTTTGTTCAAATGTTCATGCTCCATTGATTTTTGGATTTTTAATGAATTTTTTTGTTCTTCTTTTTGGACAAATCTTAAAAAATCTTCTCCGAAACTGCATACCCAATTGCTTTGATATCGTACATGGACACTCCCGGGGACACCTAGTTCCCAATTTGTTCACCAGGTGGTGCTGCAATTTTTTTAGGAATTTTTTGTATGGTTTTGCTATTTTTCACTTGTTCTCAGAACAGTCCCTCAGATTAAGCTGAGATGTGATGGATATGTTGTTGTGGAAGGGTCAAACAGCTGTTTACTAGGTGGCACTGCTTTGGATTCCTGATTTTTAAGGATTTTCAATTCGGGTACTTATCGTTCAATGCAGCTTTCCTATTAATTACTATGTAAGTCAATGGGCATTCTAATGCTAATTCACAGGACAACTGACACGAAATTTACTGTTTACTTGATAACTTGAGATCTGTTTTGAGTTAGCTACACATGTTAATTATTCTGTATGAAGGTCATGCTGAGACAGTACATGAATGACCTTGACCTCGTTTGTGAGGTCACAGTGCAACATACATGAATTTTACTCTTCATTATAACTTGAGAACTACTTGAACTTTGATGTTGCACATGTAAGTGTTCTTCTATAAAGTTCAGACTTACTCAGAACATGGTGTCCTTGATCCTTTCCCAAGTTCATAGAGCTGCAAGTGTGATGAATGTCAAGATCAGCTGAGGCATGGGCTGTTCACACAGCCCTCTTGTTATAAAGTAAAATGCTACAACTTTGGTTCTTGGTTCATTGGATGTGGCCATGTCACTAACTTATAAAATGAAGTTTGAATGAAGCTAGTATCTATAATAGTATTTAAGCTATTCAACATTTAATTTTGTGTATTTGCCTAATTTGCAGAAAGTGAAAGCCTACAACTTTGGTTTATGGTTCATTAATGGGGCTTTGCCACAAACCCATAAATTGAAGTAGGAATGGCACCTCTATCTATAATAGGTTTGAAGCTATTCAAGATTTACACTTTGCATGTTTTCCTAATTTGCAAATTTAAAATGCTACTTTTTTGGTTCATGGTTCATTTGATGCAGCTTTACCTCAAACCTATACATTGAAGTTGAAATGGCATGTCTATGTATAATAGTTTTGCAGATATTCAACCTTGAAACTTTTCAAAGCCCCTTATTAGCATAATTTGAAATTCTACTGAACTAATACTGTCCATTATATTGGCAGGTGTCACAAACCTATATATGCACATCAAAATTTTGAGTATCTGCAATATTTTGGAAGTTATGGAGCTTTTAAAATTTTAATTGCCCCTAAATTTGCATACTTTTAAACCTCGTGACCATTCCAAATTAGATGCACAATGTCACTGGTCAGGTCAGTCACCATAGCAAGTTAGGTGGTTTTCAGAAAAATAGTGCTTGAGAAAATCTCCTGTCCAACTTGGTCGTGAAGAAAGAAAGAAAGAAGGAGAGAGAGAGAGAGAGAGAGAGCGAGCGAGAGAGAGAGAGAGAGAGAGAGAGAGAGAGAGAGAGAGAGAGAGGGAGGGAGGGAGGGAGGGAGGGAGGGAGGAAGGAAAGAGAGAGAGAGAGAGAGAAAGAAAGAAAGAAAGAAAGAAAGAAAGAAAGAAAGAAAGAAAGAAAGAAAGAAAGAAAGAAAGAAAGAAAGAAAGAAAGAAAGAAAGAAAGAAAAGTGTTTACTAATACAGTGAAACCTCTCTAAAGTCGGCACCCTTGGGACCAGAGAAAAGTCACCCATGGGACCAGAGAAAAGTGCCCACTCCTGAGAGGGTCAGCATTCTGGGCAGTATGGATGAGTATGTGTGCATGTATATGTACATTATTCATACATATGTGTGTGTATATATATATATATATATATATATATATATATATATAAATTAAATGATGAATACCATGCAAAATCAAATCCTGCTTCAAACATTGATCATCAGGTGAGCACAAAATCGAAAATTCAGAAAATTCTGTCTGTCAAAGTTAATCACAAAAAGTACTTGGCTTATCTGAAGTATTAGGATGATTCCAGATTTTTTTTTCATGCATATATGTGTAATCTGTATATGTAGCTGTGAATGTCCTTCACACATTAGGGTCTGAGATTTCAATTTTTTGTGTGCTTTCATGTACTTGTATGAAACTTCACACACCTTCGCTGAATCTTACAGATTTACAACACTCTACGCGTGGGAACACTGCAAAAGTAACATTATTTCTCAAAGATTATATATGTCTTGTTTTTTTTTATCTTAATTTTTTTTGAATTTTTTTATAAGCAACAATATCAATGCTACACTACACAAACATATGTGGGTAGCACAATCCCTGCACAGATCTACAAGTACTTGTTCATATTCAAATCTACAGCCTGTATTAGTTATAATTTTCACCAGGGTGTGGCAGCACTGTGACTGTATTCCTGATTTGTTTACAGTACCAGTGGCCCATGTGGCATAACAGGCCACTGACATATTTTGTCAGGAATCCTATTGTGCCATCATGAGGAACCAGACTTCAAAAGTTTTGTGAAGTGTTGGATATATGTTCCGTTCATTTCCTAGGAGCTGAAGGTCCTAATTTCATGGAGTGCCACATCTATGTCCAGGCGTGTAACTGAATAACACATGAAGAAAGAAAGCCAGTGGTGTCAGTGATAGAGCTTGGAGCAGGAGGTCTCTGACAACAATTAGGCACAACTGCTTGACCTTTCTGCTGCTCTCCTGGCCTGGAAACCATTAGCAGTTAGCTGTACATTGCCAAAAAAAGTCAAACCTCCAAATTCAGATCATTCATGCAATTGGTAAAATTCAGTAGGTTTGTTGCTGTGAATTCTTGTACTCTGTAACTGTATTTATTTTTAGATAAATGTATACATGTAATATATTCTCACAATTTGATATTTCATATGTTCCATTGAAGTTTTACATTTACATAGCATATAGACATAGTTTGAACATGTATATTGGAAAACTTCCTTGCTTTGCTTTAATCTTCATGTCAGAGTACATTGGATAATCAGTGTTGTCAGTTTGCGGGCCCTCTTAGGGACTTGGTTTGGTCTTGATGATTATATATGAGCCTTTCATGGGTTCAGATGGATGGACACTACATGTACCAGGAGAAATGCAAAAACAGCCTAATTTGACCACCAGCATAGAGCCAGGCAGAATTGTTGCTGTCAGTGTGACTGTAGCCTGGTCAGTGTTGTCCGTTCCTTGGCTCTTTTAAGGTCAGTTGATAAGTGAGATGCATGTCCTGTGTTCTGCCAGGTGGGCTGTACAGGCAGTTACACCTTTGAAGTTGAGGGCAACCTTACAAATAAAAAAAAAAAAAAAAAAAACTCCTGTAACATATAGCATATTAGTGGGGGTATTTGCACAGGGAGGGATCAACCAGTGAGCCTTTTTTTTCAATAAATTAATAAATTTTCAATATTTGCTTTCAATTGTCATTAATTGAGCTGTTGACTATTCTGACATGGCACACTTACAACCTTTGACAAAACTTGACAATTTGAAATAGAATTTTACTTTTACTATAGTATGGAATCTGTATGCTATTTCTTTAAGAAGAAGGCATTAAAACAGGTATCTTTTAGACAGTTTTATTGTTTAAAGGTCTAAATGGCCATCTTGGTGTTTCCTTAATTTGGGATCTAAGTGCATTGATTCAGCTATTTACCACTGCACATGTATACCACTTCATACTTTAATACAGTTCAGAGAGGAACTGTCATTTGTGACTATTATGGTTCAGTACAATAGTGACAGCCAAAATAGCCTAATTAGGCATTGTTCATTTAAAACTTAGGTCTGAAAAAAACTTGCAGTGACAGACAAACAAAAAATTGAGTAATCAAACACCTAAGTCCATTTCATCACATACGGCCACCTGTGCACACAAGAAGTAACTCTGTGCATTAAACCTGTCCCCTGAGTCAACAGCTTTCCTTGGCAGAGGGCATGTGATCTTGATAGGTCTGATCTACAATTCTCATTCAAATCGTTATTCAGAACTGTTGAAAGTGAAATACTGAAGCAGAGGACATTTGACCACCAGTCGGTTTCAGCTAGTGTAAGGAGTGGCAGGTTAATATGCAGGAAAATGCTAGCCACGTCATTTCAGTAGAAAGCAGGTCAAAGTAATACTGTTGATTTGACATGATCATATCATTCCTGCATACATTGTAGCTGTTAACTCTCCCGTCTTTACTGGGAGTCACCCATTTTGGAGACTCAAAAAGTGTTTGAAATGATTGGGATTTTGAGGCCAAATTGACTGTTTTCTTTGATTTCATGCACTTTTTACAAGAACTTCCTGGTCACACATCTTTTGGGGTTGACACCTGTGTTCATGTTGAATGATAGTTTTATCAAATCAAGTTCATGGCAAAGTAACTTAATTGTCTTCTGTCAAGCAGTAGCCTACACATGAGAATGTAACTATAAACCTGATGAATTCATGTTCCAAGTATGAGAAAGGTGGTTAATAAATTGGCCATCTTTCTCAGTTGTTTCTTTTTCGTGTGTGTTTTTCCTTTTGCTTTTATTTTTTAAGCTCTCCTGACCATAGGTCACAGAGCTTATGCAACAACTCATGTCTGTCCATCCATAAACAGTTCCTTGTGGACATGATACAGTCCACAGTTTTTACCTCAGCTGACTTGTCAGTCAGCTGAGGTTTTTTGAAGGTCCGTCGTCCGTCGTCCGTCCGTCCGTCGTCCACAATTCACATTTTCGACTTCTTCTCAAAAACCGTCAGCCAGATTCACTTCAAACTTGGTGGAAATGTGCCTTGGGTGGGTCTCTACCAAGTTTATACAAATGGTCACGGTCCAGTGATTTTTGGATTTTAAATGAATTTTTTTGTTCCTTTTTGGGTAAATCTTAAAAAATCTTCTTCTCCGAAACCGCTCACCCAATTGCTTTGATATGACACAGGAAGACTCCCTGGGACTCCTAGTTCTTAATTTGTTCACCAGGTGGTGCTGCAATTTTTTCCTAATTTTTTATGAATTTTTGTGTGTTATAGCTATTTTTGACTTCTTCTCCAAAACCGTCACTCAGATTAAGCTGAAACATGGTGGATATGTTCTTTGTAGAAGGGTCAAACAAAGTTGTGCACTATGTGGGAATGCTAAGGATTCCTGATTTTTAACGATTTTTTCAATTCGGGTACTTGTCGGTCAATGCAGCTTTCCTATTGATTACTATGGAAGTCAATGGGCATTCTAATGCTAATTCACATTTTCGACTTCTTCTCCAAAACCGTCATCCAGATTAACTTCAAACTTGGTGGCAATGTACTTTGGGTGGGTTTCTACCAATTTTGTTTTAAATGTTCATGCTCCATTGATTTTTGGATTTTTAATGAATTTTTTTGTTCTTTTTTTTTGGACAAATCTTAAAAAATTTTCTTCTCCGAAACTATGTACCCAATTGCTTTGATATCGTACATAGACACTCCCGGGGACACCTAGTTCCCAATTTGTTCACCAGGTGGCGCTGCAATTTTTAAAGGAATTTTTTGTATGGTTTTGCTATTTTTCACTTGTTTTCAGAACAGTCCCTCAGATTAAGCTGAAATGTGATGGATATGTTGTTGTGGAAGGGTCAAACAGTTGTTTACTAGGTGGCACTGCTTTGGTTTCCTGATTTTTAAGGATTTTCAATTCGCGTACTTATCGTTCGATGCAGTTTTCCTATTGATTACTATGTAAGTCAATGGGCATACTAATGCTAATTCACAGGACGACTGACACGAAATTTACTGTTTACTTGAGATCTGTTTTGAGTCCGCTACACATGTTAATTATTCTGTATGAAGGTCATGCTGAGACTGTACATGAATGACCTTGACCTTGTTTGTGGGGTCACAGTGCAACATACATGAATTTTACTCTTCATTATAACTTGAGAACTACTTGAACTTTGATGTTGCACATGTAAGTGTTCTTCTATAAAGGTCAGACTTAATCAGAACATGGTGTCCTTGATCCTTTCCCAAGTTCATAGAGCTGCAAGTGTGATGAATGTCAAGATCAGCTGAGGCACGGGCTGTTCACACAGCCCTCTTGTTATTGGCTGCTATGGGCAGCCAATATTGCATCATGTGAAGGAAGTTCGGCCACAGGTGGCAATACTACATCAGCACATGCGCATACTGCCAGAAAGCCTTTTCACAGTATCTTATTTGACAACAGTGCCATCATTTTTACCCAAATTTGACATTCAATAAGAATTTTATACCAGTGTCATTTTAATTTTTGAGATTAACTTTTCCTATATACATACGCATGCCTTCACAAGGTGAGCTTCAGTGTAGGACATTCCTCACAGGCGTAAAGCTTGCCCAATAGTACACATAATAGTGCACATAACACGTGCGGAATGCCAGAAATCTGTTCTGTTCACAGAGCATTCCCTTTTACGTTTAAAGGGTTTCATGGTTAAAAAATGGAAGCCCCGTGAACTTGGAAATTTATCTTCACCTTGAGGCCAATTTTCTTTTCTAAAGGAGACTTGTCAAGTTTGCCCTATATAACTTTCAGGACTTGTCAAGTGTGGTATTGGTGGCACCATCTATAGAATTATGTAAAGTGGGCCAAGATGTAAAAATTTAAAACGGGATATTTGGAGTAATATCAGTATTAATAAGTACACTTACCTCTCGACCACCATTGCCAAGACCTCTGTGTCTGGGCATGATGGCCAAAAAATGGAGTTGAGAGCTTGCTACTCACACTCAATCCTTAAACCTGATAGTCCCATGGCGCCATCTCTCGGTCCATGTGGAACTGATGGTGACGTCATGTGCACATGCGCCCCTTATCATCCTTCCTCTTTTGGAGATTGGTCAATTGACATCAGCTGTAAGAGGAAGTGGGGTTGATCTGGTGGGCTTCTCTGGTGGTCGAGAGGTAAGTGTACTTATTAATTACTTAACATTACTTCTCGACCACCATTGCCGATATACAAATGTACTGGCAGTGGGGTAATCATTACAGGTACACTGACCTCTATAGACCAGCAGCACTGGCAGCTTGGGCAAAACCATTGGTCTGTATGAGGAGGCAAAGTCTGAAGGGAAAACCTGAGAGCTACGTGGAGATGACACCGCCGACAGCAGAATCTGGCCTAAACCAGAAACCCTCCTTACCGACCCGCATGGGACTGCACTGAGCCCCCTGGTGTTCGCCCACCAACATGACAACTGTCCCCCTCATGGGTGGATGTTATTGGTTGCAGCTCCATCGGACCTGGAGATCTAACAGGTCCTACTCGCGAAACTGGCGGGCGCGGGGGGCGTATAAGGTTCGATGGGCAGCGATTTCCGTGTCAAAACCGGCAACAGGCGCGGAAATTGGGACGAACTGCCTGATTAAGTCTACTAGGCACGAAGCCCTTAAAGGCCCACTAAGAAATGCGCCGACCTATAGGCCTGCATTGGATTCAACCACGAGAGCCCCATAAACTGGAACAAGGTGGCAGCTCTGATGGGATTCGGAAGGCCTAACAGACCAGTATCAAAACCTAAGCAAAGGAGCCTGTCATGCCAGCAAAGGCATATGTGCCATCCTGAGCACTATCATGTCATGCAAGTAGTGCTCGGCAAAAGCCGTGCACGATTGCCATCGGCAGGCCTGCAGAATGTCGACACCCGCAACGTTCCCCATGGTGTGCCAGGTAGCACTGAAGGCTCACACCTTGTGAGCTCTCCTCGAGAGGAAGAGCGGCTTCCATTGGATGTAGGGTAAAACCCTTGAAGGTCATAGCTGGATTTCAAGCCACTTTGTTCTTTGCAAGGAAGCCCAAATGAGGCCTCAGTGTCACCTGGGAGTGGTCAGGTGACCATTGGAGACGATCATAAGCTAGAGCATGGATCTTGCTTATCCTAGCCCCCGAAGCAAGTGTTAATAGAAAACAAGTTTTCCACATCCAGTACTTGAGCGAAACCCGCCTGGGGTCCTCAAGGCACTCAAAGGGCCACTTCTTCAACATGACTAATACCAGCAATTGGTCCAACCAGGGTAGGACCTTTCGCATTGCTGGCCTGTCGGTGTTGAAGGATGTAATGAGGGCCGACAGATAAGGATCGCTACTCATGCCCACGTCTAAGACGTTAGCGAGGATTGAGGAGATAGCTGATCAAAACCCCTAAACTGATCTCGAGCAATTGCCTAAGACTTCACACTGGTGTTACAGGAAGTCGGCGATGTGCATGATACGTGGAGCCCAAGGGGGAATTCGTATACTGGCGCACCAGTCGGAAAACACCTTCCATCCAGCTGAGTAAACAACAAGAGAAGAAGATCGAAGCCCCCTGTGACAATTCTATCTGAGACCGATCATAGAAACCTCTGTCACGTATGTGCTGTGAGATAACCTCCAAACGTGGAGGTTGAGCACTTGAAGGTTCCGATGGAACAGGCTCTTCCGCGTCTGCACCAGCAGCTTTGGCCATGCCAGTAATCAAAGTGGAGGCTCAACAGTCAATTCCAACAGGTCTACCGAGCAATCGCTCCAGGGCAGCCAGGGGCGACCAGGATCAGATTGCAATCATGGGACCGAACCTTGCGCAGTACCCTTGGAAGGATCTGCCAAGGGGCAAAGGCGTACGCCTGCAAGTTGCTCTGGACAGTCCATGGCTATATCATCCACTGCTCTCCATGGCTTGGGGGTCGGGGACAGGCGAGACGTAAACTGGCAGTTTGTGTTTTCGCGAGCCGCAAACAGATCCACATGTGGAGTCCCCCAATGTGCCCACATGGCCTGAATGACCCTGAGGGGAGTGACCACTCCATCTCTACTGGCTGACTCCTCCTCGAGAGTCGATCAGCCAGGACATTTGCATGTCCCTGGAGGTGCCTTGCATGCGTGTGGACGTCGTGGTTGTAGCCCCATCTGATGATGCGTCCCGCCAACTATGTCAGCTTCCCGAACTGCGTCCCGCCTTGCCTGTTGAGGTAGGCTATTGTGGTCCTGTTGTTGTACATTATGAGGACATGTTTGTGCTCCACCAGGTCCCAGAAGTGGAGGAGCGCCAAGCGTATTGCCTCCAGTTCCAAGCAGTTTATATGGCGAGCTGCAAAGGACGTCGACCAAGGGCCTGACCCCCTCCGACTCTCCACATGGGCTCTCCCGTGAATAGTCACCCATGTAAATGGTGAGCTAGGCCTGAAAAAGCTCCAGCATCTGCCCTCCCATGACGTTCTCCCTGACGGTCCACCACTGAAGGTGCCGCTGATCCCTGATGAGGATCAGCACTGGCGTGAGATAGACCTGGTCTCTGCTCCCTCTGCCCCGCAGCATGAGCTGCAAAGGACAATGGTGGAGCCAGCCTAACGGGACATGGGAGTCCATCGAGGACAGGGAGCCCAGCAGGGTGAGCCATTGTTGCACTGAACGGACTTTGCCGGTCCGAAAAGGCGTTAGCACAGACTGCAGTCTGTCCCACCTGTCCTCTGAAGGACGACAGATGTAGGTTATCAGATCGAACTGGATGCCAAGGAAGACGAAGATTTGCTCTGGCTGAAGACTGAAATTGGGTAGGTTCACTATCAGGCCCAAGCATTGACAGAGTTCCAGAACGGTCTGTGTGTGAGGCTGCAAATCAAGGCACTGAAGCGCCTTGATAGGCCAGTCGTCCAGATACACGTGAATGCGAACTGCTGAGTGATGAAGGTAAGCAGCAACTGTCTGCACGAACCTAATAAACACCAGTGGTGCAGTGGCAAGACTGAACGGAAGCATCCTGAACTGGTATATTTGGCCTGCAAATGCGAAATCGCAGATACTTCCATGAAGACTCTGCGATTGGCACCTGGAAGTACGCATTCTTGAGATCCAGGGACATCGTCCACTCCAGGGGCCATAAAGCTGCTGTCACTGGGTTGTCTCCATCGGAAAGGACGGGATTTCCAGATAGGTGTTCAGCGTCGACAGGTCTATGACTAAGAGCCATCCTCCATCCGGCTTATGGACCAGGAAGAGTAGGTTGTAGAAGCCAGGAGCACCTTGGTCCTCTACTGGCTCTATGGCGCACTTGCTCTGAAGCGTCGGAACTGCTTCCAGGAATGTCGATGCTTTGGGTTCCGAGGTGGGTGGAGCAAACCACTGTGGTTCTCTACTTAATGGAGGGCTGTCTTGGCCCAAAGGCAGTGTGTAGCCATGTCTCAAGATGTTTAGGATGAACGAATCGTCCGTGATAGACTCCAATTGCGCGTGGTATGCACTGAGGCAACCGCCAACCTCGCGCTGCGTAGACTCTAGCAATGTAGCAATTGGCAATCCCGAGACGTCTTCCGGGAACTGAGAGTCAGGAACGCTGAGGCTTTCCTGACTTCTTCCCTCTACCGGAAGGTTTGCCCTTCCCAGGTCGTTGTGCCCCTGAGGGAGCACTAGATGAGGGGAGGGTAGACGCGGTCTGAGAAGTATCGCGCATGGGGGCAGAGGCGGACAAAGACTGAGCTGTGCCTGGTCTGCTGAGCGGGCTCGAAGGTCCTGCGCCTGGCGAACCACATATGCCATCTCTCCTCCGAACAGGGTTCCTGAGAAGAGTGGCCCCATGCAAGCTCTCTGAAAGATGGGTTCAGGCAGCTTTTGACCCTGGAGGTAGGCGTCCCTTCTTAACAAAGGAAGGTTCACCTCCAGCATGCAAGCGGTCCGCAGCTGGTGATCAACAGCTCACAACAACGAAGTTGTGAGGAGTGTCGCCTGGTCTAACCAGTCTCACATGGCCTCTGTAATCTGGACAGAGCCCTTAAGGTCCTCCAGGAGATACACCAAAGCAGCATAGACACATCCGAGTAGGCTACCTAGCATCGAACTATTCCCAGTCCAATTCCACCAGCAGTGAACCTGACGGGAAGATCTGCTCCAGCACAGAGTACCACTTCCCCTGGACATCCGGCTTAGGGAGGAGTTGCCTGGCTCAAGTAGCCAGATATTGGCGGCTCGACAGGAACCCATGTGTCCCGAGTCTTGGCTGTGAGCTGGTCGTAAAACTCGCTACAAAGGGTGAAAAAGGTATGGGTGTACGTTGATGCGTGTCCTCCAGAGACAAGCCCAGGAACGACAGTGCCCGACCTCTCCTCTGCTGGCGGGACCGCAGCTTGGTCACCAACCAGACTCTGAATAAGAGCTTTGGCATGGTAAAAGCCCTTGGTAGGCGCAGGTGCTGTGTCCATGGGGGTAAAGGCCTCCGCCTCTGCCGCACCCATGGTCGCTGGCTCTCTACTCCTGTCAGAGCATGAACTCAAACTCAAAACTGTAGACCTGGGTCGAGACCTGGTGTCGGACCAGTCCAACATGAGCAGTTCATCCTCCTTATCAGTGTGCAGGTCTGTAGACTCCGGACTCGCAAGGGGAGTGAGGACACCCAAAGCCTCATGAAACAACAAATTGTCAGAGGGCAATGGAGCAGCCGCCTCTGACAGCAGGGGATCTGTCACCACGCCAGGCGTAGGGGTAGCAAGCACCTCCGCAGCAGTATTCGCCATCACAGATGCCGCCTCCACTTGCTTTCCCACGAGGGGAGAGAGATGGAAGGCAAGGGAGACTCATAAGCTGAGATCTCCGAGGCCGCAGGCCAGAGGGATCTGGCTGAGGCTCTGCCAGACCACTATCCGGGACCTTAGCTGCCGCCGCCTGAGCAATCTATTGGCAGGAGGGGTCTGGAGGGAGTTCAGAGAACTCCTGGACCTGAGGCCCGCGAGAGAGAGCTGGCTCAAAGTGGAAGCAGCAAGCTGCTCCGATGACTGAGTGTGCTCAGACTCGGTGACAGTAGCGGTTGCCAATGCTGAGGAAGACTGAGCCTCTTCATGCCACCGCTAATCCTGACGGAGGTGATGATCTGCCTGCCGCTCAATAGACTAAGGCAGGGTACCCGGCTGAAACGTGGGAAGCAGCGGGATCACCAACTGCTCACTCTGGGGCAAAGTCGCTGGAGGTGCAGGAGGGACTGCAGGTGCTACTGTTAAGGGAACAGCGGGAGGTTCTGCCCAGGCCGGACACCTCCGACACCACCAGGGCTGAAGACCCAGTGGCATTGGAAGCCACTCTCTTTCTGGGTGTCTTGATAAAAAAATCTACTGATATTCATCCTTTCTCTATAACATGATAAATGGAATGAAGTGCATTATGTAGGAGTGCCAGACTTGAGCAGCTGCTGTTCTGAGTTCATTACCTTTATATTGGCTGGGGGGTCTGGCAATGTTTATAATCAGATTTATCAAAAAAAGGTTCCCTATGATACATTTTGGTGCAATGTGATTTTCAGATTGTTTCTACAGTTTTGATGCTATCATCTGTGTTATAATTGTAACTGCAGATGTGACAGTATAGTGCTGGGGCAATGAAACAAGTTTTGTTGAATGTGTTGACTTGACTTTAGGTTGTGCTTTCACTTTACTTGTACAAACAGGTGTAAACAAGCAAATCTCATACAGAGGTCACTGGATCATGATAACATTGCATGTTAAGTGTTTTCATATAAGTTAAGTACTTGACAGGTTAGATTTTTTTTTGTGTGTGTGTTTTTTTGTGTGTTTTTTTTTAAATTATTTTTTTTTGCTATTATTTTTGTTTTTTGTGAGAAAAATAAAAAAAGGAATTGTTATTTAAAGTCCAGGGTGCCTGTGTGAGTGCCATCAATGTAGTTTTTTAATATTGGTAAAAAGGATTGTGTAAGTATCAGGTAAAAAGTGTGTGACTGTGGAGTCCAGTGGGCTTACGATATAGTTTCAAAGCCTTCTTCATCTCTCATCTTGCCATTTAAATATATTTCAATATCCCAAACATTACATTTTTGAAAAATGGTCCAAAAATTTGGTCTTGTGTGTATATATGTATAAAATACATGATATATTATTGTCTCTTTTTTATCTGTGGCGAAGCCACAGATATTACAATCAGTTTTAGCGGCCATCTTTGTTTACGTGTTGCTTGGCAATGCCAAAAAAAATTGGGGATATCCAAGTTTCTGAACGAGAATTTGAGGTTTAAGGCCCAATTGTTGAGGTTGCGGGTCTGAGGAGCTTGAAAAGAACCATTTGTAAGTCCTCAATTAATTCAATTTAGTTGAAAACTTGATGCGAAGTTGATATATGGGTCAAGGGCCGCTCTCAGAAGTCTGAAAATATCCACTTGTTGCTCATTAGGGGATCGTTTCACCCGAAAAAACGCGCCTCTGTGTCGTGAAGAAAATTTAGCTGGAGGTTGTTTGTTAATTTTTGGGGTAAATCTTTTAATAAGAGGCTTTTTCTTATCTGTGTGTACACAAGTGTTCTGATATAACTGCGTAATTATCCAACCTTGATGCCAGTACAACCCTGCCTCCGGAGACAAATGAACTTGCCCCAAGACCAAGCGGTCACCCGTGGGCGTGGCATATGCAGTCAGAATTACATGCGTGCGCACAATGGCACATCGCTCCAAGTGTTGGTCGACGTTCTGCTTGTGTTTACATCGGCCGTAACGAAAGAAAGTGCGTAATACTATTGACTTTTGGTTAAATTTTTGGGTACATCTTTTTATGAGAGGCTATTTCGTAAGGCAGACTTTGTTCGAAAACTTCGGCACATGTTACCGCAATACAGAACGGGAAGACAGGCTTGCGCGTCCCTGCTGAAGGCGGAATGAATTAACCCAAGTTCTTGAGTTTGCACATCCGGGTATACAAATGGAGATGTACGGTCATCTGTTTGCACGAGGACGAATCTGGTGATTGTTGTGTCGAACTATTCGGATTGCATAGACAAGAAAGAAAGACCAAAGTTTAATATAGAAGGCATATCAGAGCACTGTCCGCATGGAATGACAGAATCTGTTGTATTCTAGCACCGGATAGAGTGTTCAAACGATCGCAATTTCACCGCAACCCAGATGAGGCCCAAGCATACGCGATGCAAAGCGAGAGCCGATCAATATTTCTGCGCGCCGTGGGGCTGCCGTTGGGATGTAGGATATCAAATCAATTTAATGGACAAAAGAATAAGAATACTTGAGGCCCCTCACCCCCCATGTCAAAAGATTGTGAAATTAACCGCTGAATTATAGCACTGCAGGCTTTAGATATTATAATGAATTTGTAAAGAAAATTAACATATTTCTCCATTTATTACTCTGGCAGATTGTCATATGGACATGCACAAGTTCCAACATGTATCCTTTTTCATCTTTCACTGTCTTTTACCCACCACACGTCATCCAACGAGGAAAGGATGCCAGACAAAGATATATTTGAAGCGATTCTGTAATATACTTGAAATGTGAAAGTTTGGTTTTATTTCATTAAAATGCAAGGGAGGCCGACACTCGAACATATACTTTTAAATCAATCAACCAATACAAAAAACAAATTACAATATATTTAAAAAGATTGAAAGCTAATTGCCTCCGTGAAAATTTTGTTTGCATCATCAAAAAGATGCAGTGCAAGTGTAATGTTTGTCATGAATAATTTTTGTTTATAATTTTCAAGAGTTTGTCAGAAAAACATTTAATAATTTTTGGAATTCAATAGAATGTTGATATCAGATAACTCAACTTAAGTGCATCAAATCACATTGTGATTCAGAGATTCACAGTTTATAAAAATTGAAAAAAAAAAAGAAAAAAAAAGAATCCCTACCTACCTACCTACTCTACTTTTGTGCTTCGCTGCGACAGGAAACACGACATTTGTTTCAGGCCTCACCAACGCTATTTGCCTGTCCAGGACTCGGCTGAATAGAAGTGCTAATATCTTATAACATTACAGTCTTGTATTGAAGTTCCTGAGTAAAGTTACCACCTGTAACCTGGCTTTTGACTTACAGTCGCTTTTTGGCTCAGCTGGCCTACCAGTCAGGTTGAGATATTAGAAGACTCAGTCATCCATGGCTTCTCTCTGTCCATTCACAATTCACCTTTTTTGACTTCTCCAAATCAGCCTGCCAGATTCACTTCAAACTTGGTGGCTTTGTACCTTGGGTGGGTCTCTACCTAGTTTGTTCAAATGGTCACGCTCCAGTGACTTTTAGCTCAGCAGACTTGTCAGTCAGTTGAGCTTATCTTATGGTTCTCTGTCCGTCGTCCTCCCTCCGCCAACAATTCACATTGGGGGGGGGGGGGATGGTGGTGCCTTGGGTGGGTGTCTACCAAGTTTGTTCAAATGCTCACGGTCCATTTTTGGATTTTTTTATGAAATTTTTTGGTTGTTTTTTGGGGGCAAATCTTCAAAAATCTCATTCTCCGAAATCGCTCACCCAATCACTTTGATATCACACAGGAACACTCCCTGGGACTCCTAGTTCTTAATTTGTTCACCAGGTGGCGCTCCTATTTATTTTATGAATTTTTTGTTTTATCGCTATTTTTGAATTTTTCTCCAGAACTGTCCCTCAGATTAAGCTGAAACATGGTGGATATGTTCCTTGTAGAAGGGTCAAACAACGTTGTCCACTATGTGGGGCTGCTGCGGATTCCTGATTTTTAACATTTTTTTTTTTAATTCGGCTCTTTTTCAGTAGATGCACCTTTCCTATTGATTACTATGTAAGACAAGGGGCATTCTAACGCAATTTACATTTTCAACTTCTCAAAAAAACCGTCATCCGGATTTACTTCAAACTTGGTGGGGATGTACCTTGGGTGGGTGTCT
The DNA here is from genome assembly GCA_964020975.1 of Hermodice carunculata. Lineage (NCBI taxonomy): Eukaryota > Metazoa > Annelida > Polychaeta > Eunicida > Amphinomidae > Hermodice > Hermodice carunculata. The sequence continues at coordinate 63,497,314 of OZ026622.1, read as the reverse complement.
ACCAGGTTTGTTCAATAATTTTTGGATTTTTTTATGATTTTTTTTTTCAAAAATCTTAAAAGTTTTAATAGGAAAGTTTAACATGGGAATATCTTGTAATCCTTATAACTTAAATAATTTTGGACAGATTTACTTCAAACTTGGTGGGGATGTGCCTTGGGTAGATCTCTACCAAAATTTTTCAAATGGTCACGCTCTATTGATTTTCGTATTTTTTATGAACTTGTTTGTTCTTTTTTGGGACAAACCTTAAAAACTCTTCTCCTCTGAACCCGCTAGCCCAATTACTTTGATATCGTACATAGACGCTCCCAGGGACACATTGTCCAAATTTTTTTCACCATGTGGCGCTGTAATTTTAAATTTTTTAATGAATTTTTTGTATTGTTTTGCGATTTTTCACTTGTTCTCAGAACCGTCACTCAGATTAAGCTGAAATGTGATGGATATGTTGTTGTGGAAGGGTCAAACAAAGTTGTTCGCTAGGTGGCACTGCTTTGGATTCCTGATTTTTAAGGATGTTTTTCAATTACGGTACTTATTGTTCAATGCAGCTTTCCAATTGATTACTATGTAAGTCAATGGGCATTCCAATGCTAATTCGCAGGACAACTGACACAAAATTTACTGTTTACTTGATAACTTGAGATCTGTTTTGAGTTAGTAGCATGATGCAGCAGGTTAATGTTTCTGTATGAAGGTCATGCTTAGACAGTACATGAATGACCTTGACCTCGTTTGTGGGGTCACAGTGCAACATACATGAATTTTACTCGTCATTATAACTTGAGAACTACTTGAACCTTGATGTTGCATATGTACGTGTTCTTCTATAAAGGTCAGACTTACTCATAACATGGGTGACCTTGATCCTTTCCCAAGTTCACAGAGCTGCAAGTGTGATGAATGTCTAGGTCAGCTGAGCATGGGCTGTTCACACAGCCCGCTTGTTTGGATTTTTTTGTTTGTTTTTTGGGGGGCAAATCTTAAAAAAATCTTCTCCAAAACCGCTCATCCAGTTGCTTTGATATCACACAGGAACACTCCTAGGGACTCTTAGCTTTGAATTATTCACCAGATGGCGTTGCATTTTTTTCTAATTTTTTTAATGATTTTTTGAGTGTTTTCACTATTTTCCACTTCTCCAGAACCGTCACTCAGATTAAGCTGAAACTTTGTGGGTATGTTCCATGTGAAATAGTCAAGCAAAGTTGTTCACTATAGATGGTATTGCTATGGATCTCTGATTTTGAACGATGTTTTCAATTCGGATACTTATTGGTAAAAGCACCTTTCCTATTGTCAGATTACTATGCAAGTCAATGGATATTCTAATGCTTTTTCACGTTTTGGAGTTCTCTGAAGAAACTGTCTGTCAGATTCACCTCAAACTTGGTGGCAGTGTACGTGGGTCATCACACTCCAGTGAATTTTTTATGATATTTAGCTCAGCTGACCTGCTAGTCATCTGTCGGCAGAGCATTAGGCCCATGGGCCTGTTGTTCAGAAAAATATCTTGATATGTTGGTCCTAAAAAGTGATTTCAATTTGGCCTGGTCTCTCAAGCCAGCTGTCACTGTGTTCCCTTCTTTGGCAGCAAATTATGAAAGGTACAACACCAAAACCTTAGACAATGGAGAATATTCTGGAAGCACATCATATGCACTCACAATTATGTGTCTCCCAAAAATACCAATCGACCAACTGGTCAGTTTGCCACCACAGATTACATTTTAGGCCCATGGCCTTGTTTTTTTTTTTTTTTTGTATTCTTAGGAGTTGCGGTACCAAGGCTGTGTTCAGCTAGAGTCTATACTTAGATGCCTCCATCATACATACCTGTCAACAGTTAACCCTTGTCCTCTTGAAGTTAGACTTGGTAAACAGCTTTCCTTGGGGAATGCAGCTTTTTTACAATTCTCCCTTCAAATTATGTTTCATTAACAGTGAAATTCGTGAAAAGCATAATTGCAACATTTGACCTTCAGCCAGTTCTGGGCAGTTTAAGACATAAAGGGTTAAAAGAGGCTCTAGGACAGCTTGTTACCACAGAGTAAACCTGTGTACTTAATCTGTCTTTATCAGCTCATATAGCTGCCCTGAGACCTCTGATCCAGCAGCTGGTTAATCTACTTGACATACCCCACCGGCAGGTGCCTGTTGCTTGTTAACTCCATTCATTGCCACTGGTGGTGGATTCCCCATGTAGTCAACGGGAAATGTAGAAAACTTGCATGGTATAAACCATACCTAGCCTGAAGTCAGTGTTTTTTTCAATTGCCTGGTAAGTCATGCTTCAGCTGCTGTTAGGGCAACAGGAGCATGACGTGGCAGGCAATGCAGAAACCACAGAGTAGGTCTTGGTTGACTTTATCAGCATGTGCAGTGAGCAGTGGTATGGTGTAGACCACTAAACAGATTACCATCATCGTTAAACTCCCAGAATGTATCAGTAGACTGGCAGTGAGTGATGTATACTGGGGGTTCAAGGCAATTGTGTGTTGGGCTGAAAAAGTGGCATTCAGGAAGGACATAGTACAGTTGTATTGTTCATGGTTTCTGTAACTTGTTTGCATGAACAGTGAAACCTGTTTTGAGAGAGCATTGTAATGAAAGATCACCTGCCTTCTGAGACCATATTTCCGAAGTCCCTTTTTGCTATCTTTCCCATGTTATTGCACCTCCATTGAGAGACCACTGCCCTTGTGTGGCCACTTGTGGCCTGCCCTAGGGGTGGTCTGTCTAAACAAGTTTCACTGTACAGTACTAGAAATAAGGAAAAAAATCCAGTTCTCTGCAAGGGATCAAAGATAACGTCTGGCCATTGGATTACATTATAGACATTGACAAGTCAAGTATCAAAAACACTTGTCTTCATGGATATTACTTGTTTCAGGCAAACAGACATGCCATATTTCTAATGCTGATGTATGGTATTTAAGTATGCATATATTAATGACAAATGACAGAATTATTCATACAAGGTGCTTGAAATAATGATGGATTAATCTTTAAGCCATCAAAGTATGGTAGTGTACCTGCTTTTAAGACTGAGCTGACAACTGGGCAAAAGCCGTAGAATCTAGGAGAAACAAAAATGCTTGTCCCTACTGCCAGCAAAATGTGGTCTCATGTTGCAGGTGGTCTTAAAATGCAGGTAAATTGATCAGAGAAATATACTAGTAAAAGTGAGGTCTTAAAAAAGATATGCATTGTCTTGAAGGGTGGTCTCAGACACAGGGATCATACACAGCATCACTGTAGGGGGCTCAGGGACAAGCTGGCTCACATTCAAACACGATTGATGATAATCCTTTTGTTCTTTATTGCCAAAAGAGTTCCTTAATAAGAGACACAAGGTCTCCCATGGCAGGTAAAATAACAGGGGAAGAATAAGAGTTGTGAGTTTTTAAGGTGGTCTGTTATGAAAGAGTTAATGTCTCATGCCAGGTAAACTAATAAAATGATATGGGGAGAATAAGAGTTGTAACTTGTCAAGGTAGTCTGTTATGAAAGGGTTAATGTCTCATGACAGGTAAGCTGATAAAGTAAAATGGGTAGAATAAGAGTTATGACATGTCAAGGTAGTCTGTTATGAAATGGTTAATATCTCCTGGGAGGGATATCAGATTTTTATTTGTAAATATCAGAAGATGGCTACAAAGCTATTACATGAATATATATCAGGTATATATTCCTGTTGTCCACATCTGCAAACTCCTAATGTGGTACTCTTGACCTGTTAGGTTTTGCTGGATCTACCCCTGGGTCAGAGTACATGTACATGTATACAATTTGGCTTTGTGTACTGGTGCACCAAAATAAGGAGTAATCAAGAAGTGAGAGGAGCTGATAATGAAGGCAGTGCTCTTGCATGGTACGTTCACATTTCATAACACTTGGATGACAGCTTCGTTGGATTCAGATCATGCTTGTGTGTTGTTTTTTATTCACTTACCTGTGCTCACCTGAGTGATGTAGTTGGCTTGTACATTAGAAGGTATACCTGGTGTTTCCAGTCAAGAAAAAACTGGCCCATGCCAGTGTTTTACTCAGGTAATCTACTTGGATTTATAACTAGCCAGTTTTTATGTGTTGAAAACCAAGTTGAACTGGAAATAATCATGCCAATCACAAAAGACAAATCACGGGTGGGGATAGACATCATATGTGTAATGACCTTTTGCGATTATTGATGAGGTCACTGTATTCCCTGTTATGGACCATGTGCCGTTTTTATTTGGTCTGAGTATGCAAGCACTTGACTTGGGCCTTACTCGCTGTGGGAATAAAGGGCCATCACTTTCGTATGGAACAAGTTTCGATGAGGTTCCTCTAGATCTGTGATCCTTTCAGACTTGAACAAATAAGAATCTGCCTTCCTCCTGCTGCTGAATGGACACTCCCTGGGGAGAGAATGAACTTTTCAAGCCAGGTACCGACCTAATGGAATGATTAGGGAACCAGCAACAGTTCGGGGGATTACTGTAAGTGCTTTCTGTTAGCTACAAGACACACACGTGGCCCAGGTAACCAAAAATCAACAGCCAGTTGTATATGTGCACACTGCCTCATCCCTCGTGTCGTCAATCCCACAGAGATCAACAGTCCTCACAATCATCGGTGAAAGAGTGCACGTGGATGTTGGACTAACATTTTGGATAAATTACATGTAGCATCAGGCACATTTACGTATAGGTTGACAACAGGGAGACACATGCACACATGAAACTTCTGTGCTGCTTTTTTATCAAGTCCAGATCACGAAAGAGGAGACAGCAAAGGGAAGGGAGTGAGAGTGAGGTTTCGGGGCAGAGCACGCCAGAAACTGGTAAGTGGTTTGTAGATTTTGTGCATGTGTTTGGGATACAAAACAAACAGAAATCGATCCTTGGACCCACCAGCATGCATTCTTATGTGGCAAAGTATAATGTAGAACATAGCTGGAGTTAACAGGCTCCAGTGGTTCTGATGGGGTATCTTTGTATACGGCACATACTGGCTTCATCAGCCATGCGTTTTTGGTCCTTTTTGTTTACAAGCCTTGTGGGATATGGACCATAAAGATCTCGCCTTGACTTTTTCCAAGTGGGGATGATTTCAATGCTAGTTAGATTCAAATCTCGTAATGGTTGGTATAACACACAGTTTGGGCGTTATTTCAGGCAAGGCATGTTATGGGTTAGCTGCCAGTACCAATGGTGCATTTCATGTAATGGCAGATGTAGATCTATGCTGGGCTGGGTTTCTGCTGGTTTAGTGTTGAAGTGCAGTACAGCATTCTTGATATGCAGGAGTTACTAATGTAAATAACAGCAGTCATATTTAGTGATTTGCCTCTCAAAGATTTGATATTTGCTACACAATTTTACATGATAGACAGTAATATTTAAATACCAAAAGCAAATTTGGTGGTATACTGTGTGTATATATGAAAGTTTTGGTTACCAAGGTACACAGCTTGCCATGTGTGTAAATATGATCTTTATTAAATATACATGTATATGTATAATCTGGTGGAAATGATGAGTAAGTAGAGTGGTTATCCATGTGTGCTCAAACTTGATCAAGTTATCATGTAGGTTTATCATGTATTGTCATGAATACCATCTCTGTGTAACTTTATAGACTTAGTTTCTATGTGAAAACCAATGTTGTAATCCACACCATGTTAACTTCAGACTAAAATGATGAAGTCCTGGTCAGTTGTTTTTTGCCTTGGCTGGCAAGTCATGTTTCATATGTTTCATCACCTCAGAATTTTCCCTTTCCTCCTTAAACCAGCTGTGCTTCAATGTTTTGGACCAATTTCAAAAGTAACAAAAAAGAAAGAAAAAAGGGAAAAAAAACACACACACATACACAAAAATCAAATGAAAAAACAAACAAACAAACAAACACCCCTCAAACAGTTTGAATAAGAATTATAGAGACCTATCAAGATAACATGACCCAGGTAAACAGCTTTAATTCAGAGAGAAAAGGGTTAAGCCATGCTCCTGCTGTGCTGTGACAGCCAGAGCATGACTGCAAGTCATTGCCAGAACCACCAACTTCAACCATGTGTTGGTGTACCTGTTGTAAAGCCCCAGTGAAGACAGGTCATTCCCTGTGTCAAGGCCACTTCTCCATGCAGCGACAAATTTCATTGTACTTTCCTCCTTAAGAGAGGCCACCCCTCTTTTAAGGCCACATTTCTGGTGCACTGGGGGTAGCTGAAACCTTGACCTTTTCATGAGGTATGGGACAAGGCAGTGGCTTCCTACTATTCCAGTTGCTTGCAGGGGAACATTGGTCACTTGAGTAGAGAATGAGTTAACCCTCTCCCCCTTGAATTGAGACTCAGTCAACAGTTTTCCTCGGCATGGGTTGGTCACTAAGTGCCCAACCCATGCCAAGGAAAGCTGTTGACCTGGGTCATGTTGTCTTGACAAGTCTCATCTTCAATCCTCAGTCAAATTGTTTTTCATTGCTGTTGAAATCAGTTGAAAACGCTGAAGCAGACGACATTTGACCACCAGCCGGTTTTGGCCAGTTTAAGGGGGAAAGGGTAAAAGGACATATAGAAAGGCTTCTCAGAACAATTTTGAGTACATAGTTTTCCTCAGTACATGTAGGCTTTGAGCACATGCCAGTTAATATGCTGAAATGGTCTTCCAGTGCATGGTCAGCAGATGGTTAACTCTGGGTCTGGTAATTACAGCCAATGCTTGCAAATTTGAGGGGCTTCCTGATGAAGAAAGTTACAAAATTGCTTGCACCTCTCTGTTTCATTTGAAGGGAGATTCCACTGATTTGTGGGTAATTTTATCAGGTTGCTACTAATTCAAGATGCATGTGAGCTGGGAAATAATCTGCAGCTGCAGAAGTCTTATGCCCCACTTTATGTACTCATGATGCTGGGGCATGCTGTGATGTCTTTTGTATGTACCAGTGTAAAACATGGTAATAGTTATAGGCTTGACATTAACATGTTAACCCAAGAAGAAAGGTTTATCTGCATCCTAGTTTTGTGGGAGATACTGATTGGGAGAAGAAATTCCAGCAAGTGGATATGATAACAGAGGAGATTGAGCCAGTGAATAATTGATGACAGTTCGCAGGCAAACTGAATGTGACAGCAACATGTTGTGTGAGGGGTTCACTATATGTGTCTGTGAAGGCACCTCAGAAATCATACTGAACACTGATACACACTTTGCCAGTGGACACTGGCATAAACAAAAAATACAACACCTCAAAATGAAAAAAGGTCTTTTGAAATGTGGAACAATGACAGATTTTGGTTTAATTGGGTATTCATCTCAAAAAAATTTGTCCCAGGCCTCCGTTCAACACCAACCTGGCGTGCCATGTTTGTTTATGTTTGTCGGAGTTATTCTGCGTCACGTGTGACGTATAATCAACATCACTCACGCACATTTGATTTTGTCTAAATGTCAATGCATCTTGTCACTGATGCAGGCACGTCACAATTAACTTGTGACAATCTTTAGGTCATGTGATCTACAGTGAGTTAATACTTTTGAATTTCACTGTAGAAAATGATAATTCACCCTCAAACATAGAATAAAAAGGGTTTTATTTTATCACTTAAGCATTGAATCATGTAAGTAATTCAGAATGTATTTTCCTAATGACCCATATAATCATTTTTGGTAGGTAAGATTCATTTGATCGAATTGTTCAGGTGCAAATTATCAAAGCATTCAAATGCAACATTTTTTCTCAACCTTCTATTGACAGATTGGAGTCAAGATCTTTCCTGGCTCAGCATTAACACATAAATAACCAGTTAATGCTTAAGAAACATAATGCATCAAGGTATTTGTAATGGTCTTCTCTTTTACATTTTCAGTACTTATATACTTACTGGTATTTAAAAAAAGGTGAAACGTGAGTTGAAATGAGAAGCAGATGATGTTTACAACAGTAGACACTATCCGATAATTTTAATGGGAAAAAGTTGGCAGCTGATATATATCTTCATTAAGGGCCCTCAGGGTCAAATGTCCTGGTAATAGTAGAAAGGACAAATAGTCTGAAATTTTTAATGGGAAAAAGTTGCCTGCTGTCATATGTCTTCATTAAGGGCTCTCAGGGTCAAATGCCTGGTAATAATAGAAAGGACAAGTAGTCTGATTATTTTAATGGGGAAAGGTTGTCTGTTGTCATATGTCTTTATTAACGGCCCTCAGGGTCAAATGTCCCAGTAATGATGGAAAATATATGTAATCTGATGATTTTTAATGGGGAAATGTTGTCTGTTGTCGTATATTCATCAAGGTCCTTCAGGGTCAAGTGACCTGGTTAATTCAATTGAAAAAGTTGTTAGTTATTGTGTCTTCATTTAGAACAGTGAGGGTCAAATGACACAGTAGTGATGGAAAATACATGCAGTCATACAATTTTTAGTTAGATAATTTGGGTGTTCCTGTGTCTTCATAAAAGTGCTGCAAGGTCAAATGTTCTGCTGATGATAGAAAATACTTGCAGTCCAAGAAGTATCGATAAAACCCATTTTGAACAGGATGTCAGTCAGTAGTCTTGTGCAGCTTGGGTGGGCTACTTTTTTAAATGCATTTATTAGCAATTAGGCAAAAGGACTATGCCCGATACAAATCCTTATCGCAGAGCAGACAAGTGCACAGGGCAGTACAATACAGTATGTCAAAGAGGGAGCATTCCACTGCTAAGACATTAAGAGCCAGGGCATACTCACTAATTGCTTTTATACATGGACAAGGAAAGACAAAAACACATAGACCAGACAGATGGTGGGCTAGAGATATATCATGAACTGTAAATAACAATGGATCAATTTGGCTCTAAATGTGTAGCGGGTCCTATTACAATGAGTCCAGGTAAAATTCATGCAATGGCACCAGTGATGAAATGTTTTGAGGATATAATTGCTGGATGGAAAGAAAATTTTCTTTGTTTACAGTAATCACAATCTCTCACTTCATATAAAATGGTTGGTAAAGTAAATAGAGCAACAGGTATAATAGAAGAGTGGAAAACATTTCATATTGCAGATATAAAAAAAAGTGGTGCCAGACGTCTTCGACCACGGTTATAAAAGGAGAATCAACTACACCTATTTTATATAGGTGTTGATTTACCTGGCTGCTACCCATTCTAACTCTAGCATGAAGTACCGATAATTTCCTGTCCCCAACTTAATATATAGAATTATGTGTAACTGGGCATGGAATATCAGGATTAATTTTAATTATGCATCCCCTGTAGGAGGGGATGCATATAGTGACTCCTCCTCCGCCAGCTCCCCCGCCAGTGTGAATCTTGTTTTCCTGATATTTCTGTCCCGTCTTGACCTATTGCCTCCTAATTTGGTACAGATAATCTATGGGTCTAGGAACTTTTTCCTAGTTGACAAGTTGTTTCCTAATACTATTTGCTTCCTAATTCAGTGCAGAGAATCTATGGATCTGGGATTTTTTTTTCCCATATAATGCTATGTAACCTTGAGGTTAAAGGTCAAGGTTAAATCCTTGTTGCATTTTTCTGCTGACTTAGCAATTTTCACATTTTTGGCTTATTTCTTCTTGATGGTGCATCGTAGGCCCAAGGTTGCTATTATGCGTTAATAGGAAAGTACCTATGGGCTTTCAATTTGTGTGCTTTATTTTAAACCTGAGTGACCTTGAAAGGTCAAACTGCATACACTCCTGTTGATTACTATGTAAGTCAATCAGGATTGCAATGCAAATTTACATTTTCCACTTTTTCAAAACAATTGGCCAGATTCACTTCAAACTTGGTGGGAATGTACATCAGGTAGATATCCACCAATTATGTTCAAATGATCATGTTCCAATGATTTTTGAATTCTTTCACTATTTTATCATCATCATCATCATCATCATCATCATCATCATCATCATCATCATCATCATCATCATCATCATCATCATCATCATCATCATCATCATCATCATCATCATCATCATCATCATCATCATCATCATCATCATTTTATTTTGTTTTATTTTAATTTATGTATTTTTTTGGGGGGGGGGGATGAATTTCTGCATTCCTATTGATTACCATGTAAGTCATTTTGAATCTTCAAAACTGTAAGCCAGATTCACTTGAAACTTTTGGTACAGATACTCCAGAGATTTTGGGAAATTTTTCATATGATTGTGATGACCTTCAGATAATAGGTCTGGGTGACAATGCCTTGCAAAATAAAATGTTTTCCCTGCCACATCTTCAAATAGGTATGATTGAAGTTCATCAAACTTTGTCATCATTTACCCAGGTGAGAATTGCCTTAAATTTGTTAAGAGGTGACCTTGAGGTCAAAGGTCAAGGTTAAACTTTCTGCAGAAGAGTGGTGGCCCTCTTAGAGGGGTGGCCGCTGATGAGAGATGCTAATGGTTTTTCACATGGAAGGTGCAGCTTCTTTCAGAATCATGGGACCTATTCCGTCTGGGCCTGTAGACTTTGTCACATGAAGGCTTTTTATGGAATCAAGAACTTCTTTTTCATTTGTAGTAACGTCACTGAGCATATTAGGAAGATTTGGTGAAGAAACAGTAGGTGCACATGAAGTATACAAGTTACACTGGCTCAGGAAAAAGGAATTAAAAAGTTAAGCTCTAGAGAGGCTGTCAGATACATGGTTGCCCTCATGCAATAGAGAAGGAATACAAAAGATAATAGTTGTGACCCATAAAATATTTCACAGTCCTTCACCAAGACTTATTTTTATATGCTTGCATCACTAAATGTCTAACACAATACAAAGACAGTGGATCATGATACATGCAGTCAGCATACCTGATGGCTGGTAGAGAGCACGGTAAACCTGTAAAGCCTTCTGTATCAGAGGATGGTATTAGTCAGGCAGTATCTCATTTAAGGTAGCGGAGCTGTTCTGATAAACATAGGAGAGCTCCATTTTTGTTGTGCTGCTGTGAACACAGAAGTGTAGTTCTCTCTCATTATAAAAAGGAAATGTGTAACTTTTCATTAGCAATCACAACAGGTGCTTTTGTGAAGGGGTTTCATTTGGATTTTGAGACAAGATGACTTCAAACATATAATAGGCACAAGCTTCCAAATTTGTGAAGTTGTACCTTAAACTATAACTTAGGAAGTCAATTTCTGCTTTTTCTTTAAACCGGACAGTTTATGTTTTTTGAGTGTTTATTAATGTATTTTCAGCAGACACTTACAGTCTTTTCATTTTTGGGGCTTCAAATGTCATATAAATGGAATATCACCAAACTGAAAAATGGCTTCCTCAGTTACACTGTTATCTTCCAATTCATGCTGAGTTTGTAAGAATTGATCAAATAAATTTTGAGCTAGGCTGTAACAAAATTAAGAAGTCACATAAAAATTTATTTTGAGAAAACTGCAGTCCACGGTGAAAGAGATAATTTTGACAGAGGTCATGTAATTGGCTTTTAATGAATCTGGAGGCTCTCTCACTTTGATTTATATTATATAGTATAATCATACAAAGGTTGTGCCCTTTGATGTGTTGTCACAGTGAAAGAAACTTTGAAAGACATTGAAAATTAAGTATTTTTTGTTTTATCTTGCACAGGCTTGGGCTATTATGTGGTTTTAGTTTGTTGTCTAAATGTGAAAGGCCCAGTAGTCTTTGATGATGAGTATAATCACTACTCGTATGTGCTAAATAAACAGATACCTTATTTGATCAGGTATTGTGTGCCACAATGGAACCACATGCAGCATTGCACACGCCAAGACCCTTGCCCTGTTGGATTAGCACACCTATATAAACACTGACACGTGGTTTGTCTTCTCACAGATACTGAAAACTTTGGTCTCAATTTTTTCATAAAAGTAAAAAGATGACAACAAAGCCATTTGGTATGATGGGAGGTTATCAAAGGCTTTAACTGAAAATAACAATACATCAATTTGATGAAATGCAATTTTTCAGAGCAATTTGAGCTTTATACCTGATGCCTTAAACAGTCTTTCTTGGATGCCCTGTCAGACCCTGATATCACCAAATTGTGTGAAGGTATGGAAAAGGGGATGTTAACCCTTTCCCTCTTGAATTAAGACTGAGTCAACAGCTTTCCTTGGCATGAGTTGGGCACTTAGTGCACTAAGTGCCCAACCCATGCCAAGGAAAGCTGTTGACCTAGGGCATGTGATCTTGATAAGTCTCATGTACATTTCTCAGTCAAATTGATTTTCATAACTGTTGAAATTAGTTGAAAACACTGAAGCAGACGACATTTGACCACCAGTCGGTTTTGGCCGATTTAAGGGGGAAAGGGTTAAGAGCAAATACAGCCTTGTCTGATAGGGTCAATGCCCTCACAAGGGAAGTTCAATCCCTTCATTGGGTGCTTTAAAGTAACACCCTGTCAGTACCAAGGAAAGCTTCGGAGTTATTTTTCATTATTATGTGAGCAGAAATGGGTTAAGTGGCATTCTATGTCAAACATTGCCTCTATAACATTGGTACTCATTTAAATGCATCAACCTACATGTATGTATGTGTAACATTTATTGCTTTGATTGTCAGAGGAAAGGAAAATTCAGTCAGGTGATAAGTACAACCTTTAAAACAGATCATATTTTTTGAGGTTTGCTGGCTTTATATAGGTTGATAGATGGAGCATCCTATGCATTTTTGACCAAAAAAGCTTGTTATCCCTGGCTTGGCTCCTTGAACCAAAGAAGAACTATCTGGCATATGACATGTGCATACAAGGAAGCTGGGAACACGAGAAGCATCACTTGATACTGGTACACAGGATCCACTGTACAAACCGTGATACCAGTCAATCTGCCCGTCTTGAATGTCCCGTAGTGATGGGTCTGTGACAGTTACCCCACACTGCATGGTCTGCTGCTCTTCATGTCTATCCGGGTCTTCGTAACACAACCAGCGTATGTTTTTTGTGGAGGGGAGCTATGATAACTTGTATGGTTCCCTGACAACTGACAAGTAGATATATGGATCAGTTTTCAAATTTGAAGTTTAATGTAACTTCACTTGAGTTGATTTATATGTGGTTAAGTTGTGCTTGCTGTCAAATTGGGTTGAGTCGTGACAATTATGAAGCAGAGACTTCCATTTTGCTAGAGCAAACTTTTAGGATAATGAGGCAAAATTCTGAACAGTGAAACATTTTAGTGATAATTTAAATATGGGAAGCAATTTGGTATGTAGATTGAACTTGAGAAAGTGCATAAGATATCTGGGAGAGGTGAGTATGTGTGGCAGAGATAATATAACTTTGTACAACAAATGAATACAAATGAATTCAGGGAACAATATGCACAGGGCTGGTGGTGAAAACCGACAAAATTTAATACTGGAGTATTTAATTGTGAGTAAAGAGGAGAGGCAAGTGGGAGGCATATATGGATATTACTTGAAATATATACAATTAATACAATACTGAAGGTCTGGTAAGTAATGCAACTGTGAGGAAACGGGCACTGATGGATCAACTTAGTGTTATCAACCATTTAAACTGCCAGAAATGGTTCAGTCTCATAAAAGTTGTCTGTTTTGTTTTGTTTTTGTTTTTTTGTGCCTATCTTCCAAGAGAGTGAGGCATATAGCTTTGCTCATGTTGGTCGGTTGGTAAAGAGACTGTGGTTTCTGCACCATAAACTCAAGAAGGTTTTGAGATAGGACTTTGATACTGCCCAGGTGTATACTCATATATAAGGGCTAGGTGAAGTGTGAAAGTGGTTGACGTTGACCCTATTTCCAAGGTCATTGAGGTACTGTATTAAGTTTTGGTCTCCATACGATAACTAGAAAAAAATTTATGATAGGACTTGTATATTGCACAGGATTAGAGTCCTTATCCAGGGCAGGGTCTAGTTCAAAGATAGGTAACCTTGACCTAAATTCAAAGGTCACAAGGCCACTTTAGTGAACTTGCACATTGTAATAGTTGTCAATTGGGGCTTGGTCAGCTTAGAAGATGGATGACCTCGACCAAATTCCAAAGGTTACCTACCACCTAGAGTCCTAATAGTGAACTTGGTTTCCGCATGATGAATAAAGATGTTTTTGAGCTAGGGCTTTCATATTGCAGAGGAATATAGGCTTCTATAAGAGCTAGGTCAGGCTTTGAAATGAGTGACCTTGAGTCAATTCCCAAATTCACAGAGCCACATTACTGATTTGGTTTCTGCTTAATAGCTACAGAATTTTTGAGCCAGATGTTTTGTTTTGTAGAAGTTTATAGTCTTCTGTTAGGGCTAGATCAGCTTCAAAGAAGGGTGACCTTGACGTAATTTCCAAGTTCACAAGGCCACTTCAGTGAATTTGGTTTCTGCATCCACTTCCCCATGTCATGAATGCCCCACTTAGTACTATCAACAGGGTAATGAGGGCAAACATAATGATGATAGTGGGGCATCTACATTTTACAAACATGTCTTGTTTCGCTTGTTATTTAAGTTCAAAAAATTATATGATCAAGAATTCTGCAGCTTTTGACAGCACACTCTAGGAGCACTGAGCCCAAAGTGTGAGAAGAAAATCTGTTGACTTGGTGTTCAGAAGGTAAGGACCACTTTGTATTTTCAAAGGGTGAAGGACCATATTTTTTTTCAAAGAGGTTACAAATATTTTACATTTTCAGAGGGCTGAGAATTGTTCTCTTTTCAGAGGGTATAGTACCACACTATATTTTCAAAGGCATTATCAGTTTTATCATACAGTTCAGGTCTTCTAGCTTTTGGAGTAAAATAGACATCATTTATTGGTTTGATTTTCTGCCTTTTTTTCCATAATCAAAAGGATGTGTTGTGGTCATGTAAGTCTTGATCAATTTATATTTTTTTTGTGGGTTATATGACACCAAGAGCCTATAGGTGATTTGTACTTGCTGATTTTTTCCCCTCTATCTGTAGCGATAAGTCTGACAGTGACAACTGTGTACTGATAGATCCACATTTCCCTGTCACAGTAATTTATGTCTGTTGCATAAGATCACATGTAGGACTCACCTGATTGGTTAAAGTGAAACACATCATGGGTGACAATCGAGAGTGATCTTTGGGGATTGGCTTTTGACATATGTCACTGATAAGTGATAAGAAGCAGGTGTTACCTGTAAAAGATACTGGTAATCCCATAGTTGTAGTGAGAACTTGTGGCAGCATAGATCCACCTACATAGAAATTGAAAACCACGCCATCATTTGCCTGTGGAGGGACAGTACCACAACTTCAGGTAGACGAAGATAAATTTTGTGGATGATGAGGATTCCATCAGTGCCCATCTGTCATTATGTGTCAGGACCATTTTGATATTAAAATGAGAAATTACAAATAAATGTGTGGGTTTGTGTGGTTGTGAAAGAAGAAGTCATGACATATGATGAGCTGGTTCAGGCTTCATGTGTGGCTTCCAAGCACCTGCTGTGACAATATTTTGTAAGAAAACCAGAATTTTGAAGTGTCAAATTGTGGGTGGCACAAACAGCCCCATGCAGAAGATCTATATGTACGTGGCAACATTTCATTCATTTCTTAGAAACTGCAGTGTGGTGTGTGGCCATATAAATCATGGCACTGTGAAAATGCTATGGCGGGGATAATGAAATGGCTGCCCCAATATTGTGTGCCAAGTTCTGACTTATTATATGAAAACAATAAACTGTCACAGTTTGTTACTCTATGTAAGAAGTCATGCATGCATGTATGAATCAAGGGCCTAAATTTCATTTTGCTTGTGGCATGTTTTGGGGTTAAAAATGGGTTGGGTCAGCCTCCAGACAGAAAATAGCTGGACTGGTTACCAGGCCCAGCCCATAGTCAGGTAGGTATTTTAAGGGAAGACAAAACATCTTATACATCAGTTTGGTTCTTTAAATGATGACAAGACATCTCATATATCAGTTTGTTTTTTTAAATTACAAGACATCTCGTACTAACTCACACAGTATCCCAGACAAGTCTGGTATTGCGTATCAGTCTTTCTCTTCAAGCAAATATGTGCATACATGTACAGTGATACCTGCTGTATATGGCCACCCCTTCTGCTGAGAAAAAGTGGCCACATACAGCAGGTGACCTGTCACCACAGGTGAATTTTACAAAGAAATTGAGTCCTATGTCCAAGCCTCATGACCACAAAAAGCAATGTGGCTGCTGACGGCAATGGTTGCATACAGCAGGTACCACTGTACATGCATATGATGCTAGAAATTAACTATTGCTAATGTGCCTGTCTGAGAGCACTTTATATCCGGGTGACCCTCTCAAAATACTTTGTTTCCTTGTGACCTTCTGAGAATACTTTGTATCCATGTGACCCTCTGAGAATACTGGAGACCCTCCCTACCCCCCCCCCCCCCCCCTCCATCCCCCACCCCCCCAAAAAAAATACCTCTCAGGGTATGGATGACCTTCAGAAACAATGGAAAAAGTAAACCCTGCACACTATAGAGTTGTCCCATTGTTGAGGGATTTCAAGGTGGTAATCAGAGATTTTTGGAACAGCCCTCATAAAAGGTCACAGCACTGCTTATTGAGTTTTGGGACATAGCTTGGGCACAAGGCTGAGCTGTGTGCTGTCTTTGTGAATACGTACGTACAGTCTCTATTGTGCACAAATCAAATGTGAGCTAATCATAACTCCCCTGACAATACCTCGGAGAGCTCTCAGGGGAGCTACCAATATGAGGCAATCTGCTGTGCAGGCAAGTTACATACAGCACCTCAGGCCTGAAATATGTGGAGGTGTGTGAAGAGGAGTTTATGATTCATTGATTGTCTGCAGGTATTATTGAAAGGCTCTATTGAAATACCCCAGAAACCAGTGATGAATGGTATTTTAGATATTTTCTGGGCTTGTTCAGAAATAATCCATGCTGACATAATGTTCACAAATCAGTCTTTCTCTTCAAGCAAATATGTGCATACATGTACAGTGATACCTGCAGTACATGGCCACCCCTTCTGCCGAGAAAAAGTGGCCACATACAGCAGGTGACCTGTCACCACAGGTAAATTTTACAAAGAAATTGACTCCTGTATCTGAGCCTAATGACCACAAAAAGCAATGTGGCTGCTGACGGCAGTGGTTGCATAGAGCAGGTACCACTGTACAGATGCATGTAGTGAGATTTTCAGGCTTATGATAAAATGTATAAATGTGGTTACTATCTGTTGAGTTAACCAGTCCTTTTAGTGCAAACTGCAAGGGGAGATCCAGACCTCCTTCTGATTTTTCCTCCTTTTTTACAGTCTCCTACCCTCCCACAATTATACAATGTCCCCTGCTTTTTGTAAAATTAAAAAAAAAAGTTGCATAATATTATTCCATTGGTGGCTGTAAAGTTGTTCTGTTTTGCTGTGTTGTCATACTATATACTAGCTTGCAGAATATGTCTCTGCTGGTGCCTAAAATGGTTCAACATGCAGGAAATGAGGGTTCAAATTTCAAATTTTACCTGGGGGGAGCATGCCCCCAGACCCCCAACTTGTGCTTTGCGCTTTTGGCGCTTGCCTTCTCACTTTTCAGTACTCGCAAGAGGGAGATCTCCTACTTTTAACATAGGCTAGCTTGGACGCTCTGGAGATCTCCCTATGAGGCAACAGTGGTCCAGGTGAGATTGCTTCTGTATGGTACAAGAATGATTGTCCATTATGAAAGAAATGATCAGGGGCCAATACATATGATATGGCATGAATGACTTGCTGCATTGTAAATGTGTGTGACAGGCTTCAGGTGTAGCTATATACTCTTAAAAGACAGCTGCATATATATATTATATGCAGACAGACCCATCTTGTTCTTATCTATGTTTTCCTATACATTTACTATTGTACACTACAGGTATAAGATAGAAAAAGGCTTCAGTACTGATGCTGTGTGCATTTAAAAAAAGAAAATAAAAAAAAAAAAAAAAAATAGATAAGGAAGTCCAAAATTAAAATTCAGGAACTGTTATTAAGTTACGTATATTTAAGCTCACCCTTGCATTTCATACTAATTTTAGGTCAAGACACAATATGTTCAAAATTTCATCCTTTCAACTGTTATCATATTTTCTGGTCAACAAATTTGCAAGGTAATGTGCATTTACATTTATTTTCACGGGTTCTAATTTGGGCAGTTTTTTAAATTTTTGATCTTTTGCTAAAATTTTAAATTCGCTATTTTCATTATAATTCTTATCCATACCATATTAAAAATCTTTTTCACTGGGTCCTTATTTTAGCAGCTTAAAAGCATCAGCAAAATAAGCAAAAATTAAAACTCAGTGAAATTAAATGAATCCACAGTACCAAAAAAATCATCAGAAAAGTGCACAGTATTGGGATTGACATACGGTAACTGACGCAAAAGTTGTGCCATTTATTTATAGGAAGATCAAATGTGGTCGTCATGGTAACATTCGTGTCCCATGATGAACCTTGTCAGGCATATATGTAGCTGGGATTCCAGCTCTGTAGTCTATCTCCTCTTCTGCACCTTTCCCATACCACAATGACAGGTGGTTCCCTGCTGGGCATCTGACCAGTCTGGTGACCCCCAGCCAGGTGTACAGTGATGACGAGGGCCGATTTGTCTTCCTCGGAAGACGGATGTCGGTAGAGATACTGCGAGGTGAGATTACAGGTTCAAGGGTGTATTTTGAAAATACAAACACATGAAGGACAAGGTTAATCCTCGCTGGTTAGAACAGGACTGAGTCAACAGCATTATTAAAACGGCAAGCCATTATGTTAAAATAAACAGTTCACAGTCCTCAAGATAAAATAATCCACCATATACTTAATGATATCTATATGGTAATATCTTACCATGGCACAGTTTTATGTGAAAGTGGTTTTGCGTTGAATTTGCAGATCAGTTTTGGTCCATTGCTCCTTACAGTTTGCATTGAACAACAACACTTGTGCAAAATGAGGAGTTTCTTGGAAGGTGAAGTTATCCCTCAAACAGTTCTTCAAAGCTGAGATTAACCCACACTTTTCCCTGTCAAATTTCTCGAAGGTGAGCAGAGCACGGCTGTATTCCTTCTCTGCGGCTCATATCTGAAATAAAGAAGAATCTCCTGCACAGATAAATTCACTGCTAATGGAACCTCTATTTGATCTCAAGCCTTCAAGTGGTGAAAAAAATGAAGTTACAAATGTATAAACAACAACAAAAAATTGCAGGTAAAAGCAAAGGTGTGGAAGAGGAGATAGACCACAGAGTTACTTGACTGAAGTGTCAGACGATTTCACGCGTTCATGTAGCACTTATGTACTGACAGCAGAAGTTGCTTGTCTGGCATACCAGGTTCAGTGACATGCAATACTTAGGATGCTATACCCTGACAACTGGGCAAGAAATGTCCCAAATATTTATTTATATTGTTGTGAGATTTGGGCCAGAGTAATCTTTCCTTGTGATGTTTTAATCAACCCACAAAGCTAAAAAATATCAAAACAAAAGTTTCCCCTGGAGGCCATCCAGCCACATGTAGATTAGACAGTAGACTGTGCCATGCTGTGGCTATTTCTCGATACCCAAACCAGGTGTGTGGAGACCCTCATGTAATGCACATGGTAAAAATTATATGTGGATGGCACCTTGCTCTGAGGTGAAGTAAAAGGTGACGTACCCGGACCAAAACCAGGTTGATTTATTGCTACGATTTGTCTATTATGACAGATTCCGGAACATGTTGGAAGTCATTGCTGTTTTGCTTCAGACCAAAATGGCTTAATTGGTGGCCAGCTCTTAGGTCTGTTGATCAAAGGTCACAGAGCTAAGGATCGCTCATGTCTGTCCTTCTGTCAATCCATCTGTCTGTCATTCCGTCCATCTGTAAACTTTGACTTGGGGATTCTAAGTAGTTCATAATATTCAGGTTAGGCCCTAGTAACTTTCTGGACTTACTAATGTATGAAAAGCAAGTTTGAAGCTGGTATTAGTGGCATCACCAACATGTTTTATGCAGTGTATGGGTCAAAATGTATTTATAAGTAAGTTTGTAAGCTTACTTATTTGTATTTAGAGTATACTGTAACCAAGAGTCCCAACAAAAACACAATTTGTTTTGGTAGAATTAGTATGGATAGTAGAACAAGATACTTTGGTGTAATTGAACATTTAATGTGGAATATTGAGCAGGATACATTGTTTTGAGTTCCATGGGAACAAGATACGTTTTAGTTATGCCACAGGGAAGGAGGGATGGGGACATGATGCTTCTGTGATGCTGTAAGCTAATGTTGATGGGAAAGAGACAAGGGATAGTCTCTTGTTGCATCAGAGTTGGTATCTGATGGAGAGACAAGTCACTTTTGTGTGGTGTAAGAGGTACATATTGTTTGTTTATCAGTATGTTCCATGTCTTTTATCACACAGCAGACCCTGCATATCCAGATCTGTTCACAGGCCAACAGAAATATACATGCACATACTCACAGGACATTTATATACCTGTTGGGGCCAATCTTGTCTGCTCTATCACCTTTCCCATCCAATACAAGAAAAAACCTGTAAGTCCAAAAATACACACGGGGCGTAGTAGTATTTTGGTAGATTACAAGTAGAATTTATGGTAGAATTTATTAAGAACCCCAACAAGCTGTTGAAAAACACCCTTCAATACATGGCTCTCCATTGCTGGCAGGCCAATGCTAAGGTGTATGGCATGTGTACCACGGAAGAAGTGCAATGGAAAATGGGACCTATGGGTGGCACTAGAGATAACATCCCCCTGGTATTCACCTGTTACAGGTGGAGACACCGGGGGACAAAGTAAATCTGTTTCATTCATTGGCTGAAAATATCATATGACACAGGAAGTAGGTGCTGCCACCATACAGAATAGTGTATCTGACATGCCCTATTGTAATTACAACAAATAAAATTGAAACAAACTTGCCAGACATAACCCAAAATTTGACTGTTAGAATGAAAATTATTGGAAAGGGAAAGGATGTGGCAAATTTTAGTAGGGAGTGTCAAAATTTGAGAGACCCTAGCTGCCCATGACATAAGAGCTTGCTTTTCTGAAAATAGTGAAATTCAGCTTGCTCAGGCTACACTTTAATCTGAACTGATAAACACTGTAAACTGATACTTATATGACATAGTGTGATGCTGACAAGACACAGTATACTGCTGGCATGACAGTGTACTGGTGGCATGGCATAGTGTGATACTGATATGACACAGTGTAATACTGACATGACACAGTGCAATACTGACATGAGACAGTGTGGTGCTGGCATGACACAGTGTGGTGCTGACATGACAGTGTGGTGCTGACATGACACAGTATACTGCTGGCATGACAGTGTACTGGTGGCATGGCATAGTGTGATACTGATATGACACAGTGTAATACTGACATGACACAGTGCAATACTGACATGAGACAGTGTGGTGCTGGCATGACACAGTGTGGTGCTGGCATGACAGTATGGTGCTAACATGACACAATGTGATGCTAATTTGACACAGTGTGATGCTGAGATGACACTGTGATGCTGATCTCTTAACAAAGAGTCATAGATTCATTTATTCTGGTGTTTATGTGTGGACAAAGTTGAGGATGATTGGTCGGTGTTATTTTTGGTCTGTCGCCACTGCAATCCTAGTTTCCTGCAAGGTGACCATCTTTCCCTGTAATAAAAACAGTCTGTTTCACAGGCAATCATTTGGAGTTAATTAACAGTGAAATTGGTACCGTACTTTAACTAGAGGATCTGTTTTATATGAATATCTTATGTTGGATATATGAATCATCCTATCAGTTAGCTAGCATACTACTCCAGGTTCACAGAATGTGGAGGCAAGTATTTTAGGCCTTGAAATATAGGGTTTTTAGGGCAGGCAAAAGCGATTGCAGTCAAGGCAAAGTTTTGAGATATTAAGACAAAAAGCATTATGAGATCTATGGAAGAAAATGGCTTAAAAGCTGTTGATTTTCAAAGGCAAAAATGAACACTTTGCCTGCTAATTACAACAAAAGGGATTCACATTTTACACAGAAAGACCTTTTATTCAAGTACCAATACACCTGTCCATAGAGGGGAAGAAGAAATGATTGAGGTCAACAGTGTTCCTTGAGCATTGTCAAGGAATTGTATTGACTTGGTCTCCAGTTAGCCATGGAAGTCATTGAGGCTAGACATCAACACCAATTGCCTCTGATTACAGTGGTACCTGCTGTATGCAACCACTGCTGTGAACAGCCACATTATTTCTTATGGCCACTAGGCTTGGACATAAGAGTCAGTTTCTTTGTAAATATACCTGTAGTGATAGGTCACCTGCTGTATGTAGCCACTTTTTCTTGGCTGAAGGGTTGGCCACATACAGCAGGTACCACTGTATGTGCATTGAGTCAAGTCAAGCCCTGATAAAAAGTAGGGGGGGGGGGGGGAGTTGTAACTTACCTCAATTGGCTTCTGCTATGCCAGCAACTATGAAGAAGTGCATCCTACATTGGCATGCTGGGGATAAATTGTGGAGTACATAAAAAATGGCCAACTTCAATTGCAGCTGTTGCCAAAAAGAAAGCCTTACTGATAAAATGTTGAGATTTCTGGAACACAGTGACCTATTTAAGGAGGATTTGAAGGCAGCATACCACATCTCCATACTGACATGCCTGTTAAGATATTTACAGTACTACCTGCTGTATGGTTGTATGTAACCACTGCCGTGAGCAGCCACATTGTTTTCTGTGACCACTACGCTCAAACATAGGACTCATTTTGTTTGTAAAATTTATCTGTGGTGACGCGTCACCTGCTGGATGTGGCAAATTTTTCTTGGCAGAAGGAGTGGCCACATACAGCAGATACCAATATATACATATATATACACACACAGTAGTACCTGTCTTGAGAGACCCCTCCTATGAGAAACTGCATATATTTTTAAGACCACTCTCTCAGAACATTGCGTTATCTTTTCCATGTTTTTGGACCACCTGTTTTGAGAGACTGCATTTTGACCTGTTGTAGGGGCGGTCTCTCAAGAGAGGTACCACTATAATATATATATATATATATATATATATATTGTGTGTAAAGTTACTCAGGAACCAATTGTTTAACATTGCTTCTGGATAAACAGTTCCAGGAAGTACATAGTACAGCAAACCACTTTACTGGAATGTAAGCATAAGTCTCCAGGTGGAAAAGCTGGAATAAGTGAAATTACATAAGGCTTCAAGATGTACTACAAAATGACCACAAGGTCATGAGCAGAAAATAGATTGAGCTCTATTCAAACCATTGAATTATCAAACATATTAATCAGCTGAAAGTTGTGTGTAAATGAATGAATGACTAGAATGTAAAGAACAAGTAACAGTGGACTTAATTGCAGTTGCCACAATAATATTATGTGGAAAAAGAGAGCATTGAGCAATTTGTAAGGTATGACAAGACAAGGACTAAAATCATAGACACAATTGACAGGGTTGTGGAAATGGCTGATATTATGTCAAACTCCAGTAAATTGTACCATTAATTTTATTTTGTTTCTAAAATAAGGCAATGTTGCACTACAGTCATTAACTATGATACAAGAGAAACGGGGCAGATTTGAATGGAACAGTATTTATCAGCAGTGAGTACGGTAAAACCTCTGTAAAGTGGGCACCCTTGGGACCGGAGCAAAATGCCCACTTTAGGGAGGTGCACACTTTACAGAGGGTCGGCCATTTTAGGTTGTGTGGATGGGCAACAAAGATAAGGCAGGGCACATGCATGCATACACATTTACATGCACATGTATATTTATACATACATGTATACAGATACATGTATCGTAATTCCACGTGAAATAGATGAGGAAAGATAGAAAAATTACACTTGAAGAATTAAAAAATAAAGGTGGCAAGTCCTGATGCAAAAAATAACACTTTTACCAAGTAAAATATTTATTGAACATAATAATAGTGCCCTCTTCAACAGATTTTGGTCAATGTTTGGTGTGCCCAATGCCCAGATTAGGGAGGTGCCCACTTTACAGAGGTGGCTTTATAATGTGGTCATTAGGAAAAATGAAACGGGACCAAAGAAAAGTGCCCACTGTAAAGAGGTGCCCATTTTGGAGAGGTGCCCACACACAGAGGTTTTACTGTATAGGGCACTTGTAGAAGTGACCTGTACTTGTAGTTAAGGCAGTCAGATATGAACAGTTTTCTGGTGACCAGTGTTTGAGGACATAACTAGTGACTAATTCAATGCTGTCTGAATTTCAGTCATGTAATATGACTATAATATTTCACAGCTTCCATAGGGTTTGAGCTTTAACTTGTAAGTTTAAATAAACTATGTATACAATTCCTTATTTTTTGTCTTGAGTATATATGACAGAGTGATTTAAAGTTAAGAAGGATGTGAATGGAGATGATGCTAGACATTAATAAAGTCTTTTATGTTGATATGTTCAGAGCCTGTTGAGTAAGAGCTGAGAAGTTTTGCAAAAATTGCAAAACACACAATCTTGGGTGCATTTAATTTTATATTATTATTATTATTATTATTATTATTATTATTATTATTATTATTATTATTATTATTATTATTATTATTATTATTATTATTATTATTATTATTATTATTATTATTATTATCATCATTATCATTATCATTATCATCATTATCATTATCATTATTATTATTATTTTGTATTTTGTGTATCCCAGTATGAATTCTTGATCATACAATTACTCTAAATCTTTGTGGGGCACAGACATAGAAACAGACAGACAGACAGACAGACAGACAGACAGACATATGGAAAGAAGAACATTTTTAAAAACGAGAAGATGGAAAGGATAGAGATAAATCTAAGAGCAGAGTGAGGGAAAAGAAGTGATTGGCAGTGACCTCAGGCCGGTGTACACAGGTGGCAGGAGTCGGTCAAAGCTACCTGTGCTTCTTGTCTCATCAATTAGACATGCATGCACCATCACAAACTTCAGAAGTAACCCAACTCTGGCAGAATGACAATCATCCAAGAAAAGTGGGGGTGGGATGGGCATTGGTGGGGTGGGAACTGCAACTGTATCAGCTGGTAAGAGCTTAAAGTAACCGCTGCAGATGTGTAGTGAGGTAACTTAGTTGCATGTAAATCAAGCAAATTGAACAGGAATGTCTGGCTTTGATCATTCGTTTCAATTTGTGCTGCTAAATTGTTCATTTCCTGACTGTCGTAGAAATTGCTGTGGGGTAATGGATAAAGAAAGAGAAAGCACAACTTATTGGCAAGCAAATTTGCTTAATAGATCAGTGAGCAGATGAGTGTGAGTGTGCATGCAAGGTAAGGTTGTTGGAATGGGTAATAATGAAAGAACTTTCACTATTTTTTTATCTTTTTATTAGCTCAGCTGACTTGTCAGTCAGCTGAGCTTATAGGATGATCTGCCTATTGCACTGACTTGTAAACCATATTACATTAATACAATACTGAGTGAATTGAATGATGAAAGTTATCAAAAAGGAGTTGAATTGCATTGTCTCAAATGAGTACAAGAAATTACCAATTATATATGCAATTGTCAAAATGCATAAAAACCCTGTTAAATTCAGGTTCATCATTGCAGCAAAGAAATGTGTTTCAAAACAAGTTGCCAAACGACTCACTAAAGTTCTCAAAATTATCAAAAATTCACATACTAACTACTGCAAAAAAGTGAAAATGTATATGTACACAGGAGTGAATAGAATGTGGATTACAGATAGCACAAGTGATATTCTACTAGACATTGACAAAATCAACAATAAGAATGGTGCCAAATCAATTCATACCTTTGATTTCGCAACATTGTATACAAAGATCAACTTGACAGACTTGAACAAAATGTTAATTTCAATGTTGGATAAAGCATTCAAAGGTGGCACATGTCAGTATATTAAAATATCTGGTTCTGAGGCTAAATTGATAAAGGTAAGAACAAAAGAATATCTTACACAAAGCAAGAGTGTGCTCAAATGATAGAATACAGTATCAACAATGCATACTTTTGTTTTGGAACCAGAGTGTATCAACAAATAGTAGGCATACCAATGGGAACAGATCCAGCCCCATATATTGCCAACCTTTATTTACATTATTATGAATCAGAATGGATGGAAGAATTGGCAAAAACAAACTTTACAGCTGCAAGATCATATTCTCACACAAGAAGATTTATAGATGACTTGTGTGCTTTAAACAATGGAGATGAAATAAAAGGAAATTGGAAAAACATATATCCCAAAGAATTAACATTAAATCTGGAAAATAAAAGTGATACAAAAGCTACTTTCCTTGCTCTGGATATAGAACAACCAGTATGTAACAAAAATATTTGACAAGAGAGACCAGTTCAAATTTGATATTATCTCATATCCTGATCTGACAGGAAACATTCCAGAGAAACAAGCATATGGAGTTTGTATTGGACAAGTGATACATATTGCTAGAAAAACCACACTATTTAGCAATTTCGTCAATAGAGTCAGAACTTTGTTGCAAAAACTACAACACAAAGGTTATAAAAAACAACTACACAAAACTCTGTTGAAATGTTTCCAGAGATATGACCAAATACCTAATAAATACAACACTAACTCAAGAACATTAGTCAAACTATTTCAAGATGGAGCTTGAAATGACAAAGTGTAATTCTCAAAGTGTTTATAGTGGTAAGAGGGAAAGTATCCGCGGTAAAGTATACTTAACCCACCTAGAGAATTTTCTCTAGTCCGTCTTGAGATGGAAAACCATGATCATACTCACTTTTTGCAGGATTTCTTTCTTTTCAATCTTCATCCAGTATAGTGGAAGAGGTGGCTTCCTGCAAATACCTTAGTAAACTTTGCCTCATAACACCTCTAGTCAACTTTATGGTGCTAAAAATTGTATTTCTATTTACCTGTTTATACCAGTGTCAGTATGGTGGAATAGTGCATGAAACTTTAAGTTTCAAAGGAGATGTCCGTCCACAATTCACATTTTCGACTTTTTCTCCAAAACTGGCAGCCAGATTTACTTCAAACTTGGTGGTAATGTACTTTGAGTGGGTTTCTACCAAATTTGTTCAAATGGTCATGCTTCAGAGATTCTATGATTTTTTTTAATGAATTTTTTAATTCTTTTTTAGAGTAACTCTTACAAAATCTTATCCAAAACCGCTCACCCAATTGCTTTGATATCACACAGGAACACTCCTAGGGCTGCTAGTTCTTAATTTGTTCACCAGAGGGTGCTGCATTTTTTTTCTAATTTTTTTAAAGATTTTTGTGTTGGGTTTCTGCTATTTTCGACTTCTCCAGAACTGTCACTCAGATTAAGCTGAAATTTGATGAATATGTTCTTTGTGGAAGGGTCAGACAAAGTTGTTCACTAGATGGCACTGCTGTGGATTTCTGAGTTATAAAGATTTGATTTTTTTTTTCAATTCAGGTGTGTAGTGGTAAATGCACCTTTCCTATTGATTTTTATACATGTAAGTCAATGGGAATTCTAATGCTAATTCATATTTTTGACTTCTCCCAAACCGTCATCCAGATTGACTTCAAACTTGGTGGCAATGTACCTTTGGTGGGTCTCTACCGGATTGTACAAGTGGTCACACTCCAGTGATTTTTGCCTTTTTTTATGAAATTTTTTGTTCTTTTTCGGGCAAATCTTGAAAAATCTTTGCCAAAACTGCACACCCAATTGCTTTGATATCACACAGGAATACTTCTAGAGACTCCTAGTTCCTAATTGTTCTCCAGGTGGTGCTGCAACTTAAGTATATTTTTTATGATTTTTTGTGTGTTTTCACTATTTTTGACTTCTTCAGAAACATCACTCAGATTAAGCTAAAACTTGGTGGATATGGTCCTTGTGGAAGGGTCAAACAAAGTTGTTCACAAGGTGGCACTGCTGTGGATTCCTGCTTTTTAACGATTTTTTTCATTTTTGGGAACTGAATGATAAGTGCACCTTTTCTATTGATTACCATGTAAGTCAGTGGGCATTCTAATGCTAATTCACATTGACTTCTTCAAAGAAATCGTCATCCAGATTGACTTCAAACTTAGTGGCAATGTACCTTGGGTGCATCTCTACCAAATTTGTTCAAGTGGTCACGTTCCAATGATTTTTGGACTTTTTATTTTTTTTTTTTTTGGGGGGGGGGGGGATTTTTAAAAAAGGTCTAATAGGAAAGTTTACCATGAGATTTTCTTGGAATGTTTATAACTTAAATAATATTGGCCATATTTTTGTCAAACTTGGTAGGGATGTACCTTTGATAAGTGCTTACCTATTTTGTGCAAGTGGTCTTGCTCCAGTGATTTTTGGATTTTTTTATGATGGACCTTGATGGTGCACCTTCTTCCATAAAGGTCAGACTTACTCAGTACATGTGTATTTAACTCTTCAGATGATAACTTGAGAACTATTTCAGCCTGAACTTCGATGTTTCACATGGTTATGAATATCTTTGAGGGCCAAACTCAGACAGAATATCTTAATGTTTCTCTATGAAGGTCATGCTAAGGCAGTACATGAGTGACCTTGACCTCATTTGTGAGGTCACAGTGCAACATACATCAATTTTACTCTTCACTTTAACTTGAGAACTACTTGAACTGGGATCTTGATGTTGCACATGTTAGTATTTTTCCATGGAAGAATTGCTCAGTACATTGGTGACCTTGATCCTATCCCAAGTTTCCAGAACCACAAGTGTGATGAATCTCTAGGTGAGCTGAGCATGGGCTGTTCACACAGCCTTCTTGTTTTTTGAAGTTGAAGCATTTCATATGTGAGGGGCATTTGGCACGTTCTGCCAGTTTATAATGAAATATGTCTCTATGCTTCACTGGATGCAGGTACCAGTTACCTGGTAGGATCATTATTCTTTCCATGAACACAGGTACCGCAGTTTTGGCTATCAAAGGGATAGCTCTGTGTCAGATTTATTTCTGCAAAGTGGTGTGTTCAGTGACTAAAGTAATGGTAAAGTAAGCTAGCACAGCTCTGATTAACACATTCAAGTAGTTGTTGCAACTTGATGTGAAAGCCAGTGTTTAAACATCCCATAATACCAACAGGTGAGAGCTATTTAATACTCAAGTGACTAATTTTGCATGATCGCTGAGCATAAAATTTTGCTGGGTTGAAGGGTGATAAAGAAGTGCCTAATGGTAGTATAGAATGGTGGCTCAAGTGATGTGATACCACCTACAACTGCTGTAACACAGTGAGTGCCACTATCACAGGTAATGAGGGCTATGGATACCACTGAGACCAGGACCACTTTAAATAGTGCTCAGTTATTATGGGGCTGAGCGGCTCATAAAAACTTGTGTGGATCGCACAGAACGTGATACGTTTTGTAGGATGTAAGGTCTAAGTAGACAAACATATTTCAGCTAAGAAAAATACATTATGTGTCAACCCCCTAGAAAAAAAAGTTCCCTGCTGGGCAAAAAAATGGCGACAGGATGTATAGAGTGTGCCTGAGAGACTGATGTTGCTGGGACTGGTATCTGTTCCCTGGGGTTTGTTATCAGGGTCCTGCACAGTGGTTACCATTTAAAAATGTCCACTGGCTCAATTCCGTGCTGACTTGGAGCATTAATTGGCTTCATTGGCCTTCCAGGATGAGGCTGTGGGTATAACAGCTGTCTGATGAGATTTAACTGTGTTGTGGGAATCGCCCTGAAGTGTTGATATAGCCAGGATTCACCAGACAGGTTCCATGCCAACTTGCAATGCTAATGTTTCAGTTTACCGACACTGTGCAGATTACATAAACATAACTAGTCCATTAGCCCTGTAATGGGATGGCACTGGGACGGCCTGCCAGCACTCTGTGCTGATTTTAACATTCACACTAATTTTTAGAGTCACAGGAAGGAAAAAAAGCACAGAGAAAGACACACACATGATAAATAGGGGGAACCCAAAGATAAATGATAAATGTTTCAGTGTAGTTAGTTTATGTATAGATTCAACTCTGTGGCATGTTGACTCTCATCAAAGTAAACATGACCATGGAATACTTGAACAGCAAGACTCCGAAAAACTGTCAGTCAGGGTCAGGCTGTGTCTGGCCACAGCAGGTAGCCTCACTCTGATTCAAGAAACATATTCATAGGACACCCCTATTTTGTTTGACGTGATTGGTTAGTTTTATTTGATGGGGTGTAACTTGTGTGATGTGTCAGCACTTCTTTTATGTCATGTGACTGCTGAAAGATAATCTGGAGTGTCTTGTGATTGGCAGTTTCAATTGATGTGACCAGTTGTGGGTATTCTCTATGACCCCTCATTGTGGAGCTTTTACATCCACACAGGGATGGAGAACCCCCCAGTGCAGGGGAGGACTACTCCCTAGTGCTTTGAGTCAGGTGTAACTCTAAGTAATATGTATATGTGAGCAGGTGTTGTATTGCAAATAATTTAGGGCCAGGTGGAGAGTTGCTTGGAATTACAAGAAACCAATGTGATGCATGACTGAGAATAAGCCGGTGTGAAAATTGTGTGTGCTGTAAAATGAACCTGTTAAAATGTTATCACCAGCCTTGTAGAGATAATTATCATGTTAACCACATGGGTCTCCTGGATGACACAATATTAACAGTACAGTCACATGCTAATTATAGCTGCAAATCCAATGGAATGAACACATGTTGACCAGATGACCTTATATGTAAATGTCAAAGGTTTATATACATGTATACGCGTTGGCTTCAATTTGAACACGAAGTCTGTGTTTTGATGCAAGAATATATCTACAATAGCTTTGGTCCAAATTAGCTAGAACTGTGAGCTACCACTGCAATGCAGCGATGTCACCCCCACTCTCTACTTGGCAACTGGCCTTTCTCCGTTTCTTGGGTAGGTCACTCGATCCTTGGCCATCTCACACGGTTCTGCCATCGGTTTGTTGTGCATTGTTTTTCTGCAATCGTCCAGTTGTTACACGAAAATAATGTGGGCACTGGGTGTTCCGGTGTCAGACCTTAATTCACCCCCAACAAAATGTCTTGAACAAATTCTGTCAAATTTGCCTGGTGGTTCATAATTTTCTGGTCTTTTCACAATATTCAACCACTCCCATTGTTTCTGTGTTTCTTTGGAGGAAAACTGTGGAAAGCTACCCCTTGCATCCAGGGGTATTTATCCAATTTACCCAGTTTTCTTGTGTCTGGCTTACAGTCAGGAACTTTGCAATTGTAGACTGTCATTGTAGCTTGTAAATACCTCCGTCGTTAGTTGGAAAATAACGATCAACTTTGCGATGTCATTTCCCTGTACTTTAACTATGGCGCAATATGGCTGCTACATTGAAATGACCTAACCTGCCGCAAGGTGCACCGGGAAATGACCCTGGCGCTTTAGCGGCTAC
Organism: Hermodice carunculata; assembly: GCA_964020975.1. Classification (NCBI taxonomy): domain Eukaryota; kingdom Metazoa; phylum Annelida; class Polychaeta; order Eunicida; family Amphinomidae; genus Hermodice; species Hermodice carunculata. Next base: position 63,465,953 of record OZ026622.1, on the reverse strand, counting down.
TGACAATACTAGCTAATTTGGACCTTAGGTATTGAAGTTTGTTTCTGAAACAGCACTGTTATAGTCTTATAGATGGGATAATAGGATTCTGTGTGACTGCAATGCAAAGGGTTAAAAAAGTATTCGCAGTTTCCAGCAATGTACAAAAAGTTCTCACTTGTGGTGCCATGTCAGATTATTAATTGATACCAGGGATCTTGTCACTCTGGAGATTCAAATAAATGCTGATACTTATTAGGATAGAAAGATTTATTTTGACCCAAGATCCCAGCGGTTACCAAGCGTCACTTTAATGAGGACTTAATGTAACTCAAACCATGTGCATGCATTATCATACCTGTAGGAGAAGGTATCAAAAACAAACTTGAATTTGCATTACTAAAATACTTGGTGTGGCGTGCATATGAAGTGATGGATTTACCAATAGATACAAGGATAGTAGTAATACGGATTATTAGATATCATGTGACAAGTCTTCAAGGAAATTAATTGTGTCTGGACTAGTTGAACTCTCAGTGTTATTGTGGATTATTAGACATCATGTGACAAGTCTTGAAGGAAATTAATTGTGCCTTGATAATTTTAAGTCTTCGGTGTGTAGATCTATCAGCCAAAGGGCAGATGTGAGCTCAAAGATTGATAGCTGTTTGTAGCTTGGAGAAAGATAGTGTCAGAGTGTACTCAGACTCAGGCAGTTTTCATTTTTGTCTTACCAGCGTTAGACTGCACAAGACTAAGCACTCACTTTCTGTCGGTCTGTCTGTCAATATGTCAACTAAAACCTTGGAAGTGGCATTATTTCACTAACTGTCAAAATGTTCATTGAAAATAAAATCAGGGAGAGCCTTATTGGGCCATTTCAGGCATCACCAGGTCCACCAAGATGACAATTATGTGTTAAACCTTTCCCCCTTAAACCGGCCAAAACCGGCTGGTGGTCAAATGTCATCTGCTTCAGTGTTTTCAACTAATTTCAATAGTAATGAAAAACAATTTTGACTGAGAATTGTAGATGAGCTCTATCAAGATCACATGCCCCAGGTCAACAACTTTACTTGGCATGAGTTGGGCATTTGTATATGCCAAGGAAAGTTGTTGACTCAAGTATCAATTCAAGCAGGATGTTACGATGCCCACCTTCTGCATATTAGCAGAACTTAACAAAGAATGACAACAATGATATAACTTTAACAATAGCAATAAATTAAAAATCAAAATCAATGCAAAGCAGGTAAACTTATCTCCGCTGAGTTGTCAATAGTTAAACAGTCTTAGCTAAATCCTAATCCCTGGTGAGATTAACCACATGTACCGTCCCACAGTTCCAAGTCCTATGACAGGTGCCAAATGATCTGGTACAAATCCCACAGAGGTACGGTTTGGTTTCAATCTGGTACTGAAAGGTGTGGTGCTGATCCAATCCCACAGAGGTGCATTTTGGTTCCAATCTGGTACAATACTAAACCAACAAAATTTAGTTTTCCAATTTTGACCACCAGGATCGTGCAACGAGATTAAACGGTATTTCGCACTAAGTGGGACACCACAATCAGCCTGTCATCAACAGCCATATTAAAGTGTATAGACGTGAAGAAAGTGGGGAAGTTTGATAGAGTGATTTTGATCAAGTTAAAGCTGTACTGTGTTTGAAATATGCCTGTGTACAATTACAAGGTACCAGGCTGTAGTGCTGATATGCCCAAATTGTCGAATCTTGACAAATGTCCATGGATGTGTGGGGTTACGGTCCACAGTTTCACAGTTAAGCCTCCGCTGTGGTCATGATAACGTGTCCCACTTGGTAACAGCAGACCAGCGTAACTATGAATTCAGTCATGCCCGCGATCGTCATGATAAGGTGACAAAAGGGAAAACTAAGATTTTGTTAGGCTCCTAGTAACGCCAAATATACCAGTCCACTCAAAGACACTGTCCACACTCCACAGGTACAATGTAAAAATGGTTATCTGTTTCACAGGCAATAACAATGGCTCACAGTCCCACTGGCTTGACATCACACAGCTTCTGTCAGATCTCCAAAATTCTCTTTCGAGTCAGCTTTATATATGTAGACAGAGAAATCCCACAATTATTCCAGAGTTTTCCAATTAGTCACACATCCCAGTGCATTGAGTGATACCTGTCTCTGATCTTTCTGGATCTCCTCAGAAATGTGTACAGACAATACAATGAAATGAGTCATATGAATGTAGGTCAACACTTTGTTTACAAGCTGCCTGATAGTCACCCCAACAAAGCAGGCTAACTCTGTGACCTGGTACACACTCAATGAGTGCAGTGACCTCTAAAATCAAAACAAGCAGGCATACCCACATTCATAACAGGGGAAAGGGTTAAGAGGCTATTATTATGGAAGTATGATGAGGTAGAAGTTTCTTTTCTGCAGATGTAACAGTTTAATTCCAGGTGTTTCATTGTGATAATTGATCATGCTATACAATTAACACAAATGCAACAGTTCTAAGTAATTCCTTATGTTTCATTGTAATGATTTATAAAAATTATGAATGAAATGAAAAATATCTGTTTTACTGTATTTGTGTGTGTTTTTTTAACAGATTCTGTGTTATGGATTCTGTAAAGTGTGTCAACAATGTTATGTGACTTTTTCTCATTCCAGAGGAATTCATCTTTTTGTGTTGAAACTAACAATGTATTCCTAAACAGGATCAGTGTGTGCTCTGTAGTTATTTAGATTCACTTTTCTAACGATTTTCTTGTGTAATTTTTGAAGTCTCCTTATTTCGCGACCTCATGTGAGTATGACATGCTTTAGATTTGGAAGTGCCATGAAGCCAGTCAAATATTTATGGAGAATATGTATTTTAGTCTATATGTAATACCTGTATTTTGGCTATTTTAGAAGCTTTTTGACATATGCCTGGTAAACCTATATGTAGCATTGGGTCCAGCATTTTTCTGGCATTAACTTTGTTTTGGAGAACCAGCCTAGCACAGTCCCTACATTTGAATAAATTTTTTTATTTCATATGCCCAGCAAAGCTAGCATTAGGCCAGCATTTTCCATCTTAACTTTGTGTTGGGGATCTCGGGGAATTATCTCAGCTAAGAGTCACCATGTATCCAGCACGAGTCCAACATTTGATAATATAAACAAATTGTTCAAGCATGATCCCAGCATAATTCCAGGAAATTTTTGGAATCAATTAAAGTTTTGAGTCCAGTGGAGTATCCAGCAATATTCTTCTGAGATCATCCAGCATGATCCCGACAGAAACACTGCACAATTCCAGTGTTTCAGTTTTCAACGGGGATTATCCCGTTTGGGGGGGGGGGAGAGGATTGGAATACTGTTGTATTAAATGTTCATTAAACGCACTGACTTTGAAGTTCGGTTCGTTGTAATATGTGTGCGAAAATAGCAGGCCAGTACCTACCAAAGCTTATTGTCTTTGGCTGACCAATTACATTGTATATCAACCTAATGAAGGAGATGCTACGGTTGATCTTTGACCTGCAGTGGTAAGTGGTCTCAGGCAGTGGGAGCCAGCATCAGGCACAAATACACAGCATAGATGAGAGTCTGTTAACTCTTAAAATGGCAAATTTTGACTGAGTCAACAGCTTTTCTCTGGAACGAAAGGCATGCTGGTACTTGAATGGAAGGTCTTTTTATGAGAAATATGAATCTGATACCCTAATGATAATTCAGACTAGTTTGACTTTAGTAGATTGACCATAGACGTGATTGGCACTGAAAGAGTTAATGTGTCCCTCACACCTGTCAAAATAAAGGGTCCATGTATAAACAGCATGTTCCAGGAGGACTCGCTGGTACAGCCCAGAAGATGCCTCTGATCTTCAGCTCATTGACTTGTGGGCACTGTCTGTTTATACACTTGATGGCTCAGAACAATTTGTAGTGGCTGGATTGGGAGGTGTTGGCGAGGTAAAGTTGTGCTTCCATTCTCTTGTTTTGATTGGGTTTGCTGTGTAGTTGAGATCCATTTTCGGACCTTTTTGATATATGTTTACTTTTTTGTATCATTACTCTGACATTTTAGTCAAAGGAACCTGAGTTGAAGATTCCGAAGTTTCCAGATACAATGTTCTTGTATTGAGACCCTTTATCAGAGGTTAAATTTGTGGGCTTGATATTAGTTTTATTTTTCGCTTTGCCTGAGGTCTAAATATAGGATGTGCATTGCAGATGGCACCACTGGTAAGTGAGGCTTGGTATCTAGCTTCTTACAAGTGGAGCCACCTAATTGGTAATCAAATCCAACCTCTCTGATTGGCTGCTGGTTGTTCACAGGAAGTGTTGTCACATATAATATAGTTCAACAGGAAGTAATGTCCCATGAAATTGCTGGAAAAGGTGAAGTATCCCGTCTGTAGGTTGAGAATTGTCATTGCTAGTAAAAATGTTGTATCCTTTCTGTAGGTTGAGGATTATCAGTTCTATTAAAGAAATTGTGTCATATATGTTGGTGGGAAACTTCCTGATGTTCCTTGTCAGTTAATATGCATTATATTTTTTGGTTCTGCATGAAGCATGCATTCTTAAACCCTTTCCCTTTTGAACCAACAACTGGCTGGTAGTCAAATGTTGTCTGTTTCAATGTTTTCAGGGCTGATGACCGTAGGATGTAGAGTTGATGCAATCATTCATGTTTGTCTGTCCATCCATCTGTCCATAAACCTTTGCTTATGAACATGAGACAGTCAACAGTTTTCATGTTAGCCTCGTATAACTTTGGGGCCTTATCATTAAAGGGTGTAAAAATCTAGATCCAGTTCATCATTGGTGTCTCCACCTATAGTGTGTAACATTTGGGTCAAAATAGAAAAAAATTTGAGAATACTATGTTTTTGAAAAGTTTTTTTGGTGAATCATTTCAGAACCTTAGCGAGAATGTCAATCAAGCAAAAAGATGCAAACGCACTGAAATTTAGTGATGCTCCCTACAGCATTATGGCAGATACGGACCAAAAGGTGTTAAAAACACACAAAATTCATTTGTTGAGAAAGTATGATAATACCAAATGTACCACAAATATGTCTTTTGTTTGGAGTTTTATGGTGCATAATATGTGTCACCTTGACCTACATTCTCAAGGTCATGGATGGAATACGTGTCTGGAAATGATTGATTTTGTTATAGTCATTATGTTGTCTAAACTTGTGCACATGTATCAATATAGCGTAACAGAAATACTATGCACAGATTCATGATGTAAGGAGTCACTGTGATGCCACTGGTGGTATTAAGTGGAACTGGCATCTTAGGTATTAAAAGTACATTTACTTCATTGTTTTGATTATGAATTGAGATGGAACTTTTAAATGTATGCCAAATATGCATCAGGCCCATGATCAAATATTGTAAAATTCTGGATGATCTTGACCCATAAGGTCATTAAGGACATGGCAAAAAAAACTATCACATGTTGAGAAATATGAAGGGTAACAGTACCAGATGTACCACAAATGTGTATCATGTATAGAAATTGGATATTGCACAATATGGGTGAACTTAATCAACTTTCTCAAGGTCATAGAGGGAATGCATATCTGAAAATGATTTTATTGTAATGCTTATATGCATGACATACTAAAGTGAGAGAGAACTGCAAAACTGACACAATATATATAAATTAGGGCAATGGTCCAATTTTCTAACATATTATGTGACCTTGACATGTTTTTCAAAGTCATTGAACAAAATGACATTAAATTCATAAATTCAATATGTACCACTAATGTGTTTTTTTGTGTGGAAGTTTGATGATGCATCATAAGTATGACCTTTTTGACAGTCATGGAGGGAAAGCATTTCAGGAAATTCATTTTTGGTGAAGGTCATCAGATTATATGTTAGCAGAGCATTAGGCCCATGGGCCTCTTGTTTCTAAGTTCAACAGTACTGAAAAACAGTTTGAGATTTTTAGATGATAATGGTCAAAAGGAGTAGGGCTCAGCCCTTTTCCCCTATTGCCTATGAGACACGTGTGCTGTATTTGATGTATTTGGATCCATAAAATATTCACTTAAACCAATTATCAGGACAACACTACACCCAGGTCAACAGTTTTCTTGGATGTAGGTTGGGCACTAAGCACACAAACTGTGCCAAGGAAAGCTGTTGACTCACTCTTAATTCAAGGGAAAGGGTTAATTCATTTACCGCTTTCTTTGGCACATTGTGGGTGCAATGTAATGAAAAGTTGTTGAATAATTGTCTCTGTCATTCTTGTTGGGAAATAGGAGCACATGACATTTCTGGTAATTTCTAATGGGAAAAAGTTCCATACTGATACATCTGCAGCAGGTCTCACAGGGTTAAATGTGGCACTCCTTAGGAGTAAGAATATAAGCATAGCATTAAAATTCACTTTTTGATTGACACTCTCATTTCAGAATGTACTTTTGCAGCCAGAATTGCCGTCATTCTTGAAGAAATGATGTGGGGCAAAGCAATCCATCACAGGTGTAGTTGTTGGGTCTGTGCTAGACCTGTATTGGCAACTTGAGCAGTTTTCCACCTGGAGAAACTGCAAAAACCTGCTGACAGTGCCACTCATGGCCACAGCTTGCTCTCAGGGTTGACCTGAGAATGAGGCCTTCCATATATTTTGGGGAAAATTGGCAAAACATTTGTAGTGCTTGGAAAGATGTTGATGAATTTATAAAATGACAAGAAAGTCGTCTCTCTTGATTTTGGGTGCTTTATAGGCAGACTTCACTAAGAAAATCTTGTGTTGATGTGTTTACAGGCAAGTTGCTGTAGTAGTGGTTGTTATATTTCTGATTTGTCTATCAGGATTATATGAACATGGTGCAGTCTCATTAAGGATAAGCTCAGGTTAATTTGGGGAAAAATTCAAATTTTGACATGTTCGTATATCAGCTGCAATTTGTAATAATGCTTTGTTTTAGCCACTCATAATTCATCAGTTTTAATTCCAAAAGGTGAATTTTGCACAACCTTTCCCGTTCATGTCTGCGTGTTATGGTGAGGCTTCGCAGTTTGACATGTCAAGCCACTAAGCCCTGCCCCCAGAAGTCAGCATTTACAGTGATTACTCAGTGCGACCTTCCGCATTGATCTACTGTAATTCCCCGTAGTTAATGCACACATTTAGCATCAAATTTATATTCATAATGTTATGGTGCACGTTATTCGCAGGCACAGAGGTCAAGAGCATTTTTTCAGCCTCATATTTGCCAGTTTCAAATCATCATAGTTTGTGGTAAATGTGCAGTAGGGCGATAATGATGCATTCATCGAAACAGTCCTCAAAAACACTGAAGACTAGCATATTCCGTCTCAAATTGCATATACATGTAAATACATCCTTTCCTCATATTCTTTTTGAACAAACCATAGCTTTACTATGATTGTTTTCATTGTGTTTAAACTTCAAAGTCTGTTGTCTACAGCGTACAAGTGACTGAGCCACCATTTTTACACACCAGATGACGATACCATATACCGTATTACCGACACATCAAAACGTACAAGAAATTTATGCAAACTTTCTATTTGGCTGGGTTACAACTTTGACTGGTTTTTTTTTTTTTTTAGCATAAACTGATGGATTTACAGCAGTCAGTAGATATGAATGAAAGTGGACGCGTTGGAGATGCGTGTTGTGTGACTGTGAAAGTACCAATGACGATCTCCACTCGCTAAGCACTGTTCTGTTTCTCGGGCTTTTTCATTGCACAAGTTTGTTGTAGACCGTAATAAAGAGTTGGGTTTTTTTTGGGAAAACATTTATTATTTTATTGACATTGATTGACTGAACGTCCATTTTTTTTCAAATGCCTGGTTTGGGGGCCAATGTATGGTTGGTGCTTTGCGTACGCTTGGCCTTTGTTCTAATGTATTTTTTACCTGCCTGTTATATGCAGACACAGGCATTTTCCAACTTTTGACTGACCAAAATAGTGCCTGCGCATTATGCAGATTTTTGTCAGGCTTCCATATCTTCAGATCATTGTAAACCAAAACTGACGGATTCCCAAACTGGCCTCCATATATTGTTCTCCTTTGCCAGGCAGTGGTTACCCCGCAACGAAGTTGTCAATCATCCTAATGAGCCTTCCATATAGGCGTAACCAATCAGCGGGCCAGTTATGAAACCACGCTTGCGACAACACATGCTGAGTCTGATACAGAACTCGGAATTTTCCGAACAAAAACTTCATAAATTGCATTCTTTCCAACTTCCAAGTATGATTAATCAACGGTCTCATAGTAGTCAACCAACAAACAATGCTTACAGATTATAGAGTTGTCAAACTGGAAAAACCGCAAATAAGTGCCTGTAATCCCTTTAAAGACGGCTTGACCTTTAAACTCATTTTTCAAACGATTGTTTTCATAACAACATCCCAAACTATTTCGTTTTTGATCTTCCACAGTTTTGCTTAAAAAAACATCTAGTTTATGCCAATGTCATCCTAAAGAGTTGAACTAAAAAAGCGGGTCTCAGATTTTACATGTATGTGTGAGGCCTGGTTCTTTCGCAGTACTTGAGAAAAGTTGAAATCCTTTGATGTGTAAATGGAGTGTCATCACTTTAACTTCAAACCACTACAGCTCATTAACGGCACAAAACATGGGAAAAACAAAACACGCTTTTGAGGATAGGTGTTAGAACATTATTTTTTCACAGAATTTTTTTATGTAGTACCATAACTGAAAAAGTTGAATCCACATTTTCGAAAAAAAGAATGCTGTCTTTACATAATTGCTGCATAAACACATGACAAAGTACGTAATTGACAATAGTGTCATTTGATTCCGCGGCAAGTTTACTATTCAGAAATGTATACTTTATGGGGGTATATATGAGCTATAATTTGTTTATTTGAGATTTTGTAGAAGATATACCTAAGCCTGAGCTTACTCTGAAAGAAGTGAGCGTTGTCATGTCAGCCTGTTGTAGCCTGGAACTTGCAGCTTTGTCAGTTTTGTATATGTGGAGGGATATATTTAAAGTAAACCCTGCCCTTAAATCAGTGTTGCCAAACTTAAAATTTGGGATATAAAAAGTAAAATTAAGAAGGATTGATAAATTAATATGAAATACAAAGGGAAAATATTGCTGAAATTCCAGGAGGTGGCTAAAAATTGTAAAAAAAAAAAAAAAATCTACAAATTTTCAAGAATATTCAGCATAAAATTCCGAGAGTCTCCGGCATAATCTCGGAGGGTTGGCAACACTGTGAAATGTGCAAGTCATGCACAGGTTGTCACAGGGTTAAGGGCAGCTGGGGCATGACTGAAAAATCATTTATTTGCCAAGGTCTGAGTGTGGAATGGGTCAAAAGGACACAGGAGTGACGTGAAGGACCAATCCAACTGTAAGTGAATATGGATTATTTGCACTGACTATGAATGGTACCTGTACAGATTTCTTTGTGCAGACGAAAGTTTCAGATAACACTCAGGGTTTGACAATAAGGTTTTTCCACTCCTTGCCCAAAAGCAGCCTCTCTCACAACCTGAGGATTGGGAGAGAGTAATACATGTAGGTTAAATTTCCACGGCACTCCAAATTTGCAGTTGCTAAAAAATTCAATTGTTCCAGACCACAGACTGGCTATAGTATGAAACCCTGATACTGTATGCACATCAGCAAACTCTTGATATTCAGTTCACAGAATAGTAAATATTGTTCACCAAATGTTGCCTAGAAGTGCAGCCCCTCACGGTCCCTGTTCCTGGAAAGTCTTGCCAGTTGGGGTTTTTTGTTGTAAGCTGGTTGTACTGTATGACTTGGTACTGCTGGTATGGCTGGCATCAGGCACGGCTATGTTGATGGTACAGTGTCAGTGCCCTTTGCCATGTTCTTGTGGTAATGTAGTTGGCCTTTACACAACTTACCTGTATCAGTGTCAGTAGTAAATAAGCCAATCTGTACGATCTGAGGCTGGATGGTGCTGTTCTCTTCCATGATTTTTATGTTATGCTCCAATCATTCAGCAAAAATGGCCTCTGTTATTTTTTTTTAGATCAGATTTTGTACTTTTGCAAAATATTTTTGTTCATGAAAATGTGGGATGATTGAAACTAGATGAGATATCAGAGCTTGTGAAATGGGACATGAGCCAGTGTGGTAGAGGCTAACACGACCAACATACATGTATATGTGAGAGACAAGAGGAATACTTCAAATTGGGTGTAAAATCTGGTACAGAAACCTCATCTGGGTACCTTCAGTGCGTCTATGCAGGTGATAAGTCATTCTTTATGCAGTACACGTACATATACTCTACATATATGTATAGGTGACAGCTCAATCATTCTGCAGTACATACACTGTACATATAGGCGTCAGTTCATTCTTTCTACAGTACATATACTGTACATATAGGTGTTAGTTCATTCTTTCTACAGTACATACACTGTACATATAGGTGTCAGTTCATGCTTTCAGTGGTTCATACACTGTACATATAGGTTTCAGTTCATTCTTTCTACAGTACATATACTGTACATATAGGTGTTAGTTCATTCTTTCTACAGTACATATACTGTACATATAGGTGTTAGTTCATTCTTTCTACAGTACATATACTGTACATATAGGTGTTAGTTCATTCTTTCTACACTACATATACTGTACATATAGGTGTCAGTTCATTCTTTCTACAGTACATATAGTACTGTACATATAGGTGTTAGTTCATTCATTCTACAGTACATATAGTACTGTACATATAGGTTTCAGTTCATTCTTTCTACAGTACATATACTGTACATATAGGTGTTAGTTCATTCTTTCTACAGTACATATAGTACTGTACATATAGGTTTCAGTTCATTCTTTCTAAAGTACATATACTGTACATATAGGTATCAGTTCATTCTTTAAGCATTGGGTTTAACATCTGTGATACAAGTAGTCCTACTTGCATAGATAAATAACTGATTGAGAGCATTAACTGAGTGGTAGTCTTTCATTGGTCAAAAGTGTCATGTGACACAGGTACATGTAGCAGGTGGTGCCACCAAGCAGAATAATGTACTTGACATGTCCTATTGTTATCATTGATGCCACATGGCATGTGAGGGCCTGTCATGATATTTGTAACATGTCCACCTTTCACTGTCCATGGGATGATTTTGGAGAGTTGCAGACTGAGTTGACAGTTTCCAGGCCACACTGTTGGTGCAACATAACAACTGTTTGCCAAGACAGGCTGCTGGTTAATGGCATACAATTCATGGTGAGAAAGAAAAATGGAAAAATGAAATCAAATGAAAATAGTATTACTTTTACAGTGCCAGGCACTTTCTTATAATTTTTAATGTAACAGTGTTGCATGATGATATATTGGTATCAAGGTCCATCAGCAGTAGGGGAAGAAATATACAGTAGAACTAGATTTTGAAGACCTTCCCGACTGCCAACAAAAAGTGGTCTGCAGAAAGTCTTAAAATATTGGAGAAACAGACTATGATCACCAAACAAAGATCATAAAAATATGTAGTCTCACCAGAGGTGGCCTTTAAAGCAGGTATCAGTGTACCACTTGAAGCTGCCATGTTGCTGTAATGTATGTTACCTGTTTATATGGGATTGTTGTGGAATCGTTATAGATTGCCCAGATGTACGATGACCTGCTCTCGTGATGGTGACAATTTTGCTTGTTTAAGCTCAATGTAAAGTAAATACCAAGTTTTTAAGTAGTTTGTAGCTGAGGCTATATATGATCTCTCATCATGTAATCTCTGTTATTTTTTTAATGATACAGATCCATTGATCAGTTGATGTATAAATGAGGGAGTTCTTTTCCTCAGAACTAAATGTGTTGGTACAGTGCTCCCTCTTTATAATGCTGGTGTTGGGGGGCCACAGGTTATACTGTGTTAGAGCAAAACTGCCTCATAACAGAGGGACTTTTAACATAGAAGTAATGGGAAAACTATTTCAGTGGGAACCATGGTACACCCTGTGTTATATCAGAAACCGCCTTGTAATGAGGGGTGTTATAAAGAGGGAACACTGTATATAGAAAATGAAAAAGCCACTATTTTACCAAGGGTACACCTCACCAACAGGGTGGCAAGCTGAGCCAACCCTTTCTAAATGGTTTGCAGTATTTCATGCAGTTTGTTTAAGAGCTCTCCCCATGTCCAGAGGCAGTACACCACATGCAATCTTTAACAAATGGAGAGACTATGCCACACTGAAGCGTTTCCATGGTATTTCTCGGTTGGGTGTTCAGTGAGGAATGTGACCCTCCCTATCGCAGGCCAACTCAACAGACTTCATTTCAATTGAGTGTTCTTGGCATTAAACTTAATGCGAGTAACACCACTACAAGCAATGTACAGGTGCATGTCAAAAGTCAGGTACCATCAATGCCTACAGATTTAACTTGTTCCATGGCGGGATTTTCATGGATATTTAGGTACAATTAAGTGGCTATAGTGTCTGTTTGAAGTTCCTCTGAGCAGAGCTGTTTTGCCACGTTTAACAAAAGCTTGCGTTAAAGGAATTTCTTGACTGATACAAGGGCAGCTGGATCATGACATGCCAGGCAATTCAAAAACCACTGACTAAGACCTTGACCAATTTTGTATCAAATGAGTTAAAGAACTTTTCTCATACTAGGAGGTATGGAGCTATTTTTTTCGGAGTGTACACATATTTGTTTTTGGTCATTTGATACAGCAGAGTATATGAAAAACATACTTGACCTTAGGCAAAGGAAGAATTGAACTCCAAAGTGTCTCAAATATTTTTCTGGAATTCCTACTTGTTGGCAGGTGTGGTATTTGAGGGTGAAATGCATGTCTGTTAAATGACAAACAAATGGTGTTTGCAGTACATTAATAGAAATAGTCACACGGAGGAACAAATGAGAATTAAAGAGTAATTTAAGTAGGATTGATATACATGTACTTTGCCTCCCACCCACCCCCATACGGTCACCCCAAGTGCACCAGAAATGTGGCCCTATAAAAGGGATGGCCTCACTTCAGGGGGAAATAAAATGAAAATACCATACTTGTTGCATTGAGAAGTGGCCACTGTATAGAGGGGGTGGGCTGTCATCACGGAGACCTGAACTCATTCCACCCTGACAGAAGACTGAGTCAACAGCTTTCCTTGGTGCGCTCTGGACGCATTGCGCCCAGAGCATACCAAGGAAAGCTGTTGACTATGGACATATAATTTGGAATGATCTTCCATGCAAGTTTCATCCAAAGTTTTTAAAAAATAATCCTTAAATTAGTGAAATACAATTAGCAGATGACATTTAGATATTAGTGGGAAAAAGCATCATTAGGGTGGAATGAGTTAAAAGAGGGAGACCAACTGATTCAAACTGGCACCTTGGTTCTTTTGCAATGTATGTCTTAGTTCTTTGTGGGACTGGTTCTTTCGCAACTTTGCTCAAGCATGAGCCCAAGTTTATTGAAGCTTCTCTTTATCTGCCAGGATTCTGGGGTAAACATGGTTCATCTGCCACCACTGTACAGGATCAACAGCCAAGACAACAGATGATAGAACTTAAAAAATACATATCAAAGGCAGTGGTACAGTGCTGTCAGAAAGTCTTGCACCATCTCAGAGACTCCAACCCACAGCTTCATACAAACTGGAGATTCTCCCTGGTGGAGTACGATTGAAATTGGAGATGTGATGGAGCACAGTGACTGTGCTGGGGGATGGGTCTGGGAGGGCAGGGCCCCCTCCTGGGGTGAGGAAATTTTGAAAACAAAGGAGTTAAAATGGTGTATTTTGATGATTTTTTTTACCTCATCCATTTTTTTATCTGGGCCGGAGAAAAACATATTCTAAGCGGGAGAACGGAAGAATTTGGAAAAAGGGCAAAAAAGTGGGAGATCTCCCGCTGAAAACGGGAGGGTTTGAGTCTCTGCCATCTCCTCTGGTGGCCCCTGCACATGGTCCTCAGGTATATATTAAACAAAGGGACTCCTGCAGAGAACACTGTTAGGAAGTTTGATGTTAGTTACTCAGTGTGCTTCTTGTACATACACGTGGCCCCCATTGGCCCTAAACCGGTTATGATGTCAGATATTTTAATTTTTATTAGACTTTCAGGGATGAGAATTGATTGCCATTTGGCAACTTTCACCCAAAATTGCTTTCCTTCAACAAAATAAAATGTTCTTATTTTGGTCTTTAGTTTGCTCTTGGGGTAGCCAAAGTGCACTTGAACCATTCTCATCCCTGCACTGAGAAAAGTGGTACCTGCATGTGGCTCCACTGGTGACCCCCCAGAGTTTTGGAGCAAGACTTTCTGGAGACACTGTATGCTGTGGTATTCTTTTAATACTCTCAAATCCCAAACTCAAAGGCACTGGTGTGCTGTGGTAGCTGTGGGACACTGTGTTATATCTTTATTTTCTGTCTCCAAGTACAGTAAAACTTGTTTTGAGAGACCCATTCCTTTGGGAGACCACCTGCCTTTTGTGATCCCTTTTCTTGTGCAAAAACACATTCCAATGATAATTTACCTCTTTTGGGAGACCACCTGCAGAACCTGACCAGTGACCACCCACTAGAGCCCCAAGAGACCACTTATCCAGCCACAAATAACCCATTTAGATAAGTAAAATCCACCAATTTTGGCAAGATTACTAAAACTGTTTTGATAAAATGAGTTTACAAAAACTAAAAATGTTTTTGGTATCAACAGATAAATAAACATCTGGCTGCCAGATGGAATCTGGTGTAATAAATGTAGAAACCTGCATGTATTGTATTTGTGTCTTTTTGCCCAGAACCACTTCCTAGTAGTCAATATCCTATTCCGCAGTTCGAACTCTTTACTCTCCATAAGCTAACCTGTCCCTGTCTAACCTGTATATATATGGAATTACTATTGTCTATATTGTCTATGAATCTAAATTATAGATTAAAATTCAAACTAGAGGTTAGTTGTTGGCCAGGTGGCACAACAATCAACCCTCCTTTGGGAGACCACCTGCTTTATGTGACCACGTTTGGGTGTGTTCCAGGGGTGGTCTCTCAAAACAGGTTTTATTGTAGCATAAAAATTTAGAAAATAGAACTAGAAATCTTATGTTCAGGGGTTATTATAATCTTTCTGTACTCTCAAATCCGGAACTCGAACATGTCATCTGCTGATAACCTCACTGGTGCTGTATCTACAGATAAAACCTTGAGACAGATTTTGCCCTCCTTCCTGGCAATGATCTCTGGGTTTGAGTTAATGTTATGACATCCAGGTCTCTTACTATTGCAGGAACAAATCCAGTTCAGAACTCAGAACTCATTTATTTTAGCCAATCAATATGCATGTAATGATGTTTTCAATATGAAGATACATGTATATACATGTAATAATATAAATTGATGTGGCTAGGGGGACTCCTATTAAGACAAATACATGTCGCTCTCATAGGAGCCACCTTTAAGCCAGAAACAATTGAAACAATGTAGATGGCAGTTACTTAAATAGTAAATGTCAAAATAAACTTTAAGATATAATACAATTTACACACACAATGTGGGTGGGAAAATACAGTTATTAATTGTTTTGACAAACATAACAGTTATATATATATTACAAATGTGTTGATAATTATTCGAAAAACTATTTTTATTGTACAGCGAAAAACCTTGTAAACTATGAGTATGTATTTTTCCTATAACATTATTTACTGTCTGTTTGATTCACTGTGACTGGAATATCATAGATTAAACCTTTGTTTTGCAAAGATTTTATTGACTCTATTAATAAAAAGTTTATTACAGTGTCTGTTGTTATAGTTGTTTATTTCATATATTGGCCTGAATTGAAAACAGAGTAATCTTATGGGTAGATCATTATGATCAGTTCATAATGAGAAGTTTACATGCACAAAAAGCACTGTATCTGATCTTTTTCTGGAAATGGGATAATTTAATTATTATCATAAGCAATGAAATGTGCAAAACAAGTTTGTAAGCAGTGCCTTGTCAGGTCCACTTGTTGCTATGTGCTGTTTTAGGATTATCAGAACTTCCAAATTAACAGTTCCCTGGGTGTCATTCATTCTCTGACCCAAACCTTGGGAACATATATCAGAATGATATCTTCTTGTACCATATATATTGAAACAATGAACACCTGATGAAGACACTGCCATGGTTTGGTCATTCACACAATAGTCAGATATGATAGATGTTTACTAAAATATAGTCTCTAATATCAATGGGGATTGCAACTGTAAGTCACGTTTTGGACTTCGTCTCCAAAACCGTCAACCAGATTCACTTCAAACTTGGTAAGGATGTTCCTTGGGTGGGTGTTTACCAATTGTGTTCAAATGGTCACACTCTAGTGATTTTTAACAATTTTTAATTTATTGGTTCATTTTTTTGGCAAAATTTGAAAAAAAAATCTCCAAAACTGCCAAGCCAATCACTTTGAAATTGCATAGGGACACTTCTGAAGACCTCTAGACCTTAATTTATTCAGCAGGTGACATTTGTGATTATTTTTTGCTTTTTTGAGATTTTTTCTGTGTGTGTTTTTACTTTTCTTGACTTTTTCTCCCAAACGGCAAGTTGGATCCTCTTCAGACTTATAGGGAATGAACATGTACTTGATCTCCACCAAATCTGTTCGCTTCATGGTGGTGCTGTCATTTTCTAACTTTGAACAAATTATCAAAATTTGGAAAAATTGGTAAGCTGGTAAGGGCGTATGTTTATGTTAGCAACATTGATGATGATCTTACACAAAGGTGACCTTGATCTCATTCTGAAGTTCAGAGGACCATTTCAGTCTTTGCACGTAAGGTCAGCTGAGCACAGGACTGTCACAGTCCTCTTGTACTGTTAAGCAGTCTTGGAGAAAAGAAGCTACATGTTGACCTTGAAGAGTTGATTCCTCTTGCCACCTGGCCCAGGTTTTAGAGACGTAATATCCCCATATGAAAAACATTGGGTGACAGCTTCACCATGTCATGCCATACGGTGGTAGTTCAAAGTCCCTCCCTCTTCGATCAGAAACGCCTGGGTACACTGATGTGAGATCTTCCTCTGTAACCAGCCAGCCCCACCCAGGCACCGATGTGCAGGTTTAGCTCATGAACAAGATGAAAGCATCTAAACTGATTTCCGAAAAACTTGACTGGGATGTCCAATATAGACCGCCCAATGTTTTGTGAGTTGGTCTACATGTGTGTGTCAGCTTGTTTTCGGCTACATTTGACAGCTGCTTTTTGAGGTTTTGGCAAAGGATATGGTTATTTCACACTCAACATAAACAAGACTTGATGGCTGATGGTGAAGAATGCAAAAGGGGAAATTTTCGCCAAATATTATCAGGGGTATTTGTTTTCAAGCACATTCTGGGATGCTTCTTAGGTGCAAGAGTGTGTTTTTCTGAGGCTTGTTGCTAATTTGTGGCCCAGTTTTAAGGTTGTATTTGGAACAACTTTTGCTGCATCAGTCTTTCATCAAGGGAAACTGTTGACTTGTGGCCTGTTGTCAACTCTCCACAAAAATGCTTTCCAATAATGAGCATAAACAAAGCAAAGCAGATGACAATTTAAATCTGGGTGCTTTTGAGCAATTTAAATTGGAAAAGATTACTCTAAGTTCTTGAATGCAAAATTAAAATATGCTTTGTTTGTCTTGATGTAAATCTAGGTAAACTGTGGTGATTTTTTGGCAGTGGTATTGAATGGTTCTTCCCAAACACTGTAACATGCTTTCTGTGAGTAAAAACTTGATCCATATGATATTGAGTACATGTACTTTGGGTGACATGGATAACCAGGTAACCACTCCTGGTACTTAACACAAAGTGCTTAGGCTCGACCCAATGATTTTATGTTTCAAAAAAGAAGGAATTCTGTTTCACTTCTCTTTATATATATATATATATATATATATATATATATATATATATACATATATATATTAAAACCTCTCTAACCGAACACCTCCATTTACTGAACACCTCTCTATACTGAACACCATTTCTTGGTCCCAAATATATACTTTCAATGTTATCAGACCTCCCTATACCGAACACATCACTATACCAAACACTTTTTTCCAGTCCCAAGTGTGTTCGGTATAGGGAGGTTTTACTGTATATATGTATGTACATATATATATATTATACAAGAAAAAAGATGAAATTGTATGACAAAGGTTGAAAAAAAAGCAGAATTCCGCTTTGGTTAGTAAAAAAAAAAAAAAAACAGAAAATCATGAGCCCTGTCAGTTTACTGACTTTCTGACAGCTGTGCCAGCTGAGTGTAACTCTGTACCCAGTATGTACCCTTAGGTGCACATGGCAGTGAAAAAAAAAAAAAAAGAGTTGGTCGCATAATGTGGTGCTATTTCAAGTAGTCATACCAAGGCAAAGTGAGAAATCTTTTAATGGGGACTTAATGGGAACTTAAAGTGGCTGTAAATAGTAGAACTGACATCAGGTTTTATTTATGGCAGAGGTTGAAAATGTGGTCTTTGAAAGGGAAGGTATAAATCTAGAAGACTGGCTGGTGCCATATGTTAAACGTATTGCCAGACTCTTGTATATTGTATGTGTTTTGTGATTCAGCAAAGGAAAGGGATTTTGAACTGAGCAAAAGTTTGTCAGGAGATTGGCCATACATTTGTAAGGATATTTATCTGTTTACCTGTGTGGGATGTTGATCTGTACACCTGTAAGGATATTTATGTGTTCACCTTTTTAGAGTGTTTATCAGTACACTTGCGGGGAGGCTTAACTGCTCACCTGTGTGGGACATTTGTCTGTACACCTGTATGGGACATTTATCTGTATACCTTTGTGGGATGTTTATTTGTACTCCTGTATGGGACATATATATCTGTACACTTGTGTGGGACATTTATCTGTACACCTGGTTAAAGGAAGTAGGTTTACACTTTAAAGAGTTTTGATCCAGAATTGCAGTGATGGGACGTGATGACGACCATATATATATATATATATATATATATATATATATATATATATATATATATATATATATATATATATATATATATATATATATCATTATACAACATTTGGATCTATGGTTATAATGACTATTTCCACAATTCTTGACTCTCAGGTTCAGAACATCGATGTAATGGTATACATATTTTTCCAATAAAAATCACCACTGCTACCTTACAGACCCACCGTGAATAATTAACACTGCACAGAGTCTGATGTCATAAAGGTCATCTGAGAGGTCATCTGCTTTTCTTTAGTCATCAAACAATAAAAAACCATCAGTCAGTAGCACTGTTTGGCACATGCCGGGACATCCAGGGGAAAGCTGTTGACTGGGTCCTCACTGGGCATGTCTTACAGAGCCACATCCACCTCGAGTAATTAACACAGTACATGTGAATGGAAGGTTATTAAACTGTATATCCTATGGATGGATGATTACTATGTGTTTATTTATAAATGATGACAAATTCAATGACTTTTTTAATTTTTTCCCATCCGTTTGTTCTGAGTGCTCTATCGACTCCAATTTCTCTTCCCACCTATTGTAAAACACTAAATTCTGGTACCCTATTATATTGAATTACAGTGAAACCTCCCTATACCGAACACCCTTTGCACCGGAAAAAAGTGTTCAGTATAGTGAGGTGTTCGGTATAGGGAGGTTTGATAGCATTGAAAGAATGTATTTAGGACCAAGAAATGGTGTTCAGTATAGAGAGGCGTTCGGTTTGAGAGGTTTTACTGTACAACATATACAATTGGAATGGACACCAGTATATAGTGGCACTTTGGTAGCCCAAACGGAAGCAGCAAGGTGGCTCACATTCATGAAGAATCTGGACAGCAAATAAACATGCAACAAAAGTTAGTGTATTTCAGCTGATTATTTGATAAAATTGCCGTAAAAGGATGTGTTTTGAAGGGTAGTCATGATAGGTGTATGTATTTGCTAGGGGCTTGGAGAATATGTTGGTGGAATTCCTCAGGAATTTCGACGTTTTGCCACAGACACTGAGTGACAGACAACATTCACCATGCTCTCAATAAACACTGATAAAATGTAGGCCTACAAGACTTCATGTTTTTATTAAGCCATTGATTCTGTCGTACACCAGTTGCCTCATGGCTTCTATGCCACAGTGAACCCCAGTCACCCTCTCTCTGAGCCAGTCCTATCCATAACTATGGCCACTGTGCTTGGGCAGTAGAATCAGATGAAACGGGAACACACACGAGAGTATTTGGGAATAAATTACCTGTCAACTGAGCTCCCAATTTCAGTGGGAGACTCCGACTTATCTCCCGCCCTCCTGATTGGGTTTTCAGTTTGAAGGATGCTATTGTCCCGTTACTATGGAGAATGAAGGCTGCTCTGAAATCACGGTGTAGCCCATGACAGTTCCCCACTTTTTCCACATCAAAAAATCCAGTTTGATTGCAGAAAATTTGTGACATTTAAAAAAGGAGAACATGTGCCTCAAACACACAGAAATGTCAATCCAACTTCCAAATAACAAAAGCAAATGAAATGATTTATTAGGAAATGGAGTTTACTGCATTTGTCACAAATTTTTGCCAACTTTATTTTCTCTTTTTAGAGTAGAACTAGGTCAGCAGCTTATCATTTTAACCCTTTGCTAGTTAGAGTATGACTGGGTTGGCAGATTATCATTTTAACCTTTTTGGCTAGTTAGAGTAGGACTGGGTTGGCAGCTTATCATTTTAACCCTTTGTTAGAGTAGGACTGGGTTGGCAGCTTATCATTTTAACCCTTTTCTAGTTGGAGTAGGACTGGGTTGGCAGCTTATCATTTTAACCCTTTATTAGTAGGGTAGGACTTGGTCAGTAGCTTATCATTTTAACCGTTTGTTACAGTAGGACTGGGTTGGTAGCTTATTTGAACTCTTTGCTAATTAGAGTAGGACTGGGTAAGCCAGCAGCTTTCCTTGGTAAAGGACAAGTTGTCATGGTAAGTTACGACTATAACTATTATTCTTAGTGATTCATTTTAATAAGAAATTAAAGAAAAAACATGGAAGTAGCTATTACATCCAAACCTTTTTTTTGGGGGGGGGGGGGTTGGAGTAGGAAAATCCTAGTATGTCAAATTTTTTTCACATCAACCCAACTTTTTTGGCCCAAGTTCAAGGAATTAAACCTGGGAAACACCAGCTGACTACATAAACTGTGATGTCTGTGAGTACATGTACCAATTTGATGGAGCTGAACCCCAGCTGATCAGTGTTTAAATTTTCACAGGCCTGTATGTTTGCTGTTCCTACAGAGTTCAACAGGGAGATTAGTGTTCCTTCAGAATATTGCTACTGGAATTTACGAGTAGGTGATTTTTTCAGTGTGCATCATAGGTACCTCAAGGTTCATGCTTTCACAGGAAGGATGCCTTTATGAGGGATGTCCCAAAAGTGTTGCAGATATCCAGCTGTTTCACCATTTTGTACAGATCCAATCAAGTTGGAACTGACACTTATGCACCTATAATGTCTCCCCAAGGTTTATGTACCAGCCTCATGTTCCTATAATGTCTCTCCAAGGTTTATGTACCAGCCCCGGCTCTACATCCAAACTTTTTTGTGCCTTGTGATGATGAGCAGTAGATATTCATCTCTCCTCTGATGTGACTACCTTTTGCAAGTTTAAGATCCATACAAACACAGTACATGTATTTGCCTTTGCTACATGTATCCTGATGAAAAGGGTTAAAAGACAGGTGTGCTGGGTGAATGTGAGGATATGGGTGGTTATAGTAGTCATACCTTGCCCTGTTGCCGTTGCTGGACATACTTTGATTAATGGCACTGGGCATTAATTATACAAAGGCTATATTGAAGTTCTAGCATGTTGTCTCTCTGTCTGGATTTCCAAGTCTATAATTGTCTTCAGAAGAGGAGTTTGTTTGATCCACTGTAATCATATTTAGTTTCAATGAGACCTTGATGATTGAGAAGAACAAGGTAAAAGTGTCTCTTTTGGGACTGAAATGAAGCCATAAATCCAGTAATCTGTCTTCTTATTCCTGACCTGAACCCTTTTTGCCTAAAAGCAGCAAAAAAGGGCTGGTGGTCAAATGTCTTCTGCTTCAATGCTTTTGACTGATTTAAACTCATTCCACCCTCATGACACTCTTTCCCGCAAATATCTAAATGTCGTCTGCTAATTGTATTCTATTAATTTAGGGATTATTTTTCAAAATTTTTGATGAAACTTGCATGGAAGATCATTCCAAATTATATGCCCATGGTCAACAGCTTTGCTTGGGGCGCTCTGGGTGCATTGTGCCCAGAGCACACCAAGGAAAGCTGTTGACTCGGTCTTCTATCACGGTGGAATGAGTTAACTGGACTGATAAACAATTTAAATGAGACGTATAGATGAGACATATCAAGACAACGGACACCAGTTCAACAGTTTTCTCATGTGTCAGTGCTCAGTGCCCAGTGAAAACTGTTGATTCATACTCAATTCAAGGGGATACAAGTTAATCATTATATACATCATTGCCATGTACCAAATTCAGCTCTGCTGACCAAAGGTTACAGAGCCCATGCAATTGCTAGCGTCCTTCCGTTCTTCCTTCTGTCAACTTTCTGCTTGTGAATGTGATACAATCTGCAGTTTTTATCTTAGACCCACGTAACTTTCAGGACTTATCAAGTGTATAAAAATCTAGACAGAGTTTAATATTGGGCCATTGAAATTTAGTGAGATTGTGGGGGAAGTCAAAATGAGTGACCACTGTATCTGTACTGTTAAAATATTTCCTGGCACCCCTGGCTGTGGATAGGAACCAGTTATAAGTCATGCACACATCACACTTGATCCTGTCCATCAGATACACAGATTTTCGTTTTGTGGAGATTTAATGGCGTCTGTGGTTGGCTTATGTCATTTTGATACTTTGCTGTAAACATTGCGAGGCATTAACTCTTTTAGTGGCAACAGTGACTCAAGTCTATCTACTTAAGTCAGCCTAGTCTGAATTATCATTAGGATCCCAGATTCGTATTCCTCGTAAAAAGACCTTTCATTCAAGTCCCAGTATGCCTATAGTTCGAGAGAGAATGTCCCAGGTCAACAGCTTTTCTGCACCCAATGTATGCCAAGAAAAGCTGTTGACTCAAGCCAAAATTTGGCACTTAAAGAGTTAAAGATGTTGAAGATTCTGACTGTGCATGCTGCTACCTTGTAATCTGAGCTGGGTGTTCAGGTGTAGGGTTGTTTTCCCGGTACAATGAGAGTCACAGTTTAGAAGTCCTATGGCAAGCCAGGGTATAATAGGTGGGAGTCCCTGTATAGCCTTCTTGTGCCTAAAGTATTCAGTATAATGTGTCAGGTAGAACACTGGAGGTATGAGCTGAGTTCCTTAGCTCTCACTTTGTACCAAACTTGTTTACTGGAAGAGACTGGCAGCCTATGGTGGCATCCAATGAGAGCATTTTTACTGCTCTTTTGACATGATTTAGCCAATTTCCAGGCAGAAAAGTGTATAAACCACACCATTAAAGGTAATTTTGTTACAATAACATTAATGACCAAAAAATGCACATTTTGTGAACTACTTATGCCCAAATGGTATCCATTCTCTCAAGCATAATGCATTACAGTTCATTTGGAGTACAAAACATGACAAAAGCCACTGACACCAGGAACTAATGCAGCACTGGGAGAATTCAGGAACAACAGTTAACCCTGCCCCCCCCCCCCCCCCCCCCGTAAACCGGCTGGTGGTCAAATGTCAACTACAGTTGTCCCTCCATTGAAAGACCACTCCTTTGGGAGACCACCTCCTTTGAGAGACCACAGTTGTCAGGTCTTTCTGTAGTACTTTTCATGTTATTTATACCTCCTTTGAGGGACCACCTGCTTTATGTGACCGCCTTTTGGGTGGCACTAGAGGTGGTCTCTCAAAGGAAGGACTACTGTAGTTTCAACAGTAATGAAAAACAGTTTGAGAATTGTAGATGAGACCTATCAAGATCACATGCCCCAGGTCAACAGCTTTCCTTGACGGGTTGGGCACTTAGTGCACAAGCCGTGTCAAGGAAAGCTGTTGACTCAGTCTTAATTAAAGGGGAAAAGGTTAATGTGGCTGTTTCAGGGATATTTGTCAACTGTATTCCTCCTAAATGATGCCCAGGGTAGTGAGGAAACAATGATTTTGAAATGGAGGGTGAGTAGGCTAATGAGGGCGAGTAGGCTTATTAGGATCCAGAGGAGGCTTATTAGGATCCAGATTGGATACTTGAATGTTAAGATTTTGACATTGGTCTGGCTCTGAGTTGACTATTTTGTAAATATATGTACCAGTTTAGTTATCAGGTACCTATTAAGCACATTGTGCACTTAGAATGATAGCTTGGTCCAGTAAAAGGTTGAAAATAGTTCACAGTTCTCCCAAAGTGGTTGAAAATTAAAGATAGTTAAGTGTTGACTCCCTGCCCTAAGCACTGCATTCTGAAGGCAACAGCCAGATGATCACCTTGGTGGATTTTTTGGGGGGAAGGGGAGGGGGTGCTAATTAGGATAAATATGGTATTGACAAAGTCTTTATTCTGTGAGGAGGAAACTTTTAAGGTAATCAAGTCTGGAATCTGATACATTGTATACACTTGCAGGTGTAACACATATGAGGAGACAAGATGTGAACTCGCATTTCAGTTAGATAACAAAACGTTACATTTTTTTACAAAGTGTATCAGTAAAATAAAAAATGCTTTCTGTGAAATTAAGAACTTTAAAAAATGCTTTTAGAATTCCAAGCTGATCATGAACATGTTCATTTTGAAGGTCGTAATGGCAGTTACAAAGGACATGGGTACATGGCTGCCAGACCCTTTGGCATCATTTGTAGCTAATGGTCCATTCAGCCAGAAAGCTGCCTCAGATGTAGCCAGGACCAGCAATGAAAATTAGAATGTTCAACATGTTTGTCCAGATTAATGGGAGAAGAAGTCATGACCCTGGAGCACAAGGCTCACCAGATTGTAGGTTTTGGTATTTTGGCAAAATTCTGGGGAAAATGTGTGTATTTAGAAGGATAAGTGATCATAACAGCAACCATAGAGCAAACAGAAAACAGAAGGGTTTGATGTATCGCCTATGTTCTGGCTGAAGACAGGGCAAGAGGCACAGGTACCTGCTGTGGGCTGGCTCTTTGCTGACCTACGGCCATCATGGTGTAGGGGGGGGGGGGGGAGCTGTACTTTTGATAACCAGATAAGGTTGACTGCCTGGCATTGTCTATCTCACTGCCAGGCCAGATTCCTTTGACCTTTCTTCTCAAAGTGACTGATATCAAAATGGCTTCAATATGAAATCTGTCATATACCTCCTGAATATGATTTAATGTAAATGTGTCAAATTTCAGTGGCTTTTGCTGGCATTGTCATGGATTTGTATTGATGAAGAGAATTACAACTCAAACTGTTAAATTTGAAAATGAAAGCTGTTGAATCAAGACAATTTTGAAAGGAAAGAGTGAAAAAAAAGTCAATTAAAAGTGAATTGTGAGGTAGGTTTGGTTGTTTGTATTCCAAAGAGTCAAGAGAGTAATAGAGCAGTATGTTAACCCATTCCATACTATGGTCACAGGCCTTGGTCAGTGGTTCTGGCATTGCCTGGCAAGTCATGCTGCAGCTGCAGCATGACTTGCCAGGCAGTGCCAGAACCACTGACTTAAGATTACATGTATTGGCATGTTGGTACTTGAACGAAAGCTCTTTTCATGAAGAATTTAAATATGCAATTGTTGTCTTAAATCCAGGTAAATATACAGAAAAATCAGGGACTGGTATGGAATGAGTTAACTGCTACACAAAACTGAACAGCTGTGCGGACCCTCATCACTGGGCAGGTTGATGTAGTATCAGCATGCCATGCTTTGCATGCTGGGAAGGCCTTACAAGCCAGCCTGAGTTGCTCTGAGTTCATTTAATTTCACTCTGTTCTTATGTTCACTCATTTCACTGGTGCTTGAAAGTCATGACATTAAGAACATACTGAAGAAAGTTTTTAACATGCCATTGGTTTCAAATAGGATAGTGTTTGTGAATTTAAAGAGAAAGGTCCAAAATGCAAACTCCATGAAAATTAATGTCCTTGAAAATAAATGTGTTGACAGTACCTGGGGCTTCAGCTCTGATAGGGCCTCTACCTGTAACAACTTCCTACAAGGTCCACATTATCTCATAGGTAGCTTAATTCAGGCCAGTTCCTCTACTCAAACTGACCGAGAAAAGATGTTGGCAATGTGCTGAGATAGTGTGGCAAGGCTGGATTGACTTTGTGTGTATTGATACCAAGCATGTGTATATTAATTGCCTGTATAGTGGAAAAAGTTTCATAATAGCCCCAAAGTAGATTTTGTTTCTGCACTTGAGACTGAGTTGCTTGTATGTTTAACCCATTCCCCTTTGATGGCAAGACAGAGTCAACAGTTTCTCTGGACAGGTTTGATGCTTATCCCTTTGACACTCAAAGCACCCAGAAATGCCCACATGTATATTGTCTGCTTTAATGATTTTAATTAACCCTTAAAAGTGCTAATCAGGGCTATAGTCATTTTCGCATTACAGTTAAACATATGATGGTTAAAAGATTCAAATCCCTCATAAAGATACCTTTCATTCCAATGCCAGCAAGCCTAGTCTAAAGCAACAAGTAGTCTTAGTCAACAGCTTTCCCTCAGGACACTTTGTACGCAATGTGCACAAAGTGTCTCGAGGAAAGCTGTTGACTTAGTGTTAAATCAGCACTTTAAGGGTTAAATTGCATAAAAATAGCAACTTTTTTTGGCTGAGAATTGTAAACAAGACCTGTCCTGATGACCCCCCCTCCCCCTTCCAGGTCAATAGCTCTCCTTGGGGTGATTTGGGTGTAATGTGCCCAACTTGTACCAAGGAAAGCTGATGACTCAAGTTTTATTCTGACCAGGAAAGGGTTAAGGAAAGCTGTTAGTTGTCAACCTGGAATGTACTGTTCAGATAGATCAGGCATGGGCACTTTAAAATTGCCAAACCTTCACTATGAAGGCAGAGTTGACTGTTGAGTTGTGGCCAGAAGTGGCCAAACCTCGTGGTATTTCAGTCTTCAGCTTTCTTCTGACGTTCTCAGAAAATACCTGCCAAAACTGAGCAACTGTAGTGCAAAAAGGTGCTTCCAGAGAACAGCCTATCACCCCTTGTACAGTAATGGTACATTACCACTGGGATGACATGTATCATAGGGTGCAGCACCTGTCCTTGGCAATCCAACATTGCTGACATTCTGAATGTGACAGCACAGGTGAACTGAAATGTCCTCATGCCTATTGTTTTACATGCACAAGATCATCAGACGTGATGTGCTGACTGCTACTGTAACAAAGCAAAGATAATGTTTCATGAAGAGTCAAGACTGACTGTAAGAATAGTAAGGTACAGTCCAATGCAAAATGATCATGTACATGTATCTTTGAGGTTCTGTTGCTTGTTCAAACCTACACAGAAATATTATCCTTTCAAGTTTCATGCACATCTGAGATGAAATTAATAATTTCTGAAGATCTCCAGTATCTGTGTATGTGCAAAATAAAGTGGCCATTCACATGAGTGCCACCAGACACAGGTCAGAGACATTTTGACTGGGTCAGCGCCATGTTACAGGTGTAAAGGTAGCCATAGATCAATAAAAAGATCACGATCAAAAGATTTAAGACTGTGCAAAAATCTTGACTGTGTGATCATTGTGAAAACCTTTTTTCATGTGTGGGAAAAAAAAGGTGAAAATAAAGGCGCTGTGTGTAGACGATGCAGTCCAAAAGTCCATGAAGATGATCACATTAAGGTTCCAGGTACAGGGTCAGACACAAACTATGCACAAACTTAGGGTAGAAAGAAATAGAGAAATTCCAAATAGTTATGTCAGAAGGGCCTGGTGCCTAGGCATTAGAATGCAGGCTTTTTGCTGCTGATGAAAATTATTAGAAAGCATCTGATGCTGTTTCTCATCACCATCTAATTTTAACTTTATTTGTATTAACTCTTTCAGTGCCAATCACGTCTTAAGTCAATCTGCTTAAGTCAAACTAGTCTGAATTATCATCCGGATCCCAGATTCGTATTCCTCCTGAAGAGACATTTCATTGAAGTACCAGTATGCTATAGTTCCAGAGAGAATAACCCAGGTCAACAGCTTTTCTCGGCACGCATTTGGGCACATTGCACCCAATGTTCGCTGAGAAAAGCTGTTGACTCAGTCCAAAGTTTGGCACTGAAAGAGTTAATATATATATATATATTTTTTTTTGTCATCAGTGAATAATAGGCCATTAATCAACAGCTGTCTTCTGCACTGTGGGCCATTTGTGCGCTTAAGTGTACAGAGAAAAGCCATTGGATTGGGCGCCAGAGGGTTAATAACATGATGATGGCAATTTCCATTCGTCTGTACCTTAGCCATGCCAGACTGACAGAGTGGAGCTTTACTTCGTCATGCACTATGTGTATCATGTATCGGTGCCTTTCATGTAGGCTGTCGCATCATGGATGCTTTGGTTTTACTGGGGAATAATAATGCTGAAAATCTGTATGAGTCAGTTTGTTGAGGAGAGACATGCCCTGCCTGCAGCCACCGGGCATGAGTCAATACTTTTTTCTCATGTCAACATAATAAACCCTCTACTGTCAACTGGCTTTACTTTGCCACAATTTTATTTTGTCTGATTTTGGCAATACATCACAGAATACTGAAAATAAGGTGTTGACTCAGAAATTTGTTCATATAAATGTAAGTTTATTAGGTCTTGATGAAATGCACCCTCCCCCCCAAAAAGTAAAAACTTATGTGCATGATTTTACAGTGAGCAGTTTTTGTTGAGAGCCTCATCTATGTGTATAAAAGCATCCTTCAGCAAAGAAATTGTCAGAGAAATTTGTTTGCATATCACGTGCAAGAGAAAAAAAGTGAAGAGAAAGAATGAAGTAGGTGTACAGTAACTGCTAGTTAACCCCTTGCCCTCTGTATGTGTACAGAGAAGTGGAAAATAACTATCTATTTATGTAGCCTCTAGCACAAGTCACTGCAGCAGGCTTATGATGGACCTGTTGAAAATAGACGAAAAGCAACCAAAAATAACGAAAAAAACTATGAAGAGAGACACTGAGCTATCTTCTTGTGTTCATTTTTAAAGCAAGCAGACCATCGTGTAACAAATGGGCGTTACAGGGGACATCAGAGAGGCACACATGCGTGCGTATGTTTACAAAAACACGACAGACTTTCGGCTGTCAGATGAAATCAAAACCCATTCCTTTCCGCACGCACAACATTTGTCATGAGAGAGCTGCTCCAGGAAATCTAGTTGGAATATTTCTAGGACACTGTTGCCCCACGTCTGGGCCAAAAAACAGAAGGGGAAGGCCATATCTCTTCGTTTCATCTGTACCAACAAATATGTTTTCACTTAAGATGGAGCAAGTATTGCTGATTTTTGACAGGTAATGTGGACCAGTTTCCGTAAAAATGTCTGCCACATGGAAACGGTGGAGGAAGGGGCTATCCAACAAAGTCCAAGGTGCCCGGAAACGCTTGGGATCTATCGTGGAAGATCTAGGTAAAGGCCAGAGCTTTCCTGAGTCTCAAAAATATTGCTTTCTGAATGTACAACAAACAAATATTGTCAGTTCAAGGACCTGAAAATGTTTTATTTATTTCAGATTGGCACAGATGTTGAAAGTATACAAGGGAAAATGTGTTTTATCATTAGTTTTGATAGTTTTTACATACAGATAACCCTAATGTCAGGTAATGTATAGATTGAAATAATCAAAATACACACAATTTGTATGCTTGTACAATTGAATTTACAAATCTCTCTTTCCATTCACATAAGTCTGTTGTGTATATATACACTGCTATGACATGATGTTTATGTGTACATGTATATAGACTGCTATTATGACATGATAAGTTATGTGTATATGTATATAGACTGCTATTTACATGTAGATAGACTGCTATGACATATGTGTACATATGTATAGATTGCTATCACATGATGTGTTGTGTGTATATGTGCATATATGCAGACTGCTATGACATGATGTGATGTGTGTATATGTTCATGTATGTATACTGCTATGACATGATGTGATGTGTGTATATGTACATGTATGTATACTGCTATGACATGATGTGATGTGTGTATATGTACATGTATGTATACTGCTATGACATGATGTGATGTGTGTATATGTGCATGTATGTATACTGCTATGACATGATGTGATGTGTACATTGTACATGTAGAAAGATACTCATGTTTCAATAGCAGACACACTTTAACAATGTACCAATGGTGTATCACGCAACTTCCTCCATGAAGTTAATATGTCCATGGCTATACACATATAATATGTCAAGTTTATAACCCAGCAACCAAACACCTCAACCTGCGACTACTGAACAGCTCTCACGACCAGACACTTTTACTCAGTCCCCAGGGTGTTCGGTAGTGAGAGGTTTCACTGTATATGTGTACATGTATGTAGACTGCTATGACATGATGTGTTGTGTGTATATGTACATGTGTGTAGACTGCTATGACATGATGTAATGTGTGTATGTGTACATGTATGTAGGCTGCTATGATATAATATGATGTGTGTATGTATACATGTATGTAGACTGCTATGACATGATATGTGTACATGTGTATAGATTGCTATCACATGATGTGTTGTGTGTGCATGTACATATATGTAGACTGCTATGACATGATGTGATGTGTGTATGTGCACATGTATAGATTACCATGACATGATGTGGTGTGTATATATGCGCATGTATACAGACTGCTCTGACATGATGTGTTGTGTATATATGTATTTTATGTTACATGTTTATACACTGCTATGATGTGATTTATGTGCGTGTACAGTGGTACCTGCTGTATGCAACCACTGCCGTTTGCAGCCACATTGCTTTTTGTGGTCACTAGGCTGAGACATAGGAGTCAGTTTCTTTGTAAAATATACCTGTGGTGACAGGTCACCTGCAGTATGTGGCCACTTTTTCTTTGCAGAAGGGGTGGCCACATACTGCAGGTACCACTATATGTTTATACACTGCTATGGCATGATGTGATGTGTGGACATGTATAGACTGTTGTGACCTGATGTACATGAATAAGAGGAACATGATGAAGGTGAAAAGGCACTTAAAATCACTGACTCTAACTTGGACAAAGCATTATGAACCCTGACCCTTTGGCTACTTACTCTCTGTCTCTATGGATACATTTATGGTGGTCCCTCTCTGAAGAGACCACCTGTTCTTAAGACCATCTTTTCAAGATATTTGCTGGATAGTTTTCATGTTGATACCTCATATGAGAGACCACCTGTCTCAAGAAACCACAGCTTGTCATCTCTGGGGACTGTTTTTTAATCTTTCACTGCCACTAAAGTCGAAGTACTTAAGATAAACTTCTCTGAATTATGAAGTGAATACTATATTATTATTCTTAGTGAAAAAAGCCTTTCATTCAATTACCCGCATGCCTATAGTCCTATAGAATATACAGTGAAACCTCCCTATACTGAACACCCTTGGGACCGGAAAAAAAAAAGGTTCAGTATAGTGAGGTGTTCGGTATAGGGAGGTTTGATAACATTGAAAGTATATATTTGGGACCAAGAAATGGTGTTCAGTATAGAGAGGTGTTCGGTATACGGAGGTGTTTGGTTAGTGAGGTTTTACTGTAAAGGTCCAGGTCAATCAACAGCTTTCCCATTGTGCTCTGGGCACTTTGCACCCAAAGCTTGTCAAGGAAAGCTGTTGACTCAGTATAAAACTTAGCACTGAAAGAGTTAATTTGCACTCTGTAAAGTGATTGTATTTTGCTTAATTTTAGTTTCATAGTGTTAAAATCAAAACATGCACTGAAAAGTATTGGTACATAGTGTAAAGTACAATCATAATGAAAAGGATTATTGAAATTTCAGTATATATGAAGCATATGACAAGCAAAAGGGGTAATTACACAGAAACAAAAGGATAAATGCAACAATACTACTGTGAATACATTTATTGTCATAGTTTTAATTTTGGCAGTTTTTGCATTTTGGACCTTTCACTGTCACTGAAACCTTAAATTCAATATTTTTATTATTATTTCTATCCATCTCATGTTAAAAATCTTTTTCGCTGGGTTCTTATTTTGGTGGTTTTGAAGCATCAGCAATATAAGGAACAAGCAAAATAGTGAAATTTTCAGAGTCACATAAATAAAAATGTCTGTTATAAACTTAAGGACCTGACAGCACTTTACACTGAAAATACAACTTTGCTCCAAACATGTCCTTATACACACTAGACTTCTTATTTGAAATCAGAAACTATATATTTTCTAAAAGTACACATTTTGATTAAGCTATTAAAAATAATGAAATCTCTGTAATTGTTAAGAAATTGAATTTTAATTGCTTAACTGAAAACTTTAATTTTACCCATTTTTGCGGAGAAAGAGAAAAATGGCGCAAACACCAAAAATAGGAAACATGATTTTCTTATGG
The DNA here is from genome assembly GCA_964020975.1 of Hermodice carunculata. NCBI lineage: Eukaryota > Metazoa > Annelida > Polychaeta > Eunicida > Amphinomidae > Hermodice > Hermodice carunculata. Next base: position 63,433,412 of record OZ026622.1, on the reverse strand, counting down.
GTTATAAAACAGTACACTTCATGCAGCATAACGGTATTTTAAATTTTGGATAAGGGTTTTAGTTCCAAATTTACAGGATGTTTAAATTAAGATTAAAATTTTCAGAATTGAACAGAATAAATAAATAGCAATAAAATTAGAACTAACCCATTTGTAGCTCTGCTGACCAACGGTTGCAGAGCTTATGCGACTGCTCATGTCTGTCCATCCGTGATGAACACAGGAAATTACCGATCATCTATGCAATTGTCAAATGCACAAGAAACCTGTCAAATTTAGATATATTATCACAACGAAGAAGTGCATTTCAAAACAAGTTGCTAAGATACTAACTAAAGTTCTGAAACTTGTCCAAAAATCCCATACTTTTTATTGTGAAAGAGTTCATACATACATAAGAGTGAATAGGATGTAGATCACTGCAAGTACCACAGATATCTTACAGGACATAGGTAAGATCAACAAGAAGGAAGGTGCCAAATCTATCCAAACCTTTGATTTTTCAACATTGGATACAAAGATCGACTTAACAGACCTGAAAGAAAGGGTTAATTTCAATGTTGGACAAGGCATTCAAAGGAGGAACATGTCAATACATTAAAGTTTCCAACACTGATGCAAGATTTGACAAGGGAAAGGATAAAAGAAAGTGTTACACCAAAGAAGAATGTTCTGATTTGATAAAGTATATTATCAACAATGCATACTTTAGCTTTGGTAATAAAGTATTTTGACAAATAGTTGGAATACCTATGGGAACTGATCTTATATTCCCAATTTATATCTTTATTATTATGAATCCCAATGGATGGAAGAATTGCAAAAACAAAGTACACCATTGCAAAGGATTCTATTCACATACATAAGATTCATCGATGATCTATGTACTCTTAACAACAACGAAGAAATCAAGAAACATTGGAAGGAAATTTACCCAAAAGAACTCATTTTGAATAGAGAAAATGAGAGTGACAATAAGGCAACTTTCCTTGATCTTGAAATAGGGATTCACAACAAACAGTTTGTGACAAAGGTTTTTGACAAACAAGAACAATTCAAATTTTACATAGTTTCATATCCTGATATCACTGGAAACATTCAAGAGAACCTAGCCTATGGTGTGGTCATTGGACACATTTTAGGCATTAGCAGAAACACGATCACAAATAAGTGAATTTGTAAGGAAAATAAGAATATTGATGAAAAATACTATGCCACAAAACCTATGACACCAGAAAGCTATATAAAACTCTGTTGAAGTGTTTCCACAGATATAGAACAATACTGACAAAATACAACACTCATTCCAAGACACAAATAGATTAATGTTAATAAATGATTTAGGTAGGGCTAACATAGAAGTGGTGGTAGGGCAATAGTTGGTATACCGTAAAGTTAATTTAAACCCACCAAGAGATTTTCTCTTGTCTGTCTACAGTCGGAAACCTTCATTCATTGTTTGCTCCTCCTATTTCATCACTTGGGTGTAGAGGTGACTATAGTCAATCACCTTAAACACTCACTTCACGATCATTGTTAGTACATAAGTGTAACATTCTAGAAACGTCCATAAACTTTAGCGTTATACCATCCACAGGTTTCAAGTTAGCCCAATATAACTTCCAGGACTTACAGGAGGCATGAAAATCTAAGCCCGTTTAGATATTGGTGGCACAAACTGCATTATTATGTAACATAGGGCTCAAAATGTGAAAATTTTGTGAACACTCCAGCATCTTTAATTTTTGGTGGATCTTCACCAAATTTGTTGGAATTGTGGGGGAGGACAAAGTCTAAATTGCTATGATACCAGTGGTGCCACCTATCATTTGAAGAAAATTATGATCCAAAATGTGTTTTAAGATATAAAATTCCATATGTTGAAAAGTATTTGGATTAAACTTACCAATTTTATGGGATATGCAATGCCCAAAGTTCGAAGGTTATGTATATCAGTGACCTTGACCTATTTTTATGCAGTAACCATACCTGTAAAGTTGAAAGAGGTGATTTTGTAATGGCAGGGTGTAGTTAGAACATCAATGGCAATGTCAGCACAACACCAGGCCTATGGGCCTTTTGTATTACATAATCTGGATGACCATGACCTTCTATCCCAAGGTCACTGAGGACATGAGTTAAGGACTCACTCGTTGTTTTGGCACATGCAACAATATCCATCACAGGAATTGCACAAATAAGCTATGATACAAGAGCACTTTGTTATAATTGCCTCCTCTTTAGTGTACTTAACCCCATATTATATTTATAAAATTCAGACTCCTCTGCTCCCTGAAGAAGGGGCTCCTTGTCCCGAAACACGTCGGGGAGGAACTCTCACATTGTCTAAAATTGTGCTGTGGTCTATTTATTGGAATGGAATTTGCTGCGCCTTTTAGACTTTTTTCTTCCTGGTTCCCCTGCATCCTCTTAGGATCCAAACAGGTAGACACTACCTAGGCCCACTTGCTCGACGTGTTGTCTAGCTCTATTCTGCTGTTCTCTATGAAATTATGTGTTGACTTTGGTCAGATAAATTGATATTTGGCCCTTTCAAGATGTAATTTTGTGCTAACTTTGGTCTGATAATCTGCGGCTGAGATAAGATGACCACTGTAGCATGCTACAAATAATTGGGGAAGTGTCCACTAAGTAATGATATCCAAGTGTTATGGAGATGATTGTTAATTGGGAAGACAAGTGGAAACCTCCCAGATCTCCTAACTGCTGACATTTTGATGTTGGACAGAATGGGCGAGAAATCGGTAGTGACAGAGCCGAGATACAGCAGGTCAGGGGAGCCATAGAAAATGTCGTTTGCAATACAGGTGTGTGCAGAGTGGGAGCGGTGTGAATGCATTGAATGCATTGCATCATTTGATCAGATCATACATCACTGACAAGCCTGTCTGGTTTCATCACAATCCAGTGTAATAGGTGTGTAGACTGTGGCAAGGGGCTCCTACACTGGTGTGAGGATCACACTGCTCACCCATCACTGGTTTAATCCGCCCTTCCTGCAGGTTCGCAAAGCAAAGACTGTCATTGAACAGGCAAGCACACAATTTTGTCCAAAAAAAAAGAGGAAACCATAAGCACTCAAATAACAACTGTGCAGACAGGAGAGATCAAACTTCGAGTTGGACATCAGGATGTTTTGTGAGTACATGAGGTAATTTAACCAACAATAATTGTACCCCACCCCCAATGACTTTGTTCTCAAGGCAAAGGGCTGCTTGGTCTAAGATGAACTTGCAAATCTTCATGGAGATCCAATTCCTAAATATTATATATATATATATATATATATATATATATATATATATATATATATATATATATATATATATATATATATATATATATGTACACACACATTATTTCATTCTTTCTTCATTCATTCATTCGTTCAAATGTACAGGTCATACACCAACATGGCTGTCATTCTGTTGTAGAATGGAACAAGAAGAAATGTGTGGCAAGAAAGACATACCAAGATAGTGTTACTTCTTTTGTGCACACACTTCTCAATATCTCTCTCTCTTACTCTTTGGTCTGGCTAGGAAGGGCAAGAGTACTGGAAGGAGAGCAAGTACTTGTTATGATATCTCTCCGTTTGTACAGGTGGTCTAGCTGCAACTGTTTATTTTACAATCACTAGGACTGGATATAATGTTCCATTTTGTTTCTACTGCAGTTATAAACTGGCAGGTGATTTAACTGAGGTAAGCTGTCCAGCTAGAAAGGGTACATACTGGTTCAGGAGTCAGTCAAATTGTTCTTATCTGAACTTGCACTATACAGATTTAGTAATTATGTTTGGTTTGATAGGTGTTCTTTATTCATAATGAAGCTCTGCATTTATAAGGAAAACTTAACTCATTTAGCTAATTCATAGTGTACCATGTTCATATTTATTTATAACTATGTGGGTTATCTTTGCTGAATATTTAGCTCAGACCAGGAGCTGCTGCTCAGAGAGACGTACGGGTACAGGCTCCGAAACATGCTGTGAGTGGTTGCCTGCTGAAGACCCATAAAATTTATTTGGGCTAATACAGCCCTTGTCAAAATTCTATAGAAGAACGTGTGCAATATGGACAATAATACTTCCATATGTATATAGGTTAGACAGTGATTGGTTAGTTTATGGAGAGTAAAGAGGTCGGACTACGGAATAGGGTAATGACTACCAGGAAGCGGTTCTGGACAAAAAGACACAAATACAATTGCATTAGGGCTGTAACATCAGCCCAGGACTTTATGGCCCAAGTAACATGGTGTCATGTCATTGCAAGTTTTCTGCAGAGCTGAGGACATAGAGAGTGACAGGTACAGGCACCAGCTTCATTTTCTTGGATATGAAAAACATGTCTTTTTGAGAATAATTCATTACATTTATCCATTTTGTGCTGGTATAGATATTTTAAGCATGGACATTAAGCTGCCGTGAGTTCTGTTTGCCTGCTGTACATACAAGTACAAAATACATGGGAGTAACTGAATCCACAAAAAAGAAGCAGCCAGCACTCATGAGTGATCGAGTCATTCATACTTGTACATGCACAAGGAAGCAGCCAGCACTCATGAGTGAGTCATTCATACTTGTACATGTACATCACCCATACCCAAATACAGTGGTCCCCCTGTTATAAGGCCACTATCACCAGAGGCCACCCCTCTTGAAAGGCCTGCATTTTTGTGCAGAAAGTATGGTATTTCCATTATATTCTCCCCCTTAATGGAGGTCACCCTTCTTATAAGGCCACTTTTTGGGTGTGTTTGGGGTGGCCTTATAAGAGGGGGACCACTGTAATGAATTCTTAGATTATAATTTAATGTCAGATTAATTCATGCTTGGTGCAAAATGATGTTATAGCCATGTTTTGTGGGTGGGTGTTAAAGCGTCTCTTCAATTTCTGGTAATACTTACATGTATGTAAACAAATGAGACTGTTGTAAACTTCTCAGCCTGACAGCCTGATTCAGTTTCTGTCAGGTATGATGATCATAAGTAGCAGCAGGATGTGCTGACTTTAGGGGACTGTGTATAAGTGTAGAGGTCCTGGGCCAGGTTACACGTGGAGGGCTTTATTTCCCAGAAAAAATGATCACTGAGTAAGGGTGGCCTCCTCATTCATACACAACACATACAGGAGGGCCAGGATTCTAGAGTGGCCGCATGGTGTCTCTGGAGAGAGGAGAGCCTCACAACAGAGCTCCTGTGTTCTGTCACAGTACAGTCAAAGCTGCTATGGATACGATTGAGAGACTACGTGTCTTTAAACTGTATTTTCATGGTAGTATAGACTGTTTCTCTGATAAACTATTTTAAAACCACATGCAAGGTTAGACAATACAGTTTGTTACTCGGATAAACCTTCATTTTAAGACCACATGCAAGGTTAGATAGTACGGTCTGTTACTGAGATAACCTTCTTTTTAAGACCACGTACAAGGTCAGACAGTATTATCTGTTACTCTGATAAACCTTGTTAAGACCACATGCAAGGTAAGACCACTTTTTGCAGGCAATAGAGATGGTTTTGAGTATACAACAAGTACTGCTTTGATTTACGCACTTGTTAGGAAAAATACCAATCATTATACGGTTCGGCAAGCTGGGTAAAATATAGAGCCTTAGAACCACAAACACAAATAAATTAACCTTATCTGATAAGTTTAGACATACCAGTCAAAAACAAATCATGTTTTCATAAATGTGAGGCGTGGAAGTCCCTCCCCTGCCCTCATACAGATGCTTGGAGTCCCCAAAATAAAGCGACTGGGGATGGATATATGGCTGTTCAGGCAGCATAAATAACATATAGGCTGGCTGTGCTGACAGACACAGTGAGCGGGGTGTTGATGCCATAGACTTGGTATATACCATGCCTTTACCTGGCTTTGGCTTTGGCTTAACTCTATCAATGCCAAGTGTGACTCGGGTCAAACTACTTTATGTAATGTCCAAACAGTTTAGATAATTTTGTTCATTTTGAGATCTTGGGACATTTTGGTTGACCTACATATTGTCTATCAGTTGTCCAAATTTGGTAGTTCTCGTCTCAATACAATCTAAAGAAACTAAGGAAATTACTTCAAGTACTAGCATGGTAGTCAATGGACTGTGTTAACCTGTGAATCTTGATTGCAGGCAATACTAGGTATTTGCACCAAAATGTCCAGGTCATGTGGATATTTCTCTAAAACTAACCATCTGATTTTGATCAGATAAAAACTGATTTACTCGACAAACTCTCTAGAGCAAAAGCATACCAGGGATTTTCTAAGAAATGAACAGTTCTTTTTAGCTCTGCTGACCTAAGGGTGCAGAGCTTATGCAACTGCTCATGTCTGTCCATCCATAAACTTTTGCTCATTATCACAATACCATCTACAGTTTTCAAGTTATCCCAATATAACTTTCAGGACTTTAGGGTGTATGCAAATCTACTGTAGGTCCCTTTTGATATTGGTGGAATCATCACAAAGCTTGGTAGCGATGTCAATCAGGCAAAAAGACAGAAGTGCATTGAAATTTGGTGGCGCCACCTACAGTATTACCAAAGATATGGACCAAAAGGGGTTGAACACACATTAAATGAAATAGCTTGAGAAAGAATAAGAATAGCAAATGTACCACAAGTATATATCATATGTAGAAGTTTTATACTGCATAGTATAGATGACCTTGACGTACTTTCTCAGGGTCACATAGGAAATACATTTGAGGGAATGATTTTTGATATGATCATTACATCTGAACTTGTGCACATGCATCAATATACCATTACAGAAACATTATACAGACAAAAGTCTAAGACTTGTGGAGTCGTGCTGTTGCCACTGTTGGTATTATGTGGAACTGGCATTGCATGTGTATAAAGTACTTTAAGTTCATGATTTTGATTATGAATGAGATGCAACTTGTAAATTTACATCAGCTATGCATTGGGCCAATGGTCAAATTTAGTCAAATTTTGAATGACCTTTTATATTTTTTTCAAGGTCATCGAAGACATAGTAACCGGCAGCCAGATCCCTCTTCAAACTTGGTGGGGATCTACATGTACTTTGGGTGGGTCTCTACCACGTTTGTTCAAATGGTCACACTTCAGTGATCTTTTGGATTTTTTTATGCATTTCTTTCAATGTCCCCACGGGGGGGGGGGTATAGATTTGGTCTTGTCCATCCTTCTGTCCGTTCGTCCGTCCAATATTAAAATTGTCACATTTGTGTTGTGCAAATCTTCAAAAGCATTTGAGGTACAGCCATGAAACTTTGTGTAAACATCTATCAATATATGAAGGTGTGCACATGGGGTTTTGTTTGTCTCTTGGGTTAATTGTACAGTCTTAATTAATCATTAATTAACTTATGGAAAATGGTGATTCAACATTAGACTTGTCACATATGTGTTGCATGTATCCAAAAAAGTATTTGAAGTTCAACCATGAAACTTTTTGGAAACCTATCAATATATGAAGGTATGCACCTGGGGTTTTGTTTGTCTCTTGGATTAATGATACAGCGATGATCAATCATTAATTAACTCAGGCAAAATATTGATTTGATGTTAGGCTTGTCAGATTTGTGTAACATGTATCTCAAAAAGTATTTCAGGTACAGCTATGAAATTTGGTTGGAATGTAAATCAACATATAAAGATGTGCACATGGGGCTTTGTTTGCCTCTTGGGTTCATTATCCCATATTAATTAATGAAAATGTTGATTCGAGGTTGGGCTTGTCAGATTTCTGTCACACAGATCTCAAGAAGTTTTTTATATACAGTTATGGAACCTGATAGAATAAATAATCAATATATGCTTATATTGACTTGCTAATCAGGCTGCGCTTTTAGGAGGTTCAGTCGTTCATCTTAGAAATACTTCCAAATGCCATATGCACTCAGCTAAACTTCCAACACAGGTCTATTCAGTTGCAACCTTGATTTTGTGGAACAAGCTTAGGTCAACTGAGCATGGGCTATTCAGGCAGCCCTCCAGTTTCAATTTGGGTACTTATCAGTAAATGCACCTTTCCTGTTGATTACTATTGTATTTGTGTCTTTTTGTCCAGAACCATTTTCTAGAAGTCATTACCCTATTCCGCAGTCCGAACTCTTTTCTGTCCATATGCTAACCTCTCACTGTCTAACCTATATACCGGTACATATGCAAGTCAATGGGCATTCTAATGCTGATTCACATTTTTTTTTGCTTCTCTGAAACCATCATCCAGATTCACTTCAAACTTGGTGGCAATGAACCTTGGGTGGGTCTCTACCAAATTTGTTCAAATGGTCATGCTCCAGTGATTTTTGAATTTTCATGATTTTTTGGGTTCTTTTTACAACAACTTAAAAAATCTTTTTCTCCAAAATTGCTAACCCAATTGCTTTGATATCAGTCAGGAGCTCTCTTGTAGTTTGTAATTTGTTCTTCAGGTGGTGCTGCAATTTTATTCAATTTGTTATGATTTTTGTGTGTTGTTGCAATTTTCGACTTTTTCTTCAGAACTGTGTCTCAGATTAAGTTGAAACTTGGTGGATATGTTCCTTATGAAAGATTCAAACAAAGTTGTTCCCTAGGTAGCACTGCTGTACATTGCTGATTTTTAATGATTTTTTCAATTTGGGTACTTATCAGTAAATGCACTTTTCCTATTGATTATTGTCTAAGTCAATGGGCATTCCAATGCTCAATATCATTTATTTTCTCCACCAAGTAGCAATGTTCTTTTTAAAGTTCTCTTTAAATACTCTTTAATTTCTCATGCTCGAGTAAAATTTAAATTTTTAATGAAGTTTTCTTTAGAAAAAATATAGAAATACTTCTAAAGCTAAAGTGCAACACAAATCTATTCAGTTGCAACTGATTTTGTGAACAAGCTTAGGTCAGCTGAGCATGGGCTGCTCACATGTGCACAGTCGTCTTGTTTGTAAAATTTTGGGTGACTGCGGCCTACTTTTCAAGATAATTAAAGACATAGAAAAGGACTCAAAATGTGACATGTTCAGAAATAAGAAGGCTAACAATACCAAATAAAATGTACATGCTGTGTTCACTTCAGCTAAAGATACCCAGCCATTTCACAGGGTGATTTTCACCCCCATTTCACCTTGCTAGTCTTGGCCGCAGGGGTCTGACTTGAGGTCTTGGAGTAACCCCTCAAGGTCGGGTCAACTGATCCACAACTTTTGATCGAGCACTGAATACTGTTGCTGTGTCTATTGGATGTTAATATCACAGGAGCAGAGCATCCCAAATTAAGTCACATCATAATTTTGGATAGGAAAATACTTATCAACTGTGAGTTTTAGAAAGGCACTGCTACTCTAGAAATATTTTAAATCATTTGATAATTTTCTGTATTTTTGGACACATATTTGGCGCGGATTGGTCAATCATGGAGGTAAGGTACACAAATGCACCTGTTAAAAAAAAATCTAATCACATGACCCCCCATTTTCTTGGTTTTAACTTGCTGCTACCAGTGTAAACTTGAAGTAGAATGCAAAGGAAGTTGCAGTTTTACGTTTCAAATAGGAGAAATAAGCCAGCGAATGTCGCTATTTTAACATGTAAATGCATTAGCCCTAGGTTACTGGTCCAAGACCTTGACCTTGACTTCAAACACCACCCATTAATTCAACCTAATTGCTATTATGTAATCAATTAGATAGCACATTAGTCAATAGATTAGGACTCTGATTTGCTTCATCCACTAACTTTTCTTTTCAAATTTAAACAAAAATGTGGTAATCATGTCAACTTTGAGGACATGCTATATTGAATTCACACATTGATCATAAAAATTTGCTGACAGAAAATAAACTTGTGCATCCATTTTGTACCATGACGCAAAGGAAAGTGGCCACAGGCAGCTGTTCTAGTAATTAAGATATTAAGAGAAAGTGACTGGCAGGGGCTGGCTTCAAAGAATGTTGGACCTGGATTGGGAAAAGAGAAATGGGAGTAAAAAAATCTATTTTCTTGGTAGCTGAGTTGTACACACCATGGGCCTACCACAAATGTGTATCATATATAGATGTTCAATATTGCATAATATGGCTGACTTTGACGTCCTTTCTCAAGGTCATGGAGAGAATGTATGTCCAGAAATGATTTCATTGTGCCTCCCATGACATAATCAATTGAAATGGAACTTCAAAACTGATACCAAACATGCATCAGGACAGTGGTCAAATTTTGTATTATGTTGTGTGACCATGACCTATTTTAAAGGTCATTAAGCACTTATGAAAAGGACACTTAATGTTGATAAAGAATAAAGGGAACGACACCAAATGTACCACAAAATGTGTGACCCAAATGATCTGGAGTTTGGAGCTTGCGCAAGTTTTTGTTTTTGTTCTGTAACAAGTGGCTTCAGCTGTGCCCAGGTACCAAATTAAACTGACTTCAAAGGAGGTAATGTGTAAAAGTTGAAAGAACATCCATTTTAAACATGAATGAACAAATGTCCAAATTGCGTAAGGCCTAACAGAAATATGTATGTGGTTCCGGTAGCTTGACCGATCCTAGTGAAAAGGCCCAACCCTAAATAAATTTTATAAGTCATAAAAAAAGAAAAGGTGTCAAGCCGCCTTTCCCTGGTAAAAAGTGAGCAACGCTGGCTGAAAGATTTTCTCAAGAAAGTGGCTGCCGTGTACCATTATTTTGTAGTAAAGTCAACTCAAACACAGCATTTTATTTCAAATTGTCTGGAGGGTTTACTTGGGCTGGGGAAATAACATAAAATGTGGCTGCACAGCCACGATTGTTTGGTGAAACAGCATAACTCCGGTTGTTTTGTGATTGTTATTGTAATATGGCACTAGGTTCCAGGTGTCTGTTCTCTGAGTTACCAATGCAAACAGTCATTAAAGTACTTTTAAAACATGAATTACTATCTCAACTTTAAACGGTCGTGTCTTGAGCAGTTATCCTCGTTAGTTACAAATCCAAATCTGACATAATATCCTGGCACTACAGATCATGCATGTTAGTACCATTGGCAGAGAGCACCATTTTGAACATGGCCCGATGCATTGTGGGACAGTCATGCAGAAATGCATTCGATTTGGATATCAAAGTGAATCACAGCCACAGCACATAACATACCTACCGCTGTTAATGCTCTGAAATATTGGTAAAATATATACTGTAAATTCTTTAGTAGAAGATGCATCTCTATTAGAAGATGCATCCCGACTTTGGGACATCTACAAGGTTTTAATTTCCATCATTTTGTTCCGAAAATCCTAATAGAAGACGCACCTCGACTTCAGGCTGCCCGTTGAAAGTAATCAAAATGAAAAGTTCCTGCCTAAGTTTCATGTGAATGACTCACCTATCATTTATACATCATTTTATCAATATTACAGAAGCATGTTATAACTTTTTTTCTGTTTGTGGTATGTTTATCAGTAAGAAGTATGTATGTTAAAAATGCAACCTTTTTATTATTTCTTGACCTTATGATGTTCTGTGTTTTTGGTATGTACACTGATGAAGCTACCATAATAGCTCATCAGGTCATGGGACCTGGAAAACTGACTATTAGAAGATGCACCCTGACTTCATCATCTTCAATTTGGGATAAGCAAAAAAGTGCATTCTGATACAAGCTGCAGCTTGAATTAGAAAATTTACGGTACTTTTGGTTTCATATACTATAACCGCCCCAAGATCATTCCATTGCTATCCTTGTTTACAAACCATTGGGTGCAGAATCCACAATTTTCAAAATGGCAGCCAAGCCTGTTGGTTAGTCCCGATTAGATATGTTGTAGAGTTAGTATCCAAAATGTATGTGTGATTAGTGTTAACATGTCAATTTGTTGAATGAATGTAATGCACAGCATAAAATAGGACTTTTCCAGTATGAGCATTACCTAAAAAGTGTAAATACAATGCCTTTATGTTAGTGATTGTTGGTGATGGTTGGCCCCAGAATAGTGGTATTGTATCAGATACTGAAGTCGCCCCCCAGGCTATGAAGTAGCACCACTGGGCACAGCAGTCAAGAGCTGCGATGAGTCAAAGATGGAGCTTAGTAGAGAAGGTTGATACAGGTCAGATAGTGGATACAGGTCAGAAAGTACCGGTGGGTTTTTATATACATGTACCAGGTAGTTGGTAACTAGAGGAGATATTATCTGCTTTGGAATGACGAAAGGACAGACATGAGTGATCGTATGAGCTCTGCAACTTTTGGTCAGCACCGCTAAAAGGAGAGGCTGGGCCAGACATCAGATGGTCAGTTTACTGTCAGATATAGCTACACCTGCTGAAGTTGTAGGATTTACTTATGTCACAAGTGTCTTGCTAAACTACTGCTGTGCCTGCATGCTGTGTTGCTGCCAAGGTTCTTCCTGTCAGTGGAGAACAGGGACCTTTATTTGGAATACACTCTGTCTCTCTGTCTTTAGAAGGAAATTGAGGTCCCTGCTAAATGGCGGAGAGGGATAGATAATCAATCAATAGAGCTGATATCTGTCAAATTCTGTTCACTGGGGCAATGGTCACTGGCGCTGCAGATCTGAAGGGGGAGCCATCTATATGGGGATTGCTCAACAGGGCAGTGGTCAGACTGCACTTGGCTTTTCTGGTGGAACATTTCAGAAGAAATAAAGGCGTTTTGTAACAATAAAAGAGTGAAAAAAATGAATTGAGAAAAATTAAAAGAATATGAAATTATGTTTTTAAAAACTGAAAACCCTTGCTAACCTGTGGCAGGTCTAAGAAGCTAGCTTCACAACAGAAGGTAATGAGAACAGAAAATGGCACACTTAAAAATAGCAGGAGCAGATATTCCTGTCTGGGGAAAAAAGCAAATGAATATCATTGTTACAGGATAGAAAATGTTGTTTGTTTTTTTTTGTTTTTTTTTGTTAGTTGATATTTTAGCTCTCAAATTTTCAATTCTATATTTCAAAGCATCCCTTAGGTTCAGACGAAATCATAACATTTGAGAACAGTCTGAAATTTTAGTGTTCATGAAGCTTTAAGACGGAAGATCTGTAGCCAGTGTGCAGTGAGACTGGCAACTTTGGATCAATATTATCCATTTAATTTTTTTCACAAGTACAGAAAACCTATATATTATCTGATTGCTACACATCCATAGATTTGTATGCATAGGGGTTTTTTTTGTTTTGTTTTTTTTTTGGCGAGATTGGAAGTTTTTTGAGATTTTATAGCATTCTGTCTGACTTGGTAGGATTTTCACATTTTTCGTGCCGAGGTCACACAAAGTTTTTATTTTTCAAATTGAAATTGGAGAAATTGAAAATATATACATATATATATGTATGTCCAGGTTCGAATCCAATAGTGAGCCCTAAAATAGCATTTTTAAGTTGGTCCTGACATGTTGTTCATTGTCTTTCTAGAAATTGCTCCAAAATTCACAGAAGGGGTTGTCTGAAAAAAAAATTCTTTGGAACCGCTCCTGGCTATGATATTTTTCTTTTGATGTTAAAGTGAGAGGGCAATTGGTTTGTTTGTAAGATACAAATTGCATCGGTTGAGCAAAAACACAGTTCTGATAAAATCACGTTAAAAGAATATTTTGCCTATTCCTATGCATTTATGGCTTTAATATGACACATACTCACTTCTTCTGTCCTGTGTTTTTATTATTGTATGAAATAAACTTGTAAACTTACCTCTGTGATGTCACTCAAAAAAAAGTATATTTTGTGGCTTAAAACTCAACTATTTTTTTTAACTTGGGAACATCAAATGTAGCCACACTTAGACTGTTTGGGTGTGGATTCACATGCAGCTTTCCATATTTAGGGCCTAGTAAGTGGATTGTACTGATTTTGTTTTCACATCAACAGATAATTTTAAAGAAGTCAGAACAATGGTAGGGATTAGTCTGAACTGGCCCATTCTTCTCTCCATGGCTAATGGTTTCCTGTTCCCAATGAGTGACCCTTGTCAGTGGCTCACCTGGATTCCAGGGGTCATGGACTGATGACTGCAAACAATGGCATGGTTCATTATCATGCCAATGCAAATAAACCCCATGTGGTCAGCACTGCTGAAACTCTTCAGTGTAAACAAAAGTTTTGAACTCAATTTTCTCATAAATTTCATGCTCTCATACCTGAGCATGTAGTTTAAGTATCAAACTATCCAAAAATATTAAGAAGTGATTAGAGGGTATCCAAAGGTACTGGCTTCAGATCTTCCACCTTAAGGTTCGACAATGAACCCCTTTCCCCCTGAATATCCCAACTTTTGTTGGCCTGAATAGGAAAGGTGAGAATTAGCTCTAGGGTGTGTATTCTCCCCAATACACAACTGAACACACAAACTTTTGGAGGGCTAAAGCTGTGTATTCCCATCAGTTTGTATGTTAAAACGTTAAATAAACTACTCACTTATGTAGCTGTGGTTATATGATTTTTTTGAGGTATATAGTTATGCATATAGATAAACTGTCTTAAATTTGATGTTTCTATGTGCAGTAGTTTTCACGTTATTAAGTTGCAAATTGCAATATAAAATAATGGGAATGCACAACCCTATCCCTCCACTGACTGCAGTGCCCTCTTTTAGGCAGGTTTTGAACCTTCTGTTCTTTCCCTACCTATTGGGTGCAAAGTGACCAACCCAAACCAAGCAAACCTACAATTGACCAAGGCCATGTTATCTTCATTGGTCACATCTACAATTCTCATTCAAGTTGTCTTTCACTACTGTTGAAATTTGTCAAAAACATTAAAGTGGACATTTGAGCACCAGCTGCTTTAGGCTGGTTTAAGAGGGAAAGTGTTTGGTGGGAGATGATGCCAAACTGATTGCTTGAGTCAAAATAATTTTATTATTGAATCTCATAGGAAAATCGGCACCCTTGCCTTGTGTTATGCTAAATTTATAGTTCCAGTGCCTATCACCCATTGACATTGTTTGTGACAAGCTTTAAACAGAACAGATCAAGTTTCTGTGGCCACAAGATTGCTAATTCGTTTTATTCAAATGGAATAGTTGTTTCCAGTCAGGTCCATGAATATTCATGCACCACAAATGAATTTTACCTTGATCCCCAAACGCTCTAGTCATATGTTTAATACACTAGCAAAGAGACGTCAGTCTCCTTGACAACCGAGTGTTAGTAAACATAAATGTGTGCACACCATAGCACGTGGACCGGCATTAACCCAACTGACCAGTTGGACAGATGGCTTTTCCAACGTAAAACACAATGATTTTATGTGATCCCATGTACAAATAATGGATAACGTGGACACACAAAATTGACGGTAAAAAATAAATGCAGCAGTCTTTGGGCAGTCGCTGAAGAGTTCGGACACAACAAAACTGATCAGACCATCCTAAAGTCTCCAATCAGGCAAAAGCTGCACAGACAGGTACTTTTCGCCGTCCTGGCCCTTGCCTAGTCTTTTCATTGAAAATAATTTTATTCACACATCACTTGATACCAAAGGCAACTGGAAGTTGAAGCCTAGAAGAGTTAACTCAATTCAGGTGAGTACAGAGAAATATAGAATTCCCCATGGCCGTGTCATGGGGAATGGATTTAGACAGCACGAGTTTTAAAACCGTTCACTGCGGGCCTTTGACAAGCAGTGAACAGTTTGAAACGAGTGCTGTCTAAATTTCGACTCCATTTTGTTCACTTTCAACATTGTGTTGCTGAAGTATGTCACTGAAGAAAGAACTTTCAGCTACTCTTTTCTATCTTACTCAATCAGATTGGCTTACAAAGAAAACAACAACCAATTGAATTCTCTCTTTTATTTAATTTCGGTCGTAAAATCGTTCCACACTTATGTTGGGAACGATTGCGTTTCCACATGGGTAACTATGGGAGAAACCATGCTCCATGGCCGCCTGTGGGGATGGCAGAATTGTGGTCTTTCATAGGAGGTAGAAATACAATGTAACATGAAATGTACTGCAGTCTCCTGACAACATGATCTTTCAAGAGAGGGGTATCTCTTTAGAGTGGTCTGTCAAACCAGGGACCACTATAATACTGGCCACTTCATTTATCTGCATAATATCAACTGATGGGGCACCTTCAGAGATGTAGTCATGATAAATATTTGAGTTGTGGTGGTAACAGTGGGCCCTGTCTTCACAGATCACCGCAATGAGACTACCTTTTCAAGAGAATTAACTAAGTGCTTTCAAATTTATCTCAGGGGTATGCCATTTGTTGAAGTAGTACAATAACCCCCATTTATAGCAGCCGTTAGGGTTAGAGGGTCACAATGCCCTGCTTAAAAAAATCTTAGGTTCAACCCAGCATTTTATTTGTCAGGTCACAACCTTTGCCCATTCTCAAATTCAGGATGCACTTCAATTGTAAACAAAACAGGACAGAATAAGACAAGGTGAAGAGGCAACCCATTCATGGCCCACGTGAAAGCATGGACCAAAAACCATGAGCAGCTCAGTCACAGGGCAGGGGGCCGAACACAGCACCTCGGACAGTGATGCTGTCACTAAATCATAAAGTGCGTAACATACATGCATAAAGTCAGTGTGACAATTGTTACAATTTATGTGTGGATTGCTTTAAAATTTTTCATTCACTTTTAATATTATACATTAAAAATGCATATTTTATTGATTATTTATTGTTTAAAATCTTTATTTATTTCCTTTCTACACTTCAACATGAACCAGCTGGTCATTTGCCAGTTAGCCTGTGGTTGATGTTTCATCACTTTGGTCAAAGAAATTTGTAAGTAGATGATTTTTTCAGTCTGAATTACTGAATGCTATGGCTGAAGATTTTCTAAGTTTAGATTGACCCTGTGATTTGTAAGTGGTCATGTAGTTTCAACTCAGGTCATCTGTCTTATTTGATTTTTAAAAATATGGACCCATACCTTGTACATGGATTGCAAAACAGGCCAAGCGTGTATAAATCTCTCTCCATGTCACAGATCTTGGCATATACTTTCCTACCTAATTGTTTGGTGGACGAAACTGAAGGACACGGAGAAACCACTGTGCACAATCTTTGTTGATTTTTATTTCATTTATATGTCTTTGTATTCATGTTAAAATTTTACTTAGATATTGTATAGTTTATTTATTTTGTGTGCTTATTTGTATATTGATATGCTATTATTTTATATTTGTGATGTTTTTTTTTGGGGGGGGGGGTCATTAATTTAGCTGTGTGCATGCTTTCTCATCATCAGCTGGAAATGTATGATAGTATCAGGATGATATCTACCTGTCAGTTCAACTATCGAAAAGAATTTTGACAGTAAATTCAAGTTTGTCAACAAGTATAGGATTTCATTTTCTATGTTGAAATGGATACATCCAATTATCCAGCTCAACTCCCCATCTCCACCTTTTGTCTGCACACTGAGGGTTCCTTGGTTAACTCTTTCAGTGCCCAAATTTGGACTGAGTCAACAGCTTTTCTTGGCACACATTGGGTGCAATGCGCCCAATGCGTGCCAAGAAAAGCTGTTGACCTGGGGTGTTCTCTGGAACTATGGGCATACTGGTACTTGAATAAAAGGTCTTTTTGCAAAGAATAGGAATCTGGGATCCTAATGATAATTCAGACTAGTTTGACTTAAGTAGATGGACTTAAGTCTTGATTGGCACTGAAAGAGTTAAAACCTTTCCCTTGTACCTGTGGCCTCTGGCAGAAATGTGTCAAATTATCAAAAATGGGAAGTTACGCATTTTAAAAATAGAAAACATTTGATTAATTACTGATATTTGTGTGATGTGGATTCAGTTGAGTTTGCAGAAATAGAAACAACAAAACACACTGGATGGCGTCAGTGGTGTTGGTTGCCCAGCAGTAGGACATGCAAGAGTTCATTTCTTAACGAAGATGCGAAGTAACCACTTGACTGAGCCAGTGCTTCAGTCAAGGGGAAGTAAATGGGACAGATGGCTGGCCAAGGACAGCCCATGAGCACAGTTTATGGAAGATCCTGTAGAAATTTTATTTATATGAAGCTGGAAGTGGTACAGAGAGTAGTTACACAATGTTTTTTATGTTTAGTTTATGAGTTGCCAGTGAGAGAAATCATATATTAAGTGACCTTGACATTTATTTGTGTGTGTGCATATGGCTGGGAGTGTTTTTTTTGGGGGGGGGTGCTGCCCTCTGGTGAGAAGGTGTGGTGTTATGACTGCACAATAAAGATAAGATAAGATAGCTTTATTTCAGACTAAAAGTCCATAGTACATAAAATGATTCATCACAGTAAACAGTTTATACAAGGGTAAGAAAAAAAAAGCTGGCATTTACAAGTCTGTAAGGACTGCTCATTTACCACAAGTGTACAATATTTCTGTCCAGGAGCTCCACAGCCTGGATGTCCAGAGGATATCACAATTGATAATGATTCGTATCATGCCATTTGTTGATTTTTGTAATCAGGTAATAAAGCATGGATGTGTATTGACTCGTATGAGCTCAGGGAAAGATTTTACATGGTTAACATGCCACTTGCACTGCAGTGCCCTGTGTATCCGAGAAACCACCTGAATGAGTTATTATAACATACAGTCATTTTCTTCATCTCATTTTTAGTATATCTAGACCATAACTCTGCTGTATATAGTGTCATACAGTAAGTCTTGAACAATACGAGTTTAGTATCGTGAGAACAGTTGTAAAATTTTCGTCTAATCATATTAGCTCTAGTACAAAGAGACCTAAACTGCCACTTAGGATCCAGGTCGTCAGAAGAGTTGTTCGAGATTATGTGGCCAAGATATTTGAAGCGGTCTACAAAAGCAAGTGACTCTCCTGATAGGTATACAACAAGATTAATGTCTCAGGTTGAGGCACGAGGTTTAAAGTACATACACTCTGTTTTCTTTGTATTAAAGGAAAGATCATGATCCAGAGCATATTTACATACACTCTGTTTTCTTTGTATTAAAGGAAAGATCATGATCCAGAGCATATTCCTTACAAACAGTAATCAGTTGTCTCAGGCCTTTAACAGAAGGGCTGATTAATACCATGTCATCAGCATAGCTGAGGCTATTGACGAATGTTCCACCTACATTACAGCCAATCCCACTACTTGATAATTTTCTGTTCAGATCATCTATATATACATTAAATACAGGAGAGGAGATAAAATTTGATGAGTGTGTGTCAGGTTTAACCTTTTCAACACATTTTGCTACACAATATGTAAAAAATAGATACTTATCATTTGTTACTCAATAAAAATTGTTCACACAGTCAGGTATTTGTTCAGTAACTTCCCAAAACCACATGTATGTTTGATTCTTATGTCATATGCTTGAGGTTTGAAGCAGGTGCATGGGTGTTCTGGACAGTTCAAACTCTTTGTTCTGTTTTACTATGCCTTTGTCCAATTTGTATAGAAAAATGATTTTTAAAAAAGCAACATTTCATCACCTAGCACATTTTCCTACTCAAATGGGAAAGAAAATGGTAATATTTATTTACTTTCTTGCTTATTTATTTGTACAGTTTCTATGAGGAGGAGTCAAAATGGCAAACTTTGGATCATTAAATTGGGGTGGGCTTGAAAATTTCGCTTGATTGTCAGTTTGGGAGTTGTTCCTGCAGAACCATTTATACTTATATGTACATGTACTACCAAACTGGAGTATACCTCCTGCTGTGAATCTGGCTCAGCTGCAGGTTTCTGATAAAACCGTCTGATTTTGGCTTGCATGTGTAGGATTTCCTATGGTTAATGTTCAATTCTGCTTCCAGAGCTATATACATACATACATACATACATACATACATACATACATACATACATACATACATACATACATACATACATACATACATAGTTATGCAAAATCTGATTTTGTGCAGTTCAGCAATGTGGGAATTTTTTTTGTCCTTTGTGAAGAAAGGAATTAGGTACTCCGATACATTTCTGGTTATGGGTTCGAGGCAGTTTATCATTTGGGCAGTGCGGCATTTGAAGTAAGCATGTAACAGGGCTTAAGCACCATTTCAATGGGAATTTGAAGGCACAGGTAAAATATAGATTGGTCAGCTAGTGGGTTAAAAGTGCAAGAAGTCGATATGATAATTCCTCAGATACAAGTGATTTCAAGACAAGGTGTAATTTTGTTAGTCAGTGCTGACCTCTGGTGGCTGATAGAGAAAGCAATACTGAGTACATGTCAGATTAACTCTTTTCTGCTCAGATCCTCCAGAAGCTGTCACATGTCACCAGTTTTGATAAGTGTGACTGCAGATGATGGAGCTCTATTCAGACAGTGTGCTCAAAGTCCTTAGCTTTTAATGATATGGGTAGGACATTTTAGTAAAGGGAAGCTTTGGAGTGACATTTGCTCTGACTAGGAAAGCTAACATTTGTCAAGAAGAGGAGAATGAAAACAACTGGCAAATACATACATGTTGCATTCTCTCAGCTTTTATTTTCAAACTGGCTGGAGAGCAGATTCAACTTGCTTATGGTGGCATATCCTCATTGTTGATTGCTTAGTGGCCTCATTGTTGGGTGTTTTATTGTTGTTGTTCTTAACCCTTAAAGCGCTGATTTAAGACTGAGTCAACAGCTTTCCTTGGGACACTGCGTGCAATAAGTGCAAAATGTCCCAAGGAAAACTGTTGACTTAGACTACTTTTTGCATGGGACTAGGCTTGGTGGTATTTGAATGAAAGGTATCTTTGTGAGGAATTTGAATCTTTTAACCATTAGATGTTTAAAGGTAATGATAAGATGACTATTGCAGTGATTAGCACTTTGAGCGATAACATAGACATACAATACTATGTTTTGGAACACTCCTCTGGCCTGTTCTAGGGATAGATTTAGCAATTATAGTCCATGCTGCTCCACGTGTTGGCTTTTTTTTCCATTCAATAGAAAGAGGAGGCAAGTTTTGATGAAAGTAGATACATGTTCATGATGTGCCAAAATACTGACCGGTTTTGCCCTTACCTGGACTCATCAGAGGCAAGTAAGTTCTGTTCAATCCCAGAGTGAACATAAATATTTTTGTTTGCTATTTACAGGGAGTTGGTCCCTATTCCAACTCTATGCTCAGTGATTCAACAGCAAGCCTTTTAAAGGGCAGGATAATGTGACCAGAGGTATGGACAGCATAAGCATAACCATATTATTATTATTATTTTTTCTTTTGCTGCCCCCCAGCAACGTTTCTACAGCAGTCTTTGTTTTACAAGCCTGCTGCGATTCAAATTCCATTGAATCCAGTTCACCTTGACAATAACGTCTTGGTGGAACCGATATTCTGTGTTACGTAATCACGATTACGTGTTTTACATAGCAACAGAAAGTTACCCCTCGGCATATAAATCAGGCGTAACGTCGGTTAGCCCACAGTTCCTGATGAGTTGTGAAACACAACGAAACCGGTCAAACTTTCTCAAACTTCTAGCAATTGTGATCCTTGCTCGGTCCTCATAAATATAGTATAACCATATTATGGCATAACTGTTGTGACATCAATCACATGTTGCCCTCCTGACTACTGTGCAGTAGGGCTGAAGTCAATTATAATGCCAGTTGTCACAAGTATGTGATTGTCTGATTGACAGACCATGTGGACTAAGTAGGACCAAAGAAGCGTGTTTTTTTCTGTAACCTTGGAAGAGGAGTTTCCCCGCATTAAACATTGAAAATTATTTGAAGTTCGACCTGCAGCAGTATCATGGTGTTTTAGAGCTTTTGACTTGTGTTAATTCATTTTTCCACCAGGTGGCTCTGTGTCCAGTGATTCAATGCCTGTGACCTGACCTGACTGGGTAAACACATGCCCAGACTTGAGTTCAAAAACAAAGTTCACTGTGTTAGAAACACATGATTACAAGTTGCATGTTCAGAAAAGCAACAATGAAGAGCCTCATTCACATAACCCATCAAACAATAAATAAAACTTGGCAAGTCTGAAGAACAGTTGGACTACCTACATAGTTTGTGTTTGTGTAATCTGATCACTTGTAGACGCATCTTCATTATCTATAGGTACATGTATTTCACCCACAATGAGAACTAATGAAACTTCAAGTGCTAGTACACCATGCTGATTGAATGCTGAAAGATCTTGTATTCTATATACATGTATTGTCATTGCACAGTGTGGTATAGTACACCCATGATTAGATCAGATATATTTATTGTAGCAGAGTGTACAGAAACAAAAACTTAAAATGGCATAATTCTTGGATGATTTACCAGTGGAAACAGGTTTTTATTGACCTGTTATGGAGAGATAGTGTATTTAGTTTTAAACAGTTTTCGGATAATTTGTAGAGCTCACCTCTTAAAATTAGCCAGCTAAAATATCTGCACCTCATAAATTTTGCTAACAGACTGAAAAAAATTGCTAGTGTGGAAATACATAAGTATATATTCCTTTTCATTGTGATCACAAAAAGAAAGAAAGAAAGAAAGAAAAAAGAAAGAAAGAAAGAAAGAAAGAAAAAAGAAAGAAAGAAAGAAAGAAAGAAAGAAAGAAAGAAAGAAAGAAAGAAAGAAAGTCACACTATTTTGATAAATTTACAGTTGTCCATTTTCATCACCAGATGGCAGGCCAGTGTGTTGCTATGCATTGGGAAACACAACATTGCAATCATGACTTGATACCAAGGTTTGTTCATATCATACTGTGCTGGCCCAGTTGAGTGGTTACTTCGATGTTCGACCTTTTGGATAGACATGACTCCTTACCACTGACGCCATCCAGCATTTTTAATGTTCATAAAAATTTCAATGTTTTTATTTTGTTTCATTATCATGGGCACATTTATGGAAAAATTTTTATCATATGAACATAGAATCTCTTGATTTTTTTCTTGAATCATTTTTGTTGTATTGTTTATATGGAAATGAAGAATTTGATGGAATTATAGATGTGGGCTTTGTTTCAGTTTTTGAAAGATTTTTTTTGTAAAGATTGTTTCATGGAAATATGTATGTATTTATTTATTTATTTATTTATTTATTTATTTATTTATTTATTTATTCATTCATTCATTCATTCATTCATTCATTCATTCATTTATTTATTTATTTATTTATTATTTATTTATTTTTGTCTATTAATGAACTAATGAATGAATGAGTGAATGAATGAATGAATGAATTAATTTATATATATATATATTTTTTCATTCATTCATTCATTCATTCATTCATTCATTCATTTATTTATTTATTTATTTGTTTTACTTTTGTTAGTCACAGTTATTTTTGAAAAAATAAACTTATGGAAATGTACTTTTGAAATAATTAAGACAACATATGCAACTACTTGAGTTTGAATCCTGATCATTTTATGATTACATGACGTATCATTTTGTCATATTTTGTGTCACAGCGTGTATAAAAAATTTTTGTGTTCCAAAGTTGAAAAACATGTAGAAAATAAATGTCATAGATAACACAAAAGAAGTGCAATGGTCACTGCTAACTAAGACCACAGGTCAAGGTACATTGCTAAATATTTTTTTTTTTTTTTTTGATATTTCTTATGAAAGACCACTTGTTTTTACCTCAGCTGACTTGTCAGTCAGCTGAGGTTTTTTGAGGGTCCGTCGTCCATCCGTCGTCCACAATTCACATTTTCGACTTCCTCTCAAAAACCGTCAGCCAGATTCACTTCAAACTTGGTGGAGATGTGCCCTGGGTGAGTCTCTACCAAGTTTGTTCAAATGGTCACGGTCCAGTGATTTTTGGAATTTTAATGAATTTTTTTGTTCTTTTGTGGGTAAATCTTAAAAAATCTTCTTCTCCGAAACCACTCACCCAATTGCCTTGATATCTCACAGGAACACTCCCTGGGACTCCTAGTTCTTAATTTGTTCACCAGGTGGCGCTGCAATTTTTTCCTAATTTTTTATGAATTTTTGTGTGTTATAGCTATTTTCGACTTCTTCTCCAGAACCATCACTCAGATTAAGCTGAAACATGGTGGATATGTTCCTTGTAGAAGGGTCAAACAAAGTTGTTCACTATGCGGGAATGCTGCAGATTCCTGATTTTTAACGATTTTTTCAATTCTGGTACTTGTCGGTCAATGCAGCTTTCCTATTGATTACTATCGAAGTCAATGGGCATTCTAATGCTAATTCACATTTTTGACTTCTTCTCCAAAACCGTCATCCAGATTAACTTCAAACTTGGTGGCTATGTACCTTGGGTGGGTTTCTACCAATTGTGTTCACATGGTCATGCTCCAGTGATTTTTGGATTTTTAATGAATTTTTTTTTTTTTTTTTTTTTTTGACAAATCTTAAAAAATCTTCTTCTCCAAAACTGCTTACCCAAATGCTTTGATATCACACAGGAAGACATCTAGGGACTCCTTGTTGTTAATTTGTTCACCAGGTGGCGCTGCAGTTTTTTTCTAATTTAAAAAAAAATTTTGTGTGTTATAGCTATTTTCGACTTCTTCTCCAGAACCGTCACTCAGATTAAGCTTACACGCGGTGGACATGTTCCTAATGGAAGGGCCAAACAAAGTTGTTCACTGTGTGGGAATGCTGCGGATTCCTGATTTTTAATGATTTTTTCAATTCGGCTCCTTTGCAGTAAATGCACCTTTCCTATTAATTACCATGTAAGTCAATGGGCATTCTAATGCTAATTTACATTTTCGACTTCTTCTCCAAAACCATGGTCCAGATTTACTTCAAACTTGGTGGGGATGTACCTTGGGTGGGTGTCTACCAGGTTTGTTCCAATGGTCATGTTCCAATAAATTTGGATTTTTTAATGATTTTTTTCCAAAATCTCGACAAAAGTTTTAATAGGAAAGTTTAACATGGGAATTTCTTGTAATGGTCATAACTTTAATAATATTGACCAGATTTACTTCAAACGTGGTGGGGATGTGCCTTGGGTGGATCTCTACCAAGTGTGTTCAAATGGTCATGCTCTATTGATTTTTGGATTTTTTTTGAAATTTGTTGTTCTTTTTTGGGGCAAACCTTCAAAATTCTTCTCCTCTGAAACCGCTCACCCAATTGCTTTGATGTAATACATAGACACTCCCGGGGACACCTAGTTCCCATTTCGTTCACCAGGTGGCGCTGCAATTTTTTTATGAATTTGTTGTATGGTTTTGCTATTTTTAGCTTGTTCTCAGAACCGTCCCTCAGATTAAGCTGAAATGTGATGGATATATTGTTGTGGAAGGGTCAAACAGTTGTTTACTAGGTGGCACTGCTTTGGATTCCTGATTTTTAAGGATTTTCAATTCGGGTACTTATCGTTCAATACAGCTTTCCTATTGATTACTATGTAAGTCAATGGGCATTCTAATGCTAATTCACAGGACAACTGACAGGAAATTTACTGTTTACTTGATAACCTGAGATCTGTTTTGAGTTAGCTACACATGTTAAGTATTCTGTATGAAGGTCATGCTGAGACAGTACATGAATGACCTTGACCTCGTTTGTGGGGTCACAGTGTAACATACATGAATTTTACTCTTCATTATAACTTGAGAACTACTTGAACTTTGATGTTGCACATGTAAGTGTTCTTCTATAAAGGTCAGACTTACTCAGAACATGGTGTCCTTGATCCTTTCCCAAGTTCATAGAGCTGCAAGTGTGATGAATGTCAGGATCAGCTGAGGGACGGGCTGTTTACACAGCCCTCTTGTTATTAGCTCTGCTGACTGACAGGACCACACGTCAAGGTACATTGCTAAATATTTTTTTTTTTTTTTATATTTCTTATGAAAGACCACTTGTTTTTATTAGCTCTGCTGACTTGTCAGTCAGCAGAACTTATAGAATCTGTTTGCGTCCGTCGTCCGTCTGTCCGTCCGTCCGTCCTTCTGTCTGTCCATCTGTCCTTAGACTTTTTATATTTTCGACTTCTTCTCAAAAACCGCTAAATAGAATGTTTTGATTTTGCACATGGATGATCCCCAGGTGGACCTCTGCCAAGTTTGCAAAGGAGATGATGATGCAATAATTTTTCTATTTTTTATGAATTTTTTAATTTATTTTTTGAAAAAAATCAAAATTTCTTCATCTTAAGAACTACAAAGCCAATTGCTTTGATATTGCACATAGGGTCATCTGGGGTCAACTAGTTTTTATTTTGGCCACCAGGTGGCACTGTGATTTTTTCCCTATTTTTTTGTGAATTATTGCCTGTTAAGGCTATTTTCGACTTCTTCTCCAGAATGGCTGAACAGAATTGCTTAAAATTTTATCAGAATATAGTTGTACATTAGACAATGAAAGTTTGCGAAAATAATATGGATATGTTAATTTTAGGCAAAGTTATGGGATATCAAACTTCGCAACTGTAAGGAAGTGCTGCAGCTGTATATATATATATATATATATATATATGGCAATACAGTGCATATATTACACTATTGTATTTACCCTTTTGACTTATTCTCAAAAGCCGCTGTATGGAATGTTTTAATTTTGCACTTGGATGTTGCCCAGGTGAACCTCTAGCAAGTTTGCGAAGGAGATGATGATGCAATAATTTTTCTATTTTTAATGAATTTTTTAATTTATTTTTTGAAAAAAAAAAAAAAATTCTTTATCTCAAGAACTACCTGGCTCTTTGCTTTGATATTGCACATAGGGTCACCTGGGGTCAACTAGTTCTCATTTTGGCCACCAGGTGGCACTGCGATTTTTCCTATTTTTTTAATGAATTTTTGCGTTTTAAGGTAGCGATCTAGTGAACAACATAAAAACTAACGATGTTTCACTTTTTACATTTTCTAGTCTGTTAACAAGTTTACTTTAAGTTCCGCATTGTTTCGTTGCTAAATACTTTTTACATTGACGTTAAAATCGTTGTTTTTCCTGACGGGGTCGTACCAAACTGGAGTGTAAACAAAGCTGCCACTGAACGTGCCGGTTTGTTGGGTCACGTGACCTGTGATGCGTCCACACTGATACATATCTAGCGAGGTCAGGGGGTCACGGTCTGACTCCAACACAACTTCGAAGCGGTTCCTCCGTATCCATCAAAAGAAAAAGGAAAAAGGGTCGCAAAAGAAAAAAAATATATTGTACGAATGGACACGGATATCAGGACAAAACTTGCCGTTAGTGACAAGGGCTCGTAATACCAAACGTGGCCTGAAGAGCCCAGGCCCCAGCTTTTAGTTTCAGCGGTTGTGCCATCCACATCCACGGGCACCTAATCTGAATCGGACAGTCTCGATGACGACGACGGGAAAACTCATTTATGAGCAACGCATAAAAAAAATTAAAAGTTAACTGAAAAATGTATGCGTGCACTGGATATTTCCTTGGACAGTGAATCAAGTGTGACCAGAGCCTCTGCCCCTGCCCCTGCTCCGTTCCCGTCCCCTCGGCTGCAGTATAGCCTGTTCTTTGCGGTGGCATTTTGGCGAGTTACGGGAAGAAGTTGAGGATGTACACATAAAATGCTATGAGATGGGGCTGTGATCCAATCTTTTTACTTTATGACTACAATTTATTTCACCATTTTCGGGTTTCATTGGGCTATATGCACCGTTCATCAACATTGAAGTTCGGTTTATTAGTTTCTTGGTTAGCGTTTCAAGTCTGTGATATGAAACCCGTACACCAGCCTGAATGAAGCCTGTTTGGCTGGAACTTGTTGTAAACAAGCAGAACAACCTGTGAAAATCGCAGAACAATGAGACATGTCGGGGTAATTTAAAACAGATTCTTATTCATCGCTTGGTGTTTTCATGAATAGTGCGATTCATTCGACCCTAGTTGTATTGTACACTTCATCCCTCACTATCGTCAACTTTCATGGCTGTTGCGGCAGCAGTTATCTTTGGCACATTTGCATAATTAGCTCTCTCAAGTTCTAGTACGCATGCTCGCTGGGTAACTCCGCCTACTTCCGCAAAAACGTCATATGGCGCTAAATTTCCACGAGGGTATTTAAAAGGACAGGAGACGTACCTCCTTATGAATATGTGATTCTTGGCTATAAATCACTATATTTTACATGTTTTGAACATTGATAGACAACTAGGGAGGTCGTACTTATCGCGGAAGTTCAAAAATAGAACCTGTCTTGAATAGTTTTGGCTGCATTGACCGACGAAGGTCAAAGATCATCAGAGCGAGAGATATAGCCTGTTTTCTCGGGTTCTCTTTTACGAAGGAACGGCCACTTCCAGCGAAATTGGGGAAAAATCCACTGGCTCGATTCTGTTCAGACTTGGCATGTATGATAAGTTATTTATTTTCTCTAAAAACGTGTTTTTGTTTGTTGATAACGGGAATAGTTTTGTAGTTTCACCGTCATTCGCAAAGCTTTCACCCAAAGTACATGTACATGGCACAACTATAAATATCTTTCGTGACCTAAAACAGGGCTCGTTTGCGTTATCGACAATACAAAACACGTTTTGATGGCCAAGAATCTACGCTAGCGGTAAAACGGACGGAAGTGGTCATCGGATAATCTGTTGACCTCCCAATTTCGCTGGAGTGGCTTTGGGTTGGCACAAACGATTGTCCGACTTTGTGGCTTCATAAAATAAATACAGTCGGATAGATTTTAATAAAGGTGGTACCTTCGTTTGCGCTAGACACTCAACTTTTAGAAAAGGTATACTTTTATATGGTTTACTGTTGCCTATTTTTCACAATCGCGAGAAATGGTGAGCAATGTCCGTTCATATGCGTTCACTAGATCGCCACCTTAAGGCTATTTTCGACTTCTTCTCCAGAACAGCACAATAGAATTGCTTGAAATTTTATCAAAATATAGTTGGACATTAGACAATGAAAGTTTGCAAAAATAATGTGGATATGTTAATTTTTGACAAAGTTATGCGATATCAGACTTTGTTACTGTAAGTGAGTGCTGCCACTGTACATCGGCAGCCATTGAAACAGCAAGGTATGTCAATTGATAATACATGTACTACCATGGACATGTCAGGTCGCCCTATTCAATTTTGTTTCCTGAATAAAAGCAGATCCAGTCAGCAGAGCACAGGATCATCATGATCCTCTTGTTTTTATTCATATGGGCAGTCCTTTAAGCCCGATTTTACTGTATAAGTGTGCAGAGATGTAGTTATTAGTAAATAACTGTGTCTAGGATGAAATAGCTGTAGTGTAAACATTTTTGTATAAGTACCAGGCACCACCTGGTAGCTGGGAGTGACAGTCATGTCAAATTTAAAATAAAAATAAAATAATGAATACCATGCAAAATCAAATCCTGCTTCACACATTGATCATCAGGTGAGCACAGAAATGAAAATTCAGAAAATTCCATCCGCCTATATTAGTCACAAAAAGTCTTCGGCTCATCTGAAGTCTTTGGTTGATTCCAGATTTTATTTTTTTCATGCATTATGTGTAATCTGTATATGTAGCTGTGAGTGTCCTTCACACATTAGTGTCTGGGATTTCAATTTTTTGTGTGCTTTCATGTACTTTTGTGAAACTTCACGCACACACATATTAAGACCCAGGGATTTATCATGTAACAAAACTAGGTCACCAGGTCAACAATCTGCATAACGTTGGCCGCATGCAAGGAGGCGACACTAGCAGCAATCTGTGATTCATTATAGTTCTACCCATACTTTTTTCTTAGCTCTGATCAATTTTAGATCTGGCTGGCACAGGCGGTAAGCAGTCTGTCTGTACCTGATTGCACTAGTGTAAATTAATTGAAGTGCTTAGATCTCCATGTCGGCTGTTTTCTTTGGGTCCAGCAACAGAAATAGAAAAGGTGATGAAGAAATGCTAAGGCAATATCATAGGAAATTGCAGCCAGCACCACCATATGTCGCCAAATCTGTACTTTAAAACCAGACCTGTTCTGTGCCATAAATACCAGTAGAGTGAAACCTTTGAGAGGTATAATGCCTTGGAAGGACCAGATCATGGTGTCAGGAGACACGTGATCTGTTATAGAGGTATAAATAACGTAAAAAGTACCAAACATGATATCATGAAAACTGGTCTTTCAAGCCAGGTGGTCTCTCAACACAGGGACTGTTAAATATACAGTGAAACCTGTTTTGAGAGACCACTGTAAGGGAAAGACCACCTGTCTTTTCAGACCATATTGATCATGTTCCTTTTGCCACCCTTCCCATATTATTGCACCTCTATTGAGAGTTCACCTGCCTTATGTGACCACTTTTTGGCTTGCCATAGGGATGGTCTCTCAAAACAGGTTTTAATGTATACATATACCATACATACTCCTGGTGAAATAATCTGCCAGTAAAGAGCTGATTCCTGCCTCCCTCCAGCGTATTTATCTGTCTCTGTATGATAAAATAATCTAAGAGTTCATCTCCCTCATGTACTCCCTGCAAAACAGACTCTCATCTTTGGGTACATTTCACCTTCGCAACTGCAGCTGTATATGAGTTCCATCACCACATACTGATAGTCTGGAATGTCATTTATCATGATTTCCTATCTTTGTGAACTGTGGAATCTGTGATTGTTAAAAAAGGCACATATATTTATATGCCCTTTTTAACACCTTTGCCTATCTCTTCTAGCCATGTGTATTTGATACCTGAAAACTGCAAGCTACCTGTTAAATTCTATATACAGGGTACATATGTGTTTAACTCATTCTAGACTTGCAGGATTTCTTGTATTTTTAGCTGACATTGAGAGTTGCAGAGATAAATTCCTTCTAAAGTACTATTATGCAAGTACCCACATGGCTGGTATTTCAAAAAGTAATTTTTGCATTGCCTGGCAAGTCAAGGGCACTGCAAGGGCAACTTGGACATGACTTCCAGGCAGTGCAAAAACCACTGACCATGGAAGGTCTTTACTGAGTGAGTATGAAATGAGCTACTCTGCCCTTAGGAAATAGAAACGGTACCAACTCATGAAACTTTCTGAGCAACAGGGTCACAAAACATGCAGTACCGTATTCATCTTAATTAAGTCACATTGCGCTTTAAAAAAATTTCATCCACAAAAGCTGAAAAACATGTAGATTCTAAGTGTAATAATAAATTCAACCACTTGTTTGAAAAATTATAGGATATTTTGGGTGTCCTTTCTTTGAAAAGAAGGGGGGTGCTTATTAGGGAGTGTGCATTTACTAAGATGAATATGGTAATTATTTTTTCAGCATGATAGAGCCATTTTTCATATCAACTATTATTTCATACACATGGATTGCTTGAAGCTTTGCCCAGTCATACTTATGCTCATTTATGTTGGCTTCATAAGTTTGGAAATAGCTGTTCTATTAAATAGATTTTTGCAAGGAATTATTAATAGCTATAACACAACTTGTATTCCCATATTAACCCTCTCCCAGCCTAAACCAACTACTGATCTGGGGCATGTGATCTTGATAGGTATCATCTACAATTCTCAGTCAAATTGTTTTTCATTCCTATTGAAATTAGTTGAAAACACTGAAGCAGAAGGCATTTGACCACCAGCTGGTTTTTGGCCAGCTTAAGGGGAAAAGGGTTAATCACCTGTTGTAAGAGATCACCAACCCGTTTTAAGACTGTGTTTATCTGAAGAAAATGTGGCATGGTTATTTGTGACATATGCCAGTGTATGCTTGAAATAAAACAACCATAGAAGATAGATTACCACATGATGATGATGATGATGATGATGATGATGATGATGATGATGATGATGATGATGATGATGATGATGATGATGATGATGTTGTCAAGCATAATAACAATTTCTCACCTTGTGACATACTTCTGGTACTTAGCTGAAAGTAAAGATAATTACATGGTCATAGTCTTCACAAAAAAATTTAATTTTCATCCAGGTACCAGGATGTCTAACCTGATTAAACCCAATCACTGGTTTTTGAAATGCCTCTCCAGTTGGGACAGCTTCAGCATGACTAGCACGGGAATGCAGAAAGCACTGAGGCCTGGAATGAATAATAAAGTCCATAAATACATCCATGTGGCATTAAAGGTGGCTTACTCATCTGATCAGCTTGTCACTTTTCATGGTCCATGGAGTATTGTGCAGATAATGGGCTGAGCCATTGGTTGTGTAATAGGTGTAATTATCATATGTCAGCCTGCATGGTTAGGCTTCTATAACAGTATACAATGGGTGGAAACTGACTGCAGCCTGAGTGATACACATGATGGTCCCTGTAATAATATTGATGTCAAAATGAAATATTGAAATTGATAGTGGAAGATTAAACTTCAAAAGAGAGGCGAAAATGTTGACTTGTGCTGGGACAAATAAAAAATACAGGAAAAGTTCAAATTAGGAGAGGAGATTAGGTATGGTTATTACCATAGAATCATTTATTATAAAGGTACATATCAGTTTAATTATCTTAGATTGTTGTTCATCATTTTTTACCCAAGTGATCGATCCCAACTTTTAAGAAAACATTTCTTTCTAAAGATTGGAAGGCTTGTTATCATCAGTCTAAAAAAAACATGGAATATTTCAATTGTAAGCAAGAAGGTGACCCAGGCCTCAGCATTAAATTTTGACATAATTACATGGAGCGATGTCTGATGTAAAACTTCAAAAAGTGCTGAGTCATGCAGGTGTTGCCGGATAATGTCAGATCAATACCGCACAGAGTTGCCAAAGACTGCCAAGCATAACATAGTGGGCCACTGGGTTTTATACCTAGACAACTCCACAAGTTATCTCTGCCTTTCATACTTCCTGGAACGGATTAAAGCTGAAGAGGTTGTTTCCATGGCAACAGGATCCTCGATAAGTTCACAGGGGGTCAGTGAGAAACGGATAGCACATGTTACCAGTTTTGCTGATAATATTGCAGCTTCAACGTGAAAATTTGGAACCTGTTTTATGTTTTTAAAGTCTCAAACTGAGGGGCTAATAACTACAGGGAAGTGTGCGTGGAGTCGGCCTGTACCAGGATGTGATCATGTCTCAGGAATTACCTGTATTTTGAAGTGGTCAGGCTGTCACAAGGTGGAAGATTTCTACAGATTGATTGATGAGACTTGACATGGATGTATACGGCATTCAACATGCTTAATTGTGTTCAAAATCAAGATTACGATGACTTTGAATTTGATGTGCCTGTGTTTGGTAGGTCTATTTTTTGTCCTTGTGTACTTCAGCAGTAAATTATTCAGAACGACAAGTCTGTAACTAGAATTAATTGAACCTGAATGTGACCTTCTGGTTTATATCGCTATAGAATGTGGATGAGAATTTTAAGTTTGGATCACTTGACAAGTTTGTTACGGGTTTCTTCAATCGGACACGGTACAGTGCACATGATCCAAGGAGCTTCCTTCCAAAAACTTGAGTAGGATCAGATGAGATGTCAGTAAGAATAATAGATCTGGATTTCCTGGTGGCCCCTGGACCTTAACATAGGCCTGTACTTGTGAAAGTGTTGTTCATGAATCACTGAAATGAGCCATATGCCCTCCCATGATGGTGGGCCAAAGTTATTAAATTGACTCTTGCTTTGCGGGGGATACTTCTGTCTGGCTTAATGTAACCTCGCTGAATGTTTGACATATTCCGTTCTATTTTGTCTGTAGGTTTTTATATTTCACAGCACACAGGCTTAATGGAATTACAAAACAATTGCACTCAGCTTATCCTGGCTTCTTTGGTGTGCAGTAGAAAACTGTGGATTTATTTATGTTGAAGTGTGTTAAAGAGAGCTGATAAATGTTCACCAAATACTTTTTCAGATTACCAGGTATTTACTTGTTTTCAACTGTTTATAAGGGGAAAATGCACGTGCGCTAAAAATAGTCTGTAAGAACTGCTGCCTATCTGTAAAAAATACACATTTTTTCAAAACATGCTCTGAAGATTATAAATATGACTAGAAATTCTTGTATATGAACTAGATGTTGAGTCAATGTAAAGATCTTTGAAAGAATTGCAAAATTTCAGCCGTTCATATGCGTGTTCAAATAACTGTTCGCTGGTTCAACCAAACTTTAACAGTAGTCACAATACATGTTCTTCATGGATATATATACATAAATTCAAAGGGCACTCCAATTTTTCTCTAAACAGAATACTTGATTTTCATTGATGATAACATATATTTTCATGCTATATTCTGTTCATTGCTTGTTTTTCAGCTGTATTATCATGATAATGTAATTTGCTTTTCTCAAGGACACTGTGTGCTTATTAGAATAAATGTGATACGTATAATAGGGGATGTTCATATTAGCTGCAGCACTCCTTCTTGTATCATCAAACAAGGAAATATTGCATATATGGGCAGATCCTTGCATCAAACATGCCGGCAAAATATGTTTCTCATGCCAAATTAACAATGTGGATAAAATTAAGTGTTTAAAACATTGTAGTTGCGTGTTCAAACACACACTGCGCCTGGTACAAGGAGTCATCGTATGTTTTGGAGTAAGTCTTCTCATTTTCACAAATGCTGGTGACAGTGGTAGTTTCCGTCAGTTTGCTTGTATCATGGCAGCTGATTGTCACCATTGCCTTGCAATAGAGTCACAGATTTTGGCAGGAAAATTATATGCAAGTCTTGTACATGTATTGTTATATCGAGATCAGATTTTATTTTTAATTGTGCACTGCCTGACCCAGCTGGGTAGTTGGTGAATTTCCATATGTAGAAAATCCAAATTCTATCACAAACCCTGAGTTTTGAATTTCTGTGATGTCAAAAGTGTCATTTATGGCAGCTACTGTAATATGTAAACTTTTGTGAAATGTTTAGTATCTGCTATTAAGTATTTATGCTAGGTGTAGACATTTTTTGCCAGTTCCTGATGAAATGCAGATAGCAGTGAAACTTCTAGTCAGACAACCAGCAGCCTCCTATACAATTTTTTGTTCTTTTAGCTGAATTTTTCAAATAGTATAGTACTATAGTATAGTATAATCTGGGTTTGGCTCAAACTTTTATTATAGTTATGCCTTTCTCCTAACAGAGGAGGGGCATATAGAAATCGCTTTTTCTGTGCATCCATCCGTCCATTCGCATGTCGTGTCCGATTGTTAACGGAGCCTGTCGTGCTTTTGGAATGGTTTCTGAGATCATGGTAATGTCTTGAATATTATCAGCTATCATCATGTTTAAGTCTTCACATTTGTTTGGAAATTGGTCTGCATTAGTATTTAAGTGGCACTTTGAGATAGCATTTCATATAATTAAAAGATAAACACAGATGAAGATGTTTGTTATGTTAGTTTACTTGAGTCAGAGATAGGCCTACTTCAGGATGGAGCAGTTTAGAAAGGCTGTACCTCTCAACCAGGGATGTGCTATAGATGGACTACCTACGGCGGGGCCCCCTTTGTACCATCTATGTTGCCGCTGCTCAAGTGATCGGGTGTTTGAGCGAGCACCTTCAGTGCTGAACAAACACAACTCCACGGTCCGCACTGGCCGCTGGCAGTCTCGTGGGCCAGGTCACGTGATGAAAGGTGAGAATAATCGCGTCACCGACTGAAATGTGCAACATTTTTCACCGTGTTCCACATTTTAAAGTCAAAATTTAGCGTTACGCCAGACTCAGCTAAAAGAAATGAAACCACCATCATGATCCTACCGGCATACACTATCCATCTAAAACTACATTTTTTATTGCTGATTACGGCGTAAGGAGTTATTACGCACGCAAGTTGTCTAACTTTGCATCATTTTGGACAGAAAAAAATGCAAAAACTAGCCCTTTTATTGGCCGATTTCAACGAA
Source organism: Hermodice carunculata (assembly GCA_964020975.1). Classification (NCBI taxonomy): domain Eukaryota; kingdom Metazoa; phylum Annelida; class Polychaeta; order Eunicida; family Amphinomidae; genus Hermodice; species Hermodice carunculata. Next base: position 63,397,750 of record OZ026622.1, on the reverse strand, counting down.
AAACACATCGATGGACTCGCACGGTTCTGATTCAAACGATGAGACTGGTTGCGCACGCATAAAACTCTCCGTTTTTGAACCTGGTACAATAGCACACCCGATGTAAGTAACCCGATACAACCGAACGCGGAAACATAGATGGAACAACAATCGGACTGAGCGGGGGGATTAACTTGAGCGGCGCTACTGAACACGCTTTGTAGTCGTCACGCCCAGTTGACCACTAAAGGGATTAGCACTCCCGTTGGCAGTCCATCTATAGCACATCCCTGCTCTCAACCAATGACACTTTCTGTCCATAAGTAAGGGATAAATGTACATAGCAGGCCCCTACCTACATTGTGTCAGAAGGTGCTCAAGCCTACCTCTTGTCACTAGTGTCAGGCCCCTAGCTATGCTGAGTCAGAGGGTGCACCAGCCTGCCTCTCCCCTATAGTGTCATCCCCTAGATACATTGTGTCAGAGAGTGCTCAAGTCTGCCTCTCCTCAGTAACATCAGGCCCCTATAGGTACATTGTGTCAGAGGGTGCTCCAGCCTGCCTCTCTTCACTAACGCTCCTTTGCTTCCCTCCTACCCCCCCCCCCCCGACATTGAGCACCCTGCGCTGCTGCTTCAGAGATAATCTATTTATCATTTCAATATTTATGTCAAATTTAACAGTAAGTACTGAGTGCCATCTGGATAACAGCTCTCATTAAAAGCCATTTCTGATATAACATGGTGGATTTATGGCTCCCACTGAAGAATTTCACCTAATATTGCAATATTAAGAGTTCTCTCTTTATAAGGTGGTTTTGCTAGAATGTGATCTCTATGGGTCTGACTACAGTGGTCCCCCATAAACAAGGCCATCCAAATGCAAACAAAAAGTGGCCAGATTAGAGGGATGGCCTCTCTTGAGATGGAAAATTTTATGGATATAAAATTTTTGTGGCATGGAGAAGTGGTCTTTGTAGAGAGGGTGGCCTCTCTTGAGGGAGGCTGTATTATGATGAGACCACTGTACCAGCATAATAAAGATTGAGGGAACACTATGTAATACAATTCAATTTCTTGTGCAGATTTAAACAGGAGGTACTTTAAAATACTTGAACATACAATTCATTTGTCAACATTTACATCAAATCATCATATGTATAGATAAAGCATAACAATCACTGCAGGGCCAGAGTTTTGGCGAGAATGCGAGAATCCATTCTCGTAAAGATTCTCCTAATCTTGTCTTTCTTTAAAAAGAAAACTAATTGACAAAAATCCAAATAGATTCTCGCAAGATTTTGCGAAATTCTGGCCCTGCACAGGAAAAGGGCACATCTAGCCCAAATCTCTGTGATGAAGACAGCACAAAATAAGAGACAGATAAAATAGAGGATTCTATGTTAAATTATTCATGAAAATTGACACTATTAATACCTATACACACCCAGTTAGGTAGGTAAATTAACCAATGCAAACTGTACATGTTGAATTGAAACAACCTGTGTCTGGGACTTAATCCTGAACAGCTGCAAAATTTGTAAGTTCCCCAATAAAGAACAGTGTGAAGAGCGGTGTAGTACAAGAGATGACGTGGAGGGAGCAAGAGCAGGATGGTAAAGTGAAACTGGATCCTGTAACAGTGTAAAGAAGACATGCAAAAAAATAATGCCACACATCTTCATTGGCAGAACGGCATATAAAAGTTAAGTGAAAAATATGAATTTTGAGTAATTAAGCATTCAATTTCTTGATCCAATGTTGACACAACCTAGTATGTTGAAGGAGTAAAAATTTGTGCATTTTATATATTTTAAACACTTTTAAGTGTTCATAATAATAAGAGTGATGATGATGATGATAATTTCAGTTTACAATTATGTGTATGTACCTAACCAAATCAGTTTCTTTGCTTAAAAGTTGCCCTGCCTACAAAATACTGCAATAAGATAATACTCTTCTGGAGCTAAATCCTGAAATCCTGCTACCATTTGAATGTGGCTATAAGGGAGTGTGCATGAGCAACCAGGCCCATCACCGGGGGGGGGGGGGGGGGGGGGGGGGGGCTGTTGAGCAGCCAGGCATCTCAGCTGGCAGACTTTGTTCATGTTGTATCCACAATAATTCTTTGCAAACAGTTTCAGATCTAATTCAGTGTTTTGTTTATGCCCCATGTTCTTCATACGTATATGTTTATCAGGTTATTAAACAATTGTTAAAACAATATGCAAATCCTGCAGAGGGTGAGTTTTTTTTTTAACAATGTTGTTTACTGCTACTATTCTAAACTCACTCCATCATATGGCGATTTTACACCAACTGGAAACAAGAATTGCATTTTTTAATTCTTCATAAAAAGAACTTTCATTCAAGTACCAGCATGCTCAGTATATAGCTGTGGCTATATTGCAGTGCCTGGTAGCCATGTTTCACCTACCCTGTGTGTTACTTGCAGGGTGGTCTGCCAGCCAGGCAATGCAGCAACCAGTAACCATCAAACCCTTTTTTTGCTGCCTTTTAACCCTTTGCCTGTCAACCGGCCAAAACTGTCCGGTGGTCAGATGTTGTCTGCTTCAGTGTTTTCAACTAATTTCAACAGTAAGGAAAAACAGTTTGACAGATAGTTGTAGATGAGACCTATCAAGATCACATGCCTCAGGTCAATAGCAGTAAGTAGCCAACCCATGCCACTTGAAGCTGTTGACTGAGTCTGAATTCAAAGGTGTAAAGGGTTAGCATTTTGGGGACTCTGCAAATGGTTGAAAGAAAGTTCATTGGAGAGTTTGGTATAATATGTGGATAATATCTGTGTTTAGAGGAAGGTGTAACACCCACAACAATGCCAACACCAGGCACTTTGTTTTAAGCGCGTTGGCAAAGCAAGGTAGCCAAATATGTCATGCTGATACTGATTATCCCACAGTATCTTGACACGACGCAACTTGGCGCAAGTGATGAACCTGCAGCCCAAAATATCTCCAACCATGCAAGAACGATATTTTACAATTATTTATGGGTTTAAACAAAAACGACCTGGTGAAAAATCAAGCTTGTATGTCATATGAAATAATGTGAGGCTTGTGTCAGTGTGGTAATGCATGGGTTTTATATAGTTCCAAAGCAGTGATTTCTAGGCTTTGCAGGCAGAAAATGACAACCTGCGGTGGAGAGGTAAGGCAGGCAGTTTTAGTAAGACAGGGGTTAACCTGATGTTAGGTGGACTTGTTTACTCTGGTGGGCTCCACACGTAAGCAAATCCATCCATATTCATTATCAGGCCAGCAGCTGAAAGAAACATGAAACAAGTTACATGTTTGCAGCCCAGATTCCTTATAACTCCAGCAACCAATTTTTCCATAACAAGGGCATGGCGGTGGTGAATCTACTTCAAATTTGGCTACTGATAGATATAAACTGGGTCCACATTGGAATTACATGCATATACGGGTAATTGCTTCTCACACGTCTTATTGGATAATTCTTCGTGTTGTTTTGACCATGTGAAGTACTTGGAAATACCTGGGAAGATGATAACTATTTATCCAGGTAGGAACTTTTACATCTAGCATGCTTTACGTGCAAAGACTGTTAGCAAAGCTGAACAATTAAACTTGTAACAGGGTTAATCAGGTTTATTATCAAAGACCTAAAACTTTTACATCCTGAAGAATCGATATCGGAAGCTGATGTAGGCCTAGATATGTATACACCTGTCCATTGACTGCTAACTCAGCCTGCTATGACTGGCATTCCCCCCATGATTTCTACCTGTATGTACTTATGATGGCTGCCGTCTTTCAACATGTTGGCGCCAGTGAAGAATTTGACTGGTTTAGTTTTTGGTTGCTTATATAATATCCAAAATAAGACAGAACTCGTAGGTGCAAATTTACAAATTGTATTCTAAATTGAGGCATATAAGGGATAACAATGGCCTCCATCTATGAGTGCAGTCATGGCTTGATGTGCTTCGACCTGTCTAGCTTGTCCACTATGATTTTATCTTGACTTTGATGGCATCGTTCTCAGATAAATAGCTGCCCGCAGCAGCTGAATGTTTTTAGCAGGTACACTTTACATGGTATGCAGTGGCATTGTGTTACAGGCATGAAGAACAACCACTTTCAGTGGCACCTTGTTGGTAGTTTATATATCTCATATCTTTTCTTGGTTTTATGTGCAAGAAGTATATATTACATGATGTAATTACCAAAGAAAACTCATCAAACATGCTGTGTCAATAGATATTTAGCCTGCTGTTATCTTCAATAAAAGCATCATCGATTATTATAATTAGATTATTTACAACAACCTTTGATTTTACTAAAACTACAAATGGATGGTCATCACCCAGAATTTGGAACTCAAATCCAGCAGAAGTCAAGTATGTATAGATGACCAGTAAGATTGTCTCAAACTGATATACAGTGGACCCCCTCCCTTCCCCTTCCCCCTTGTGGCAGCTGCAGCATGACTTGCCAGGCAGTGCCAGAACCACTGACTTAAGACTATAGGCATGTTGGTACTTGAAGGGAAGCTCTTTTCGTGAAGAATTTAAATATGCAATTATTGTCTTAGATCTAGGTAAATATACGGAAAAATCAGGGACTAGTATGGAATGAGTTAAATCTCCTGTGCTTAATGTCTAACAGTTACCTGGCTGTGGCGACCATCACTCAAGTGGTAATCAAGCAGGACCACTGAAGGAACCCTACCCACAAAAACTTCATGACTGCTCACAACTAGCCATCACTTGTGTAAATACACACCACATATTTGTTTGTATAGTGGCACAGACTGCTGGAAAATTATTGGTTTTGAGGCAAACAAGCTGTTTCTGACCTTATGTAGGTGTCACAAAATTGTATTAAAGGCATAAAACTCAAAGTTGGGTAGTCCATGGTGATAAGATACAGGTATCATTCAGTGATGGTCCTTAGGTGAACTCTACAGTGGTCAGGTGCCAGTTCAGATGGTACAACAGGCAATTTATTATCAAAAAGAAAGTCTCAGATGGAAAAGAAAGTAAAACACTGCATGAAAACTCTGTTGGAATCTGCCATGGGATCTAAGTATGTAATCAACAAGTATGTAGAGTCTGCTAGCAATATTTGAAGGTAAGCTCTAGGATACAGCTCTCTGAGGAGGTAGCATACAGAGTTTAAGTGGCGGAAGTCATTCAGTACGAGGAGACTCCTTAATTTGTATATACAGGGCTGTCCACATATGGCCGCAATGTTTGAAAAGATGCTGAAGAGATTGGCAGATTGTGATGGATCAGAACAGCTTTCTTGTCTGACACTCTAGTGGTATCACATCAGTGGTGAGAACCATACACAAGGTTGGCATCAAGTGCCCTAGGGTGCCTGTCAAACTAGTTTGAATGACTTCAGGTAATGAAGTGTACAAGAATTTAGCACACACCTGAATAGAAGTTTAATTACTTGCTATTTTAAGATGAGCTCTGTCAGAATCGTATGTTTGTCGGATATGTAAGTAGTGGACGTGCAGCGCGTGGAGAGAGAAATCCATACATTTGCTTGTTTAAAGTAGTTATGCCGTAAACTAGTTTGTTTTTTTCAGTGAGTAGTGATAACTTACAAAATTCAGCTGGATCTTTATTGCCTTTTGGGGTTTTAACTTTAGAATTGTGCAAATCAAAAATGTATAGGAAATGGTGAAATGTTCAACAGGAGCTTGAACAGTTAAAAAAAATGCATGGAGTCTGTGAAAGCTATACATGTGTGTTTGAGAATATGAGTATAAAGTGGAATTCCCGTGCTAGGGATATACTTTTATAGCAGCACAAAACAAGAAGTGTTTTTAGTAATAAATGTGTTTCAGTGGGTGCATGTGCACCTAGGGACCCCCTTTTCTGCATGTAGGGAAAGCTGTTGCTTTGGCAGAAATAATGTTGAAATGTAGAACCAAGGTTGAGTGTGAGTCAAACTTAGGCAGAAAATATGTGATTGCACAAAAAACAAATGCAACCAGTGAATGTCCCAGGAATCTTTCAAGAATAAAAAATTAATGAAAAATCATTGTGTGGGAATTTTTTTGCCTTGTAAGCTTCGTAACTTGTGTTGAGGAGTTTTTTGCCATGTAAGCTTCGTAACTTATGGTGAGGAGAGTGAGTGAACTTCAGGCTGCATGTAGTACAGCAATTGGTTGTCTGTTTTGCACGATTGTACCTTACCTGAAGAGGTTAATCTTTGACTAAGCACGAAACCCAATAATCAATTATTGAATTAGAGTTTTTGCTAATTATTATTTGCGTAAATGTGCTAGTTCTTGTTGAACATTGCAGCTCTCTTTTGGATGGTTCCAACATGCATTACATTGTAATGCATGTTGGAACCACCAACCTATTACATTGTAATGCATGTTGAAACCATTTATCCATTACATTGTCATAAATGGTGAAACCATCCATCCATTACATTATGTAATGGATGTTGATTCCATCCACCTATGGCATTGTAATGGATGTTGAAACCATTCGCCCATTGCATTGTAATGGATGTTGAAACCATTCATCCATTACATTGTTATGGATGTCGAAACCATTCATCCATTACATTGTAATGGATGTTGAAACCATTCATCCATTACATTGTTATGGATGTTGAAACCATTCATCCATTACATTGTAATGGATGTTGACACCATTCATCCATTACATTTTAATAGATGTGATACCATCCAGAAGAAAGCTGCAATTTATAATGAAAGTGCAGCCATCTTTAAAGGCAATTTCTCCAGCTTTTGTTCATTGGTGTCAACTCCTCTAAGTGATCCATAGCTATTGCTCCAGGCTCAATCAGTTTGGTTTCTACATGTACATATATGTGGACCAGTGTCATTGCAGATTGCTTGTTTACAAAATATTGTTTTAATGGGTGGAAGGAGAAAGTTTACATGTCTGTCTAACCAACTCTTTTTTTCTTCTTTTTTTAAATGTTGGGAACCATCAGTGGAACTTGAACGTATAAACTCGAGCACCCCTCACCTGGCTGAAGACAGCAAACGTACAAAATCATTTATCCCAATCTGTATTCTTTTAAAGAATGGCTGAGGGGAAATAGCAGTCAGTGTGTGTCGTTATCAGCTGTCTAGGTTGTCAGTAATATTAATTATGAAATATAAAGCAAATATACTAGAAGTGTGGTTGTCTGAAGTCAGTTGCTGCTTAGTAAAGTATTACATTGGCAGAGAGTGAAGCAGTTAATTTTTTTTTAAATTTTGAACTTTTAAAATGTTCTCCATGCACAGTTGTTTAGGTGTGCACATCGGCCAGGCCAAGGCTTCATTATAATATTTTATGCTGTAAAAACTGAAATTTGTGCATTGTTTATAGATGTAGTCAGCTTTAAATACAACATAAAATCAAAGGTGGATCTATGAAAACTATTAAAAAGATAATGGCTCTGAAAATGTTTTTAAATATTAAAATCTGAGTCAAAGGCATAAGTCTGTTGAGAATAAACACTGGTGTCATACCTGTATTATAATATGGCATACCACAATTCTTTCATGGCTATAAAGACATATTACATAGATTCATAAACATGAAGATATCAGATCCACAAGGAGTGATAAAAAAAGTTTTAACCCTGATATATGTCCTGCCGTTGTCAATTCCAGTGACTTCAGTAATAGCGATAGGAAAATTGCATGCAGCCATATTGCCAAGGGTGACTGTCCACCATTGATCTGGCAGAGAGGAAGGGAATATAAGGACTGGGGGCCAGTGATATGGAAGGATGATTGAGCGTCTGTGGGGACGATAAGACTAGGGATGTACTCCCTGGCTCATGCTGATAAAACATGGCCATTTCCCTTTCTGGTTCAAAATCAGGGAGCATTTGACTTTCGTGTGATTTTAGATTTCATTGACTTTCATGTACGTTGCTCACATGCAAGTTAATATGAGTGAACACAGACGGTTTATCTGCTGGATGTTTATTATACATCAGTGTTGAAATACGAAAAGCAAATTATGGAAATAAACCAGTTGAATTGTATGAGTGTTGACCAACAATGACAATGCGTAGGGACTGTGGAATCCATATTGTCTCTCAATTGTCATATCTAAATGCGTACATACATTCACTTCTAACCTGGGTAAGGTTGTGATGTGTCCATCCTGATCTGATCGGATTGGTCTTGTCAATGCATTATGGAGCTCATGTATACTTCAAGTACTTGGACTTTTGTTGGATTTGTGACTATATATGTTACATTTTCTGGCCCAGCCCTAGGGCCCAACCAGGTGTTTAGCAACAGCACCAGCATTCAGTTTTGCTGGACTCTTGTGCACATGAAATTGGAACATTGCTGTCAGGGATCACTGTGCCAAGGTACTGCTTGCCAAGAGCATGTATTTTAAGCAACTTGGCCTTCATATGTTATATATTGCTATAATATACATTGTATTCAGTAAAACCTCTCTAGCCGAACACCTTCGTATACCGAACACCTCTCTATACTGAACACCATTTCTCGGTCCCAAATACATACTTTGAATGCTATCAAACCTACCTATACCGAACACCTCACTATACTGAACATTTTTTTCCAGTCCCAAGGGTGTTCGGTATAGGGAGGTTTTACTGTATATATATATATATATATATATATATATATATATATCTATATATATATATATCTTTTGAATACACGAAAACCAAGCTGATGGAGAAAAACAAACAAAACAAATACAAAAAAAAAAAAAAGAAGAAGAAATCTCTTAGGTATGGAATGCTGTGATGTAGGTTGAGTTTATTTTTATCAATAATTGACATTCCAAAACCAAAATAGACAAAATGAGTGAAACTGTGGCACAAAAATTAGGCTTACAGGTTGGGAAAAATTGCATATAATCTAGAGAGTAATGGATTTGCTTCGTATATTGTATGCTTCCATGGTAAACAGACTCTACCTGCAGTTTGCTGTTCTCTGTGAGAGCACCGTGTATTCATATGAGCACACACAGAGTAAAGCAGTTATCACTTCATGGGTATCACTATTTCACCAGAGGCTGACTAGTAGACCCATTGCAAGGCCACCTCAAATGTATCAGAGAAGTGGCTGCTAACCATTTGCCACTTTGATCATTCAAAAACACCCAGGTATACATTGTCATCTGCTTTAATGTTTTTACTTAAATCTCATATTAATTGAAAGCAATTTTGCTGAGCATTGTAGATAAGACCTCTTATGGTGGAATACCCCAGGTGAATACGTTTCCCAGATACGGGTTGGGCACATTGCACCCAACTTGCACCGAGGAACTTGTTTAACTTGCACTCTTTATTTTGACCAGGAAAGAGTTAAATAGACCTGTCTAAGGCACAGTGTGAACAGCCATGATATCTTTTGGACAGGGTTGTATAGGCCTGTCTAAGGCACATTGTAAACAGGCACCATATCATTTGGAGAGGGTTAAATAGGCCTGTCTAAGGCACAGTGTGAACAGGCACCATATCATTTGGAGAGGGTTAAATAGGCCTGTCTAAGGCACAGTGTGAACAGGCACCATATCATTTGGAGAGGGTTAAATAGGCCTGTCTAAGGCACAGTGTGCACAGGCACCATATCATTTGGAGAGGGTTAAATAGGCCTGTCTAAGGCACAGTGTGAACAGGCACCACATCATTTGGAGAGGGTTAAATCGGCCTGTCTAAGGCACAGTGTGAACAGGCACCATATCATTTGGAGAGGGTTAAATAGGCCTGTCTAAGGCACAGTGTGAACAGGTACCATATCATTTGGACAGTGTTGTATAGGCACCATATCACTTGGAGAGGGTTAAATCGGCCTGTCTAAGGCACAGTGTGAACAGGCACCATATCATTTGGAGAGGGTTAAATAGGCCTGTCTAAGGCACAGTGTGAACAGGTACCATATCATTTGGACAGTGTTGTATAGGCACCATATCATTTGGAGAGGGTTAAATCGGCCTGTCTAAGGCACAGTGTGAACAGGCACCATATCATTTGGAGAGGGTTAAATAGGCCTGTCTAAGGCACAGTGTGAACAGGCACCATATCACTTGGAGAGGGTTAAAGAGGGCTGTCTAAGGCACAGTGTGAACAGGCACCATATCATTTGGAGAGGGTTAAATAGGCCTGTCTAAGGCACAGTGTGAACAGGCACCATATCACTTGGAGAGGGTTAAATAGGCCTGTCTAAGGCACAGTGTGAACAGGCACCATATCATTTGGAGAGGGTTAAATAGGCCTGTCTAAGGCACAGTGTGAACAGGCACCATATCATTTGGAGAGGGTTAAATAGGCCTGTCTAAGGCACAGTGTGCACAGGCACCATATCATTTGGTGATCTCTGGTGAGATGGATGGATGAAGACCATGGTATACTAGTTTCCTTGATTGAGAATGAAGAGTTCTTTAGCAGTGAGTTTTGTATACCAAAATTCATGAAATTCTATCAAAACGTTTTCACAAGATCTACAAATATTGAAGAATGGACAAGAAAAGTCAAGGTGACAGCTGTTCTTGGCGGTTTTTTAAAACCAATCATCACCAAACAACCTGGGAAAACTTCAGACATAAAACCAGAGATGAACCTCCTTCAAGCAACAGCAATAAATATTCTCTTTTTAAGCACAGTGTTTGCCAAATGCCAGCTGAGGACAATTTACAAACATAAAAACTTGCCCAGTTGGAGTAAGCTTGTATCAGTGGGAGATGTACATATATTTCTGACAGCTGCCAACAGGTGTCAACGCCCCATTGCGACACACCCATGGAGTAATAGCAGCCAAAGTGTCTAACTTCTCGTATAATGGATTCATCTTTATATACCTGTTGGATCGAGACGGGGGTGTATCTTGCGGGTTTCTCCTCTTTTTCAATTTGTTAATGTGACATGAATGTGTTTGAAATCATGTATCGACACAGCACCTGTAAAGTTTCTTTCAAACGGGAACACCTCACTAGGTGTTCATTTTATAATGGCCCGGTGCCCAGAGTAAAAACAAGTGTTGCTAGTGATGTGTATGCATGGAGACTATACAGATTTATAGCTTACATATGTCTGAACCTTTACCAATCATACATTAAGATTCGTCATGGTAATTTGATGAACACTGCTGTATCCATGTTTACCAGTATGAAAGATCTGGTGTGTGGAATTTGCATGCTTCAAAGTTCTGTTTCAGGCTGCATGTTGTTACGTGTATGTTGTAATTTATGCCAAAGACATTTTCATTAGTGTGATTGATCAAATCAGTTTATACTTTTGCATCAACCGTAGCTATCCAGGAAGTTATTTGCATTGAAATACAAATTTCAATTTTGGCACAATGCAATTACCATAAATTCTCAATTAGAAGATGCACCCCTTCGTTGGGACATCTGCAAGGTTGTAATCTTCGTTACTAATAGAAGACACCCCAACTTCAGGCTGCTAAGTTCAAGTAATCAGAATGAAAAGGCCCATCCCAAGTTTCATATGTACCACTTGTGTGAAAATTTTGTGCTCTATATGACCATTGTACCTTTTTCATTTCCTTCATTGTCACATGTTTTTGCGTCATTTTGTCAATATTAAAGAAGCATGTTATTTCCTTTCTTTCTTTCTGTCTGTGGTATTTTTATCAATAAAAAGTATGTATGTTAAAAATGCAACCTTTCTATTACTATTTGACCTTATGATATGTGTTCTCGGTATGTCTACTCATGGAGCTACCATGATATCTCATCAGGTCATGGTGCAGGGAAAACTCTCTAGTAGAATACCCACCCTGACTTCATCATCTTCAATTTGGAAAAAAAAAATGTATTCTAATACAAGCTGCAACTTCAATTAGAAAATTTACGGTATTCTGATATAATAGGGAAGTCGAAGAGTCAGGGTCTGTAATTACACGTCAATGATAGCACATTGTTCACACAAATATACAAGTGCCACGCAACTGATTTGTCAAACTTAACCATGTGGATGTTGATCAGTAGTTGCAGTGTTGTAGGGGGCATATTTATTGGAAGTGGCTCACACCAGCAGGTTTATGCATACTAAAATCTATTTATCAAAGTCAAAGACAATGAGTAGCTATCAATTGGGACAATTGTTTCCAGGGACACAAGAAATGTTCACATTAGCTTGTTTTATATAGCTTTGCTGTGCTAGGTGTGAAACAGTGAGGTTTTCTCGTGTTGCATGCTAATGCTGTCAAAGCTCACGGACCATTGAGGAATTGCATAGTCTTAAGAGATGGTTCAACATGTTCATCATTTTTGCAGAAGCACTTAGTGTAATAAATTTATTTTGTAACCTCACATTCTCCTGGTCTCCAGAGCAGACCATGTTCTGTGTTATCTCTTTGCAGACTAGAGGAGACATAACATGGAGCTTGGGTCTGCTTTGCAGGCAAACTTACTGCCCCTTAATTAGTATTATGAAAATGATGATTTTCTAAAATTTATGTCAAAATACCATTAAGCATGCATAAAAATGATAATCATTTTCCATCATCACTAAAAGAGACATAAGCCAATTTGCCCCCCACCCTGTATACTGTCAGAACTAGTGAGAAACTGAAGCAAATGTTGAATCACAGATTCACACGTAAGGAAAATGTCAGAGTAGAAAGTATTTCATTTACGGGTGGCAGATTGGTTTGCTGATTATTTTGAACAGGAATTGCCATCTGAATTGCCCCCTCCCCCTCCCGTCTGAAATATGGCAACCATGGAAGCCATTTGCATATTGGTACATCACTTCACAGCATGATTTTACCCAGCACAGTTAGAACATCATACCTATGGGCATAACTTACTGTTTAATGGGGCAGTGAATCCTATTCAGTCGATCAAGGAAACATGACCTGTGTCAACTCTTTTAAGTGTTTTCAGCTTATATTGCTGGAAGTCATTATGATGTTATAGTGCAGCATCATGTCCTGTGGTAATGGCTTTTGTATACATACAAGAATAGTTACTTTTCACCATACAGTAGCAATGAAAATAGCCCATGGATACATTGTTTCTTTTGGGGGACTCTAGGACCAAGAGGCATGTACAAGCACAATTTAATAAAATAACTTTTGGTGGCTTGCCACTTTGCCCTCCCTCCCCCCCACCAGAGAAAACTGATAATAGTGTTGTTGATAATATATCTATAGCGGTGTTACCTGCTGTAAAGTCCAGCTGCTATGAGAGACTTTGTGTCTCAACCCGTTGCTTTGAGAGAGCTTGAGTTCTGCTATGAGAGACTTTGCGTCTTAATCCTCTGCTTTGAGAGAGCTTGAGTTCTGCTATGAGAGACTTTGTGTCTCAACCCTTTGCTTTGAGAGAGCTTGAGTTCTGCTATGAGAGACTTTGCGTCTTAATCCTCTGCTTTGAGAGAGCTTGAGTTCTGCTATGAGAGACTTTGTGTCTCAACCCTCTGCTTTGAGAGAGCTTGAGTTCTGCTGCGAGAGACTTTGTGTCCCAACCCTCTGCTTTGAGAGAGCTTGAGTTCTGCTATGAGAGACTTTGTGTCTTAACCCTCTGCTGAGAGAGTTTGTGTCATAACCCTCTGCTATGAGAGAGTTTGTGTCTTAACCCTCTGCAATGAAAGTTTGTGTCTTAACCCTGTGGGGGACTGAGTCAACAGCTATCCTTCATGCACTCTGGGGGCGATAGAATGTGCGTAAACCTGTTGACTGACTATTTGCCTGTATAGTTCTAGGTGAGAGGAAGTATTGTCATCAACCACACTGGACCATTTGTAGTCAATTTTAACAGGAAAAAGTTACATGCAGATACATCAGCATTGGATGTGGAAGGGTTAAGATCTCTTTCTAAAGGCATTTTTGAGCATATCATGTCAACATTACTCGTCATGAAGTGCCTCATGCATATGACTGTTTCTGTCTGATAGGGGGCCGAGGTCTCAGACAGCAGGTACTACTGTACTGAGGTATGCCAGATAAGATTGACAACTAAGTGACCAGGTCAGCTTGTGTGTGTGTGTGCTGGTTGCTTGTAACCAAACATGTACCGGAACTTTCCTCCTTTAAAATGGCCAAAACCAGCTGGTGGGCAAATGTTACGTTCATCAGTGTTTTTGACTAATTTCACCAGTTATGACAAACAATTTGAGTGAGAATTGTAGATGAGACCTATCAAGATAACATGCCCCGGGTCAACAGTTTTCCTTGGCATGGGTTGGGTACTTTGCACCCATCCCACATAAGTGGCCAACTTATGCCAAGGAAAGCTGTTGACTGTCTTATACTCAGTCTTAGTTCAGGAGCAAGAGTTAAACTGGAGTGTTAGAGTTTTTGAAGTGTTGACTGAGTTAATGATGCTCAGATTGAGTCCAAAACCAGCTGCAAATCTGATAAATATTACTCAAAAAAAAAAAAAACAAACAAACAAAACAAAACAAAACAAAACAAAACAGAAATGCTTCTGTGTTTGTACCTATGCTAGTTCTTGGATCTGTCCCACTCATAAAGCCACCCACAATCCAGCTAGTATGATTTTCACTTTGCCGTAGTAAAAATACCAATGTGGTTCTCAATGTTGTGACAAATCTGTCTGACATGCAGAGTACTGCATCCAAGTCCTATTGCATTGTCCATGTAAATAGAAGAGTGTGGGGATATTGAACCTTAGATGATCATAGACGTCAGAGGAAGGCTCCAATCAGCCCACCACAGATGTCCACATGGTCTCATGGCTTCAAGTGTTCTGACTTGTGCACATTCCAGCAAACCATTTTATCGCTAATTCTCTGCTTTTGGCCACACCTTTAAACAGCGCAGGAATCTGTTGTGGTCCCTTCATTGCTGATTTGACCTTGTCTCAGTGACGTCTGATGTGTACATGAAGGGCATGGTTGCTGGCTCTAGAAGGAAGATCCTACAGCCAGGGAATGCTGAAAATTTGGCAGTTGCAAGAGAGACCAATTTGTTGGAATAACCCATGGCTTGCAGTTTGGGTTATTTGGGGTGGCTTTGAAATATACTATGTGATAGATGGGGGGAGGGGGCCAATACTTTTACCAGAGAAGTTTAAAACTTGATAAATGGTGTTTTGAATATGCCAGATAGTGGTTTATATTCACCAAATGTTGGGAAAAGTAACTAAACTATGAAAAAGGCATAATTACATGAGGTGCATGTGTATGGGGGATGTGTACATGCGTAATTGATACATGGTCTTCATGAAGAAAACATGCTGAAAGTAAATCATCAGCCTTAAATAAATGGTCAGATGAGGTCAATCATCATTACATACACAGTGGTCAGGCCGTTAACTCTTTAAGTGCCAAATTTTGGACTGAGTCAGTTGCTTTTCTCGGGGTGCAATGGGCACAATGCGCCCAATGCGCGCCCAGAAAAGGTATTGACCTGGGATATTTTCTCTGGAAATAGAGGCATGTAGGGCCAATGATTTTCAATTTTTTCTGAAACCGATGCGGAATTGTGCATTTTTTTCACCATTGAAATGGAATTTGATGTTTTTTCTTATATGAAATATATATAAATATATAGCAGTGAAACAGAATTTGAAACGTTTTTGCTGATGAGGCGGAATTCCTCTTTTTTTTTAAACGGAAAATCAATGGCCCTAGACATGCTGGTACTTGAATGAAAGGTCTTTTTACAAGGACTATGAATCAGAGATCCTAATGATAATTCAGACTAGTTTCACTTTATTAGATCGACTTTAGACATGATTGGCACTGAAAGAGTTAAGAGACTTCTCCTAGGGCTGGTCTGAAAGTGGTCACATGAAGCAGGTGGTCTCTCAATGGGGGTTAAACAACATGCTAAAGAAAGCACCAGGGATATGTTAAATGTGGTCTTGAAAGTAGGCAGTCTGTCATTAGTGTGGTTTCTTAACCCTTTCCCCCTGAAACCGGCCAAAACTGGCTGGTGGTCAAATGTCGTCTGCTTCAGTGTTTTCAACTAATTTCAACAGTAATGAAAAACAATTTTGACTGAGAATTGTAGATGAGCCCTATCAAGATCACATGCCCCAGGTCAACAACTTTCCTTGGCATGAGTTGGCCACTTAGTGCCCAATCATGCCAAGGAAAGTTGTTGACTCGAGTGTCATTTCAAGGGGGAAAGGGTTAAAGGAAGAGGCACTATCCACAGGAAAAAAAAAGTACACAGTGCAAATTCTTGGGAGAGAATGACTTGTGACCCATATGCCCAAATGTTTGAATAAATCTGCAAGTGGAATGTATATATAAAACAGTAATATTTGTAAAATTCTCCAGTGGATAGGAAATACAGGTACAGATGTTGTGTGTGAATCTCAGTCATGATGTATGGTTACTTAATGATGTAACTGATACATTTTGAAAAGCCTAAGGTTGTTCAGTGATAACTTTAGGGGTGTGTGTTTTGGAAATGTAAAAATGGCTAGTTCATGCCACATTGAACTCCTTGTGTAAGAGTAGCTTGTCTTTGGATGTTTGTAGGTCACCTTATGTGGGTTGTACAAGCATTATTGTACCTTAACCCGAGATTTTGTAGCAGACCCAAACAGCTAATGCTTTTGCTCTTGGCTACCCACATGTTGCCATGTTGCATAACAAAAAAAAAAAAAAAAGGGGGGGGGGGGGGGAGGTGAGGTGATAACCAGACTTTGTAGATGTATTTTGCCTACCATGTTAACATCAAAACTTAAGATACTGTTTAAGGTGATGTGCAACTGGGTTTTTTTTTTTTTTTTTTTTTTTTTTTTTTTTTTTTTTTTAAATTTTGGATGATTTTGAGATATTATGGTGCATGTATATTTGTCTGGCACATGTCCAAGTTTGTGAGTTCTAACCTCCATACAATCTGAATAAGACATACCTTCAAAGCAAGTGTTGACTGAAGGGTCCACCATTTGCTCAAATTAGGTCTGGATGACACCAAACTCTAATCAATTCATCTTGCCAGGTAGGGTAAGCATATTGCTAAATGTGAGCAAAATACACAGAAGCATTCTGTAGGTATCAAGGTAACAAGAATGTGCACATCCAGACAGACATCCGGATGAACAGACAACCTGAAAACACAAAAGGTCCCCCCATGGGACAGACCCTTAAAAAATGTACAAAATGTTAACATGGTTGCAAGATTTTAGATCTTGATTAGACAATAGGTGTCTGCAGCAAATAGCCATTTCACATGGTTATATCTCTGAAACTAATTATCTAATTTTAATCAATAAAACCTTGAGGCAAAAACGTATTGGGTATTTTCTGAAGAAATGAACAAGTCTTTTGTAAATGGGCATCAAACAATGAAGACTTGGCAAATTGTATCATCTTAAAAAATCAGACATTTTCTATTTTTGTAACACTTTTTTTGCTTATGTAAAAAAAAAAAAAAAAAACAATATAAAAAATCCTTGATATATGCTCAAGATTGGTCACTTTATCTTGAATATTTTTCATAATGTATCAAAATTTAACAAAAATGGCATTTTTACCCAAAATGCTAGCGTTTGTGCAGCAATTTTTTTTTTCAACTCAAAGTTGCATTTGTAGTGCAAACATATTCTGCAAAGCCTTGCAGTCAATTGAGTATATAGGTTTATTATGTTAGCAAAGCATGCATGTGTGATATTTAGTCTAGAAGTGAAGTCACTTTGCCCAGTTGGACGTTACCTTAAGCACATTTTCTTGTATTGTTAAGAGAGTGTCAAGAGACAGATTTAAGACATAAAATTGTGCAAACATCATGCAAGAACTATGAAGCATGCAGTGCACAGACCCAGAGACAGGAAGAGAAGTTCCCATGTGGAACACCCCACTTCATAGCAACTCCCCTGTACAGCCTGTGTCACACAGACACAGTGGTTACCTGCTTATAGCACCACCGCAAGAGCACCAGCAAGGTGGTCTTATAAGAGAGGTTGCCTCTCTTCAGAGACAAAATACAGTGGAAGTATCATACATGTACCTGCTTTGTGGAGAATCGATTTCTTCAGACAGGGTGGCCTGTTGTGGCAGGGGAGGGGAGGGGAGGGGAGGTGGGGGCAGAGACTCCAACCCTCCCATTTTCAGCGGGAGATCTCCCATTTTTTTGCCCTTTTTCCAAATTCTCCCGTTCTCCCGCTTAGAATATGTTTTCTCCTGCCCAGATAAAAAAAAATGGATGAGGTAAAAAAACCATCAAAATACACCATTTAAACTCTTTTTTTTTTTTTTTTTCAAAATTTCCTCAACCCAGGAGGGGGCGCTATACCCTCCCAGACCCATCCCCTAGTGCAGTCGCTGTGCTCTGTCACATCTCCAGTTTCAATAGTATTCCAGGAGGGAGAATCTCCAATTTGTATGAGGCTGTGGGTTGGAGTCTGTGGGGGTGGGGAGCTTATAAGAGGGGATCATTGTACAGAGAAACCTGGTTAAACCAAGGACTGCACTGGCTTCTCCTAGGCAAGACTCACCCACCACAGTCTGGCTGTGGCTTGGCAAACAAAATGATTAGATGAGGTTTGAGCCAGTGTGGCTGGGGAATTTGAAGCATGGTGGAAAGGCATCAATTTATCTGGCTGTTAATTCACCAAGCTCCATTTCTCTTTGACATTTACGTCTGTAAGAAAATGTCTAAATTATTCCTGAAATAAGTTTTGCGTAAGTTTTGCTTTCAGTTGGTGTTTGGTTTCAGGAGGCAAAAGGTCGAGGATTTTTTGGAACAGAATGGATATGCATGTGATGAACTTTGATCCACCACATGCCTAAAACCTTCCAATATAGCAGATTTTTCTTGGAGTCATAAGAATTACTCATATTTGAATGTCATATAATCTTTCTGAGTAAAATGAATGGTATGTCTGTTTTTTTGGGCTGTCATGTTTGAAGTCATTAATTGAATATTACATTGAAAAGTGATGTGGATCACCTGGATGTTCATGATCAAAATGATGGTGACTGATGCTAGTCTACTGAGGACAGACTATAATTGATATTTGCCTTTCAAAACACACCACCTCATTCCAGGATAAAACCTTCCTAAATTGACACCCATTGCAACCCACACACAGCTGTGGTCATGATATTGGCACATTAAAACACAGGAAGCAAACTGAAGATGATATCCCTTGAGGGAATGCATCACAGCAATTTTCTATAAATTGACTCATATGGAAAATACAGAGCTAGGAAAATGAAGAATCAGGTTTGAAAACTGCAAGAAAAATGGAGAATAAGGTGCAGCCTTCTCCCTGTATGGCAGAAATACATAGAAAATATGAAATAAACTTTGATTCCTTTTTCAGTTTACATAATTTCAGATACCTAACATGTTGAGATTCCTAAAATGATTATGATAGATATTTTTAGGTTATCATGTGGCTTAATTTGTATCACTTTGTGTGTCAAGTCAAATGGCACTGTTTTGGCAGAGGCCAAAGGCCGAACCCAATGAACAAGCATTTGACCTGACAATGACACAGGTCAAGCTGTATGATAATCTGTTTATCACCAACACATCCACATGCAAACACATACTCAGTATATAAGTAAACAAATAATTTTCTTCAAATAAAAACTCATTTGTTGATACAAGTAACAATGCTTTAATTGGCCTTACAAGTGTATTACAAAAGTCTAAAGGCCTATTAAAGGTCCCAAACGCCAAAAGATTTATTTTTTTGTTCAAAGTGAAGGATGTGGAGTGGTAAAGCACTTTTGTGAAGACAATTTGCCATATTCACAAAGAAAATAACTTTATTAGAGAAAGAATTTTGTTGCCTTTGGCGGGCCTAAAGTTTAAGTTTGTGCTTTTTTGGCCATCAAGTGGGCTCTGGGTCATGACATCACGGAAGGGAATCGATGTGATACAATGGAGGATCGTGATAGAGAAAGCACGGGCGGTAGCGACACAGGGAATGAGCTGGATCTCAGTTTTAGCTGTTCCTTTTCCGAAGAGGAACTTACTGAGGATGACATGAGAAGGGGGAGATGTAGGCTTGGGAAGGGAGAAGAACAGAGAAATTCAGCTTCATTGGAAGGAGCCACAACTGGGCTACGAAAAAGCCGGTCCCTGGTCTTTGCCGGTGCAACTGGGACTGAGTCTGTGCCCGGCACTGACCATGCCATAGCTACCACGAAAGATCACCAGAGCTGCAGCTTGGGAAGTATAGAATGGAAGGGGATGTTTTTCAAAAGTCATTGTGCAAAGATTCCTATAAAGTGATTGGTTGAAGTTTACGGCAGGTCATCTTGTGCAGTTGCCAATAGGCAATACCAGCTTTGCACGCTGGGACAGTGTAGATGTAAATTCAAAACCAGTCGAATTTTATACGTCCCATGCTAAGACAGTGTAAATTTAAACTCAAAACCAGCTGAATTTGAGACCATAGGCCTATGTGCATCAGGCTCTTAGTTGTATTCTATTTTGTGATTTATAACAAGGCCTGGGATACATGAAGGTAAAAAATCGCATTGAAAAGCATATATACATATAAGTTCGGTGCATGCCTAAACTGATTAATAAATTATGACTACTGTAGCATACTGCAAACTTCAAAAGATCGGGGAATACACAAGCACTTGACCACAGCTTGAATACACATAAGCCACAGTCCACATAGCGGCAGGTGCTACTGTTTTTGCCTGTCTTAGCGTGCAGCATAACTGTGTAAGATGGCCTGCCCTCTTGGTTTAAACTTTTTTTTTTTTTAAATTGAAAAGAAACCAACAAAAAACAATTGGGAACATGGGTATAGCCCTATAGGAATCCCTTTCACCTATAAAATAGGAGAAAATAAAGCACTGTATGACAAAAATCAGGTAGATGTCACTGAACGAAGACAAGAAGTGCACACATGACACCAGACAGCAAATCACCGATAGAATAAATGGCCTGTCACCTTATTATAGGCTATAATCTGGCAGTACTCAGAAACCTGTAGGCTATAATCTGGCAGTACTCAGAAACCTATAGGCTATAATCTGGAAGGACTCTTCTAGAAACCTTAACTTCAACCAGTCACTTATATAGGATTTTTGCACAAAGACTTTTGAAAAGCATCCCTTACTAACGTTAGTCTAAACTTCCCAAGCACCAGCTTTGGTCATCTTCCATGGTAGCTATGGCAAGGTCAGTGCTGGCCACAGACACAGTCCCAGTTGTACTGGCAAAAACCAACTTTGTCGTAGCCCCTGGCTCCTTCCAACATCAGTTCACCATCGTGGATGAGTTCAGACTGAACAACCATGAACAGTTTCCCCTTTGCACCCCCATTTTAATGCAGTAAGCCATGAGCACAGCCACAGTGATTTACTGCTGTGAATGAATGTTTACAATCGGAGTTGATGTAGTTAGCTCCCTTCAGTGACATCACAGACCCGGATTGTCAAACTGTGAAGGAAAGTAGCAATGCTTGATGAGAGCAGCCACCAAATGAGAGGCAATTCTGCACAATAAAATAGGGAATGAAGCATATATTGCATCATAACAAAGGCAATTTTCTTCACAAAAGTGCTATAACAATTCAACTCCTTCACTTTTCGTAAAAATAAAGTACTTGGCAAGGTGAAACTTCAAATATTTCATTTGTTCAGTTTGCACATTTGTGTGTAGCTTTGCTTTCACAATAGGCAATTCTGTTTGCAAGGGAGTTCAGAATCCTGTGCCCTGGCCCTTGGTCTCCATCAGGCAG
This sequence comes from Hermodice carunculata, assembly GCA_964020975.1. Taxonomy (NCBI): domain Eukaryota; kingdom Metazoa; phylum Annelida; class Polychaeta; order Eunicida; family Amphinomidae; genus Hermodice; species Hermodice carunculata. Next base: position 63,376,148 of record OZ026622.1, on the reverse strand, counting down.
TGGGGGGGGGGGGGGCTTATTTGTTAGCCTTATTCTGATTGGCTGATTATGGAATAGGTATGCAAGATGTAACATGATTGGTTATACAGCTTTCTTTGCCAGCCGAGTGATATAGCTTTGCTGAGTGATACCACAGTTACACGTACTTGCATTTTTAAAATAATAGTAATCCAGAGGCCTGTTATGCTTGTATTTTTGTTCTATGTTTGTGCCACAAAACTGTGAAAAAAAATAAAAGTGAATATTATAGTAACAAGTAAAGATAATGTGGAAAAATGATTTTAAAAATGTTATGCTGGATACAAAGTCTGAAATACCTACACTGTACATGTAAACATACTTGAAAATGCAAACACATTGTAACTTTATCAGGAAAAAATATAATTGTGGGTGCTGTTTATTTGTTTGTTTGTTTTGATTCCTGTGATTATGATAAAATTAAACTTATTATTTGCAGAATTTTTTTATCTCTGCTTGCATGCAGGGGGCCATTATGATGACTCCAATATCAAAAGGGCATTCAATGATCATTTTAGCATGGCATATGTTTTTTGCGATTAAAAGCAAATGCAAGAACTCTACATTTACAGGTATAAGAGATGAAATATTCTAGGTGGACTTTTTATTAGTAATACATGTATAGGATCACTCCATAACTGAAAAATGAAAAATTCCATTAGACCTTTTTGTTGGTAATTTATGTCGTGCTGACTGGCACATCCATAAGCTAAAAGGCAAATGTTCTGTGGGAACTTTTTGTGGGTAATACATGCCAGGTTCACTTTGACAGACAAGTGGTTCTCTTCCAGAGAATTCTGACAATCCCTGATAGGATAAAGCTGTAGGGAACACTTGCGCCGGTAGTTCTTCTCAGTTCAGGTAAAAACAGATGGTGCACATTCTTGGTGCTGAGTGGTTTGGATCCGTAAGAGTACGAACGCGTTACGGGCATTGTCAGGCGATGACTAGGAGGATCCACAAGAAGAGTTTGCCCAGTCAAGTCAAAGCACATGTGTTGGGTCAGAGGGTTTTAACATTGTATATACCACCTGAATATAGGGGGAAAAAACAGCACCCTGGCACTGGCTCTGCTATACACAGCCACACATGTAGCCTTGTTTACATGTAGGTGTGCTCAGTATACCACGGCTTAGGAAGGCAAAAATCAGCATCTTAACTTTTTATGTTGATGTTGCTCTTGAATGGTTGCCTGGTAAACAGACCGTGCTGCTTGCTTTTTTTGCTGTACCTGAGTGGAGTTCTAGCCGTGATCTCTTTGCTGCACCATAGTTGACATCTTGCCAGCCATTGTCAAAATATGTATGAAAAGAAATATGTTTATTTCTTTAAGAAATTGAAAAAAGCTATGGATTCTTTTATCTGCAATCAAATTCAAAGTTTTGAGAATAATCAACACTGTTACTCAATAGTGTTTGTACTTAATGTTTTACAATAATTGTATGAACACAAACATGCCCACGCAGGTACAAATAGAATTCCACAGCATAGGCTAGAACCCGAGGATCGAATTCATTGAGGTATCACTTTACCAACAGGTAACAAAGTCAACAGACCGGCCCATTATGCCCCATCATGTCCCTATAGACTACACCTGGACCCATATAGCACAGCCATATGGCACCTATTACAGGCTGCCTTATGGAAACAATTGCTGTGTGGCTTACAGCAAGCAAAATAACTGCAGGGGTAGGCAGCTGCTACCAGTGGGAACTGCCAGAAGTGTGGTGCTGGGCTAATTAATGTAGAGTAGGCGTAGATTGGCTTATAAGCATTTGTCAAGAACTTTCTAGAAGTATTTTGCCTCGAATTTACCTGTATATATACATGTACATACACATATGGCAATAAGAACATGGGTGTGGAAAGTATTTCCTCTGGAGCTGAATGCTTAAAACTATTGTGGTTGCAAAATGATACACACATGTTTAGAAAATAATTGACATTCAAGTTATCATGGAAAATTAACATACTTTCTGAAGAAAAGAAATCAAAGAAATATTTAGTCATGCTCACTGCATGCACCAAAAATGTTTTCATGGAAAAGGGGCTTAGGTGATAAGGTTGTGAATCTGATACATCCATCAAGTAGTTTATTCTGCCACATTAGGCATATATTGGAGATTTGGCTCAAAATTTGCAGAAAGTTACTTCTTGGGGTAATCTGAACATATGCAATTTGTGGGTCAGAGTGACCTAGTGATTGATTACTCTGGCCTACTGTGGGAGTTGATCTTCCATCATGTTATGCCTCTGGCATGGGGCAGTGAGTAAACACCATTTTGTTTATAAAGGTAAATTTGATTCCATGTTACCTGATTCCTGGGAGGATAAAAGTTGTGATGTAATGGATGACAGGATTGTGGGTCAAGAGCTATTGATAGATATAGAGGCCCCTGTTTCTTAGGGCTCCTGAAGAGAGTGCATCCAGCCAAGAGGCATCTTCTGTGTACAGCATGTATGATATCATAATTATATTTCTCTTTTCAAGAGAGGTTATGCCTCTGAAGAGCCGCATTTGGGGTGGCCTTATGAATGAGCACCACTGTATTCAAACCTTTAGCCCACTAATTGCACTTGATAGGTGGCTGGTATCCGGGGTGATGTTTTGGTTAACAGGAAGACCCTGTCTGTTTGATCACCAACGTAGTCATATCCACCCACCTTTTAACCCATGAGGTGCTGATTTCTAGACAGAAATAACAGCTTTCCGTAGCACAATGTAGGGGACAATGTGGCTGAAGTGTGGTGAGGAAAGCTGTTGACCTAGACTTGACCTAATCTGGAACTGCCAAATTTTGACTAGGTATGCTGGTATTTGAAAGAGCTAGAGGTCCTTGCTTGTGAAACGAGGAGGTAGAATCATGACTGTAATTCAGGCAAGTTTGTCTATTATCATAAATAACACTCAAAGGGTTATTAATTCCTGTTAGTGTTGGACCATTGCAATACATGTATAGTAAAACCTGTTTTGAGAGACCGCCCCTAGGGCAGGTAAAAAAATAGTCACATAAGGCAGGTGGTCTCTCTATAGAGCAGTAACATGGGAAAGATAGTAAACATGGTCTGAAAAGGCAGGTGGTCTTTCCGTACAGTGGTGTCTCAAAACAGGTCTCACTGCTTCAGATACACATTTAGGTGTAGGACATCACTTCCCTGTACATACTTTATGCAGACTCAATGGCACATGCATGATGGTCACTGCAGTTTTGATTTACAAACATGATTGGTGATAAAGTGTTAACAGCCATCTATCTTAGGAATCCCAGGTCAGTAAGAGAAAAAATTAGTCCCCCTTGGCCACGATATTTCTTGGATCAGCCCCCTAATTAAACAGTTATGGCACCCAGGCTGTTTGATTTGTTTACCATGTGCCACTGCTTGAGCCCCTACCGTTAGCATTTTCCTAATTTGCTGCCAATAATATATGGATTATAAATAGATGAACATTAGATTAGGCATGACCCGGAGACTTATCCCAAACTGACATGGTATATACTCTCACATGTTGGCAGCCTGGCTCAATCCTCCCAGGATAACTGTCATATTGCCTTTCAGAGAGATCGAGTTATGCGGGTGTGCCACAATCTGATGATTTGATCCCAGAGAACATGAAAAGTCGGCACAATACTATAAAACTGTCATGTATATTTATATAATACTGTGATTGTGTATACAGTAATTTGTATATATGTCAGAAGTATGGGTATAAGAAGTCGGGAATATCACTGGAAAAGCTGATTGATGCTTTGATGGGACTGTAAATCCATATCCCAGGTTTATCCCTCACATTTTAACTCTTTGGTGTATCCCTCACATTTTACTTCTTTGGCATGTCTCTCACATTTTAACTCTGGTTTATCACTCATATTTTAACTCTTTCAGTACTCTTCACAAAAGAACTTGTGCTCATGTGAATAAGCTAAATCAGCAGCTCAGTTGAGCATGCTCAGTGAGGTTTATCTTCTTTTTGGGTCACAGCTCCAGGTTATCAGATACAACTTACTTGTGATGTACAGTGGTCAGACTGGGATATACAGTGGTCAGACTGTGATGTACAGTGGTGAAACTGTGATGTACAGTGGTGAAACTGGGATATACAGTGGTCAAACTGTGATATACAGTGGTCAAACTGTGATATACAGTGGTCAAACTGTGATATACAGTGGTCAAACCTAAAACTTTGTAAAGATTGGTCTGGGTGAGAGTTTGCTCATGAAGAGTTATGTCTCCCGGTGGAAGCCGGGGGGACATATTGTTTTAGTGCCCGTTTCTTCCGCTTCTTCTTCTTCTTCTTCTTCTTCTTCTTGTTCAGGTTCTTCAACACTTGGTTTCCGTGCAATAAGTCTTGAAGGACTTGACAGAATTTGATGAAACTTGGTAGGATTTTGCCTGCTAAACATCCGTTCTTGGCGGTCTACTGCCCCCCAGCGAACGTCTGCCTTTCTTTGGCAGCGTCACTGTCTGAAAGCAGGCAGCACCGTCCTGGCATCGCAGCCAGCGAGTGGCCAGGTGTGGGGAATGCGCGCAGTGCATTGTGGGATAGTGACTCTGTGAGCGCCATTTTGTTTCTAGGCTATTACACGGCCCAGTGGGTATTGACCACACGCCGCTCAATTAACTGTTTGGGTTCACCTGCTGGGAAGGTGCGAACAACATAATGCCTGTCACGGGCATGCACCCAGGCATGGTTTTCCGCTACACATTTTTCCGGCCTTCGATCATAAATTTTTTTAATTCCTACAGATTTGTTCCTTTCAAACATTTCAATGAAATCAAAACAACCAAATTTTGCTTCAAAAACACCAATAACCACGTGAACCAACGGAGACAGTGATGAACAACATCGTGTTACGCTGTTAGGCCGGCTAATGCAAAATTTCGCTTCGTTCACGTGTAACCTTGCGATGACTAATCTGCGTATTTTCCTTGCCGTCCGTAATGAATTTTCACTCGTACCTTTTTCTGGGTCTAGATTTTTTCGATGGAACTCTTCTTGGTGAAAATGTGATTTGAAAATTTAACATCTTAGTCCAATAATCTTTGCGTGATACGACTTGTACCTTCCCAACATTGCGGACATGAGACAAGCACATGGGGAACAACGAATTTGATTGGACAGTGAGTGGCGCGTGATCAAATCCACCCAATGAGGAGCCTGGAAGTGCTCTCAGCATTTATAATGAGGTGAAGTGACGTCCATCCATTCCCATTCTGGCAAATTTTTGGAGGGATACCCCACGAATATTTTTTCTTAGCAAATAAGAGAGCTTGTTACATAGAAAGACGAACATCAGAGGATTCCATCAGTATAATAAATAATCACGAGATTGATAATGGTCGATACAAAACACCGTGACCGCTTGGGGTAATTTTTGCAGTTGTATCTTTCAAAAATGCATCGCGTTTTTGTGCGTGCGTCCACAGAGACGCAAAATGACAATGTTTTATTAATTTCCAGGTGTCGTTTCTTTATTTTTTGCGTCTATGACGCAGGACGCAAGCTTAATGAGATCCCTGATCCAGCTACTGTTCTGCCATGTACGGCAACTGTGTTACGCACTCAGCCCAGTTGTAATTACTAAATTAGCTGCCTACGAACAGCGTCAGTGTCACGGGAAAAAAGACAAAAATGGATGAGAAAAAATTCCGGGAAGTTCTTGAGGATTGTTGGCAAGAGATGAGAGTAAATTATCAGGCGACCAAACACCAGGAGCAAGCATTATTTAATGTTATTGTTGAGAAGAAAGACACTTTTGTAATTTTACCAACAGGCAGTGGAAAAAGCCGAATATTCCAACTAATACCTGACCTGGTGAAACGGAAACGCCTATTCCAGCCAAACCTGTAGTAATCTTAGTTTGCCCACTCGTAAGTCTAGTGAAATCTCATCAGCAAGAACTGAGCAAGTTAGGGGTGTCGTCTTGTATTCTGGGTGAAGGTGACGCCGGGAACATTTCCCGATCGCAATACACAGCACCCTGTTCCATTCTGACATCTTTTACTCCAGTAAGTCACAGATACACAAGCAGGTAAACCACGTTTGAGAAGGTGTCAATTGGATTACTCCCTTGGGTCCTCGACCTCGTGAAGTTATTTTGACTGCTGTGTGGGAAGTGACGTGTTGCTCGCATCTGATTGGACGACGCACAGCTCATTTATAATGCAGTAGGCAACTTTCACGATAAGCGAAGTACAATTCATTGGCCCAGCGGCGCCTGACAACGTTATCGCCAGATCTGCTAATTGCCTCTTGAAATGGTATTGCGACACGGCCGGGCAGACTTTCGCTTGGGGGCCAACATAGTGTATCGCCCCAAGAAAGTCTGCTTAGGAGGCAAGGTAGGATTATGTATCTAGGCAAGTCCTAGGTTGGGATTGTAACTGGGTGACCTTGACCTAATTTTCAAAGTCACAGGATCACTTATGTGAAATTGGTTTCCGTTCGATAAGTCATGAAGAACAGGATAGAATTTGATGAAACTTGGTAGGATCATGTATCTTGGCAAGACCTAGGTTGGGATTGTATTTGGATGACCTTGAGAAAATTCTCAAGGTCACAGGGTCACTTATGTGAAATTGGTTTCTGTGCGATAAGTCATGAAGAACTTGATGGAATTTGATGAAACGTGGTAGGATTATGTATCTTGGCAAGACCTAGGTTGGGATTGTATTTGGATGACCTTGTGCGAACTTTCAAGGTCACAGTGTCACTTATGTGAAATTGGTTTCTGTGCGATAAGTCTTGAAGAACAGGATGGAATTTGATGAACCATGGCAGGATTATGTATCTAGGCAAGACCTAGGTTGGGATTGTATTTGGATGACCTTGAGCAAATTCTCAAGGTCACAGGGTCACTTATGTGGAATTGGTTTCCGTTCGTTAAGTCATGATGAACTTGATGGAATTTGATGAAACTTGGTAGGATCATATATCTTGGCAAGAGCTAGGTTGGGATTGTATTTGGATGACCTTGAGCGAATTCTCAAGGTCACAGGCTAACTTATGTGAAATTGGTTTCCGTTCAATAAGTCTTGAAGGACTTCATGGAATTTGATGAAACTGGGTAGGATTATGTATCTAGGCAAGACCTAGGTTGAGATTGTAACTGGGTGACCTTGACCTAATTTTCAAGGTCACAGGGTCACTTATGTGAAATTGGTTTCCGTTCGATAAGTCATGAAGAACAAGATGGAATTTGATGCAACTTGGTAGGATCATGTATTTTGGCAAGACCTAGGTTGTGATTGTATTTGAATGACCTTGAGCGAATTCTCAAGGTCACAGGGTCACTTATGTGAAATTAGTTTCCGTTCGATAAGTCATGAAGAACTTGATGGAATTTGATGAAACTTGGTAGGATTATGTATCTTGGCAAGAGCTAGGTTGGGATTGTATTTGGATGACCTTGAGCGAATTCTCAAAGTCACAGGGTCACTTATATGAAATTAGTTTCCGTTCGATAAGTCTTGAAGAACAAGATGGAATTTGATGAAACTTGGTAGGATTATGTATCTTGGCAAGACCTAGCTTGGGATTTTATTTGGATGACCTTGAGAAAATTCTCAAGGTCACAGGGTCACTTATGTGAAATTGGTTTCCGTTCGATAAGTCATGAAGAACGTGATGGAATTTGATGAAACTTGGTAGGATTATGTATCTTGGCAAGACCTAGGTTGGGATTGTATTTGGATGACCTTGAGCGAATTCTCAAGGTCACAGGGTCACTTATGTGAAATTGGTTTCCGTTCGATAAGTCATGAAGAAAGGATGGAATTGATGAAACTTGGTAGGATTATGTATCCGGGTAAGACCAAGGTTGGGATTGTATTTGGATGACCTTGAGCAAATTCTCAAGGTCACAGGGTCATTTATGTGAAATTGGTTTCTCTGCAATGAGTCTTGAAGAACTTGATGAAAATTGCTAGAGTAATGTATCTAGGTGAGAGCTAAAATAGGATTGAATTTTCAAGCAAACTTGGTCATTTGTAATTTGTTATAAGCTGTAGCTTATTCAGAGACGTAAGTGTTCCACCGGGAGACATTTGATTTTATGTTGGAAAATCAGTCTGTTGTAGTTTCTTCTTGTATTGTGTTTCTTATTATTACTGGGCTGCACAGTCTCCTCCTCCTCCTCCTCCTCCTCCTCCTCCTCCTCCTCCTCCTCCTCCTCCCAGATGGTAATAAAAGAGATTTATTCTGGTTGTCAAAGTAACTCAAGGACAGGTAAGACATTAAAAACCTTTGCATGGGCGATTTTGAGATTTCAACGGTTTTTATAATATAAATTTTCTTTCTGTAAGTTGGCAAAATTTCAAGCTCCTAACTAAAGTAGAAATATGAGAAAAAGGTAAAAAAGCACACACAGGCATGTGGACATCTGAATGTCCATGTGTCATTCTTTTGGTTTTCAGCCACCTTGTGGAACAATGCCACCCGTCAATCATACTTAACAGTTGGTCATGTGGCTTCAGTTAGCAAGGGCCCATGTCAAAACTAGAGTGGTATCACAGCGGCACTGTGAAATCAGGCGGCATGCCTAAAGTGTGTTTGTGGATAGGGAAATGATGCAAACATGTAAATGTATATCATAGCCTTAGTGGTGTACTTTATACTTATCTTGCTTGTTTGGCATTCAAATGAAGGAAGACTTTAAATGTTCAAAAGCAGCGGGAATCATCAGATGATGTCCCATCAATTCGAAGGCCATGCCGCGATGGATTAAATTTAAACATATTTATTTCAACTGTTCCAGTGGCCCTGCACACCAAAGACAGTTGTAAAAAACTGGAACTTTAGTCAACAATACACATGTACAGCTGTACATAGTAATATTTTGTCGAACCCCCAAGGATGAGGAATTAAAAGTACAAATTAATTCATCGAAATAAGCACAAACATGAACACAAGAAAAAACAACTCAATAGCGATACAAAACTCAGGTTGGAATCTGAAAAGAAATTAAACTCATTGAGAAAATAATTACAAAATAAAAACAAGCTAAGCAAAATATACAGAGAAGTCTAACAAGCTAATTGAAAAAAGTGTACAAATATGAGTACATACAATAAAACACTATCCCTAAAGGTGGGATGAAGAGGTGGGATCCGAAGGACCAAACCCACCACCAGTCCACTGACCATGAGTGGGCGTAAGCTGCCCCATCAAAGCAAGGCAACACAACTTTACTTTCGTTGCCAGGCTTCAGGTCAAGGGGGCATGAAGGCCCCCTGCCATGACGTCACGCTTTGAAATTAGGTTGTCGCTGTCGCCCTTTGACAGAGAGCTGAAGAATGTTTTCTGTACTTCAGAGGCTCTTTTACTGATGTGATTGGCCAATAGTTAATTGACAACCTCACCAAATGCTAAGGGACAGTGTTTACTTCTTTTTGTAAAAATATCAGCTCAATTTGAGCAAATGGTATTGTTTCAGAGGCAAGTGATCAACATCAGAGGCCATTGAAGCTCCTTTTCTCAGAAATGATAATAGGATGAGAACCCCACATAGGAAATAGCGCAAATACATTTTGAGCTGGGATCGATTTAAGTGGGATTTATATTTGGCGTCTTAGCCATCCTCAACAAGTTGAAAGGGGACAGATAACTTCCTGTGCTAAAAGACACCTGACTTAAATCTACATATGGGTGGCTGTACTGAAATAATGACTTTGCTTATTGGGTATGATGATGATTCCAGACTGAAATTCCTTATACAGTGAAAACTCATAATAATAACACCATCTGTTCCCTATGAACTGTGTCGGATAACTGAATATGTCAGATAAATGAATCAAATTACAAAGAAAATTAACTTTTTCCCATGAAATTTGTGTCATCATATCGAATATGTGGTATATCAGTGTCATTATAATGAGGTTTCGCTGTACAAGATATTTCGTTGAAGTTCCAGCATGATGTCTACCTATGAGCCTGAGATAAATATCAATGAAAACATGAATAGCGCTCTGGCTGTAGTAAATGGAATTCAATTTTTCACCATTCTATTATTGCAAGGTTCTCTGTAAGCACTTAAAATGGATATACTGTATTCAAACACATGTATGTCCAATGCACTTTTTTCCTAATAGAATATGGCTTATGATTTAGAGTATTCAAACACTTGTGCGTACTTTTATTTTCTAGCAGAATATTGCTTAGTCATGTATTTTCTATCTTTCGTGCCGTTTCCACTTTACCAACTCATAGTTCCTTGGGGGAAGGACTGAGATAAAACACCATCATGTATATACATGGTAGTCCTTAGAGAAAACATGCCCATGCCCTCAGGGAGATAATTGTGCACACATTGTGTGGGTTAGGGCCAGCCAGCAACAATGGCTGGTTCATGTTTCATATTCAGAATGGTCTCTCAATGTCAATACCACGCAAAACTTCACCAAATTTATGGGAAAGTAGAAAAATGTTATTGGATTTTCTTTCTTATTTACCAAAAAATAACTTGCTGTCAGTAAATAAGGTCACCGATGCTCAAAGTTGGAACTTAGAAATCCCACACCAACAGGTTTATCTCAGGGTGACTGGCTGATAAAATTGATGAAGAAAATGCCCCTTGATGACAGCATGTGAGGGAAATGACTGGTACAAGTTGACAATGCAACACAAAAATAAATTGAGGGAGGGAGGGAGAGAGAGAGAGAGAAAATGAATATGCCTGAAATGTGAACAAATTATGGCATTTTAAAATTTATTTTCATTCAACAATTTCTGTGGGCCAAAGGATGGTTTACATGTACTGCAGTTGCATACAGGGTTTTGCAAAACAGCTTGCCTGCTAACACAGAGAAAGTTATGCTATCCTTACTGTGTGGGCGCTCTCGTGGAGTGCAGTCAGACACACATAATAGTAGTCTGTTTAGCAGGCAAGCAAAACAGCTTGCTCCAAAGGAAAACAGGAAAGAGCCAGGTCAACAGGTCAAGAATGGGCCTTGGTGTGACCTGGCCACCCTGGGCCTAAAGCCTACCTAGGAAAGATGTTGACTCAGTAGCCAATTTACATGTAGCTCTGCTGACCATAGATACATGTAGCAAAGCTTATGTGATCACTCATGTCTGTCTGTCCATCACTGTCAATCCATCCATCCGTCCATCCATCTGTCCGTCCATCCATCCATCCATCCATCCATCCATCCATCCATCTCTAAACTTTTACTTATGAATGAAGCACAGTCAACAGTTTTCATGTTATCCCCATATAACTTTCAGGACTTATCAAGTACATGTACATGAAAATCTAGGTCAAGTTCCATATTGGTGGTGACACATAGTATTATGTAATGTTTGGGACAAAATAGGAAACTTTTAAAAATGCTGTTTTTGTGGACAGCTTTTCATGAAGCATCCCAAAACTTGCTGGGAATGTCGATTACGCAAGAAGACGAAAACCTGATCAAATTTGGTGCTGTCCCCTACAGTATTATGGAAGATATGGACCAAAAGGTGTTGAAAAGACATTAAATTCATCATGTGGAGAACATGGAGAAAGATTGAGGCTTATGATTCCAAAGGTACCACAGATGTGTATCATATGTAGAAGTACATGTAATATATTGTGTAATATGGATGACCTTCACCTACTTTCTCCAGGTCACAGAGGAAACACATTTCAGGAAATGATTTTTGTCTCGCCAGCATAATCTGTTGGCAAGACTAAGCAGTCACTTTCTGTCCGTCCGTCCGTTCGTCAAGAAAAAACTTCGGAGTGGCTTGAATTACGCTGGCTAGACATTTATGCCTCTGGTTACCTCAGCTGACAAGTCAGCTGAAGTTATAGTAAGGTCTAGCCTCCGTCATCCGTAATATAAAACTGTTTAAGTGTTTCCATAGATACGGAACAATACTGACAAAATACAACACTCATTCCAAGACACTAATAGATTATATTAATCTATATTTTTAGGTATGGCTTACATAGAAGTGGTGGTAGGTGATAGTTGGTATACCATGAGGTTGACTTAAACCCACCTAGAGATTTTCTCGTCTGTCTACAGTCAGAAACCATCATTCATTGTTTGTTCTCTTATTTTATCGCTTGGGGGTAGAGGTGACAGTAGTCAATTACCTTAAACATTCACTTCACCATCATTGTTAGTACACAAGTGTATCGTACTAGAGACGTCCGTCAGGTGTCGGGTAACAAGCAAGATTTGGTCATGTAGTGACAAACTCTGGCTGGTTCTGGTACACTTTTTAGTGCAAGTTTAATTCATTTATGGATCACAGTTGACACTACAGCACAGACTGATGACATAATGGTTACTGTATGGCAGCATAAAAGTGTTCTGTCCATGTGAGTGTTAACAACAAATCCTAATGATGCACATATACATGTAAGTTGTGATTGACTGCTAGTAACAGATCAATGGTTTGTTGTATGTGTGGTCTATCACAAATACACAGAAATGTGCAATTGTTGCTCCTAATTTGCATTATTTCAACTGGTAATTTTGGGCAAAATCTTTTCAATATTTTGGTATAAATTTAGGTATAAATCCAAATTTTAGAACTTTCATTTATGGTTCATTGGATGCACTTACAGCACCAACTTATGAATGGAAGTTGGCTATAATTCGCTTGTCCTTCAACTTAGATTAATGAAACAGGTGCATCTAGATATAAGGATGTGTCATATACCAAAACTAAGTAGGTCACTATGTCAAGTATCTGGGTCACGGTGACATATCTTTGTAAAATTGTGTCGGGACTATATTCCTTTACTATTGAACTTCTTTTCATGAAGCTTCACACACAGATATATTTTGACCTAAAGGTATGTCATGAAACAAAACTGGGTCACAAGGTCAAGTATCTGGGTCACAGTGATACGAGCAAGTAAAACTACATTACCATTCATGTTTGGGCTGTAATTCTGTTGTCCTTTGACTTTGAATGATGAAACTTCACACATGTATGTATCTGGACACAAGTGTGTGTCATGCTTAAAAGTAGTTTACTAGGTCAAGTATCTGGGTCACAGTGACATATCCTTGTAAAATCATGTCTGGGCTATAATTTCCTTAATCTTTAAATTAGTTTCATGAAACTTCACACATTCATATATCTTAACCCAAAGATGTGCCATGAAGTAAAACTAGGTCGTTAGGTCAAATATCTGGGTCACTGGGATATCCTGGTGAAAAATGCCCATACTGTAATTCCTTGACTCATTAAGTTAGTTTTATGAAACTTCATACACACACATATCTTGACCCAAAGGTGTGTAATGGAACAAAAATAGGTCACTAGGTCAAGTATCTGAGTCATGGTGAGGCCTTTATATAAAACTACAATATAGCTGGTCTATAATTCACTTGGCCTTCAACTCAGGGTAATAAAGCTTTACACACATGTGCATCAGGACATAAGAGTGTGTCATGCAACAAAAGTAGATCACTAAGTCAAAGGTCTCAGTTACAATGGTATATCCTGGTAAAATCATGTTTGGACTAATTCCTTTACTCATTAAGTTAATTTCATGAAACTTCATACACACACATATCTTCACCCAAAGGTGTGTCATGTAAGAAAAGTAGGTCACTAGGTCAATTATTATGCATCCTTGTGTCTGTCCGTCCGCTATTTGTGTCCAGGCTGTAATTCACCTGTCCTTCATTAACACTGTTCTTCTTGTTGGGTTTAATTTTTGACTGATGGGTCATGTTATTGTGCACTGGTGGAGACTGTTGTGTGTGGAAACATTCAGTTTGTTACAGGTGACCACAACATTTCAGCATTCTAGCTTCAGAATTTAATTTTGAGGCAGAGCTTTTATATTGCACAGAAAAATAGTCGCCGAAAAGGGCTAGCTTCAGGTGAAGGATTCTATATGTTGCAGATTCCATCCGTCTGTCCATCCATCATTTCGTCCGGCCAACTGTCCACCCACATTCTGGGATGGGGAGGGGGGCATGAATCCAGCAATCTCTAAATCTTTAATTGCATTTACCACCCTGCTAAACTTTCTGTCCCCCTTCAAAACACACTCTTCCTTTATAAAAATCTGTTACAATTTTAAAATTTCTCAAAATGATTATCTTTTTTATATAAGTAATCTTTTAAGGGGTTATTCCAAAATTTATTTTGCCACTTCAATATGAAGTGGTTCAGTTAAAATATTTTCCTTTTCAAGCACAAAAGTTACTACAGTGGTCCCCCTCTTATAAGGCCACCCCAAATGCACCAGAAATGTGGCCTTATAGGAGGGGTGGCCTCTCTTGAGGGGGAGTATACTATTGAAATTCCATACTTGCTGCATGGAGAATGGCCTTTCTAAGTGGGTGGCCTCTTTTCAGGGGAGCCTTATAAGAGGGGGACCACTGTATTAAACTCTTTTGACATAACAGTTTTTGACTACTCAGCCAAAATATTTTGTGGTGGATATACTGGGGTGGGGCATATTGGGCCCAACCTGTGCCAAGGAAAGCTGTTGACTCAACCTGACCAGGAAAGGGTTAAATTTGATAAGCTAGGGTAATATTGATGACCACATTGTGGCCTTTAAAGACAGGTGGTCTCATAGAAGGTGGTAACATGAAAAGTACATTTGTAAACATCTAGAAAAAGTGGTCTTTAATGGCAGGTGGTTCCTCCAAACAGGGATCACTGTAGCCAGGAAAGGAATTTGGGGAGAAGCCTGCATTAACCGTTTCCCCCTTAAAACAAAGCTGTTGACCTGGGTCATGTGATCTTCATAGGGCTCATCTCCAATTCTCAGTCAAAATTGTTTTTCATCACTGTTGAGATTAGTTGGAAATGCTGAAGCAGACGACATTTGACCACCAGCCGGTTTTGGCCGGTTTAAGGGGGAAAGGGTTAATGTGACTTGAGCATGAAGTTCCTTGGTCAAGCTTTTGTACCTGGCAGTAGTATCTGAAGAAATAGTCCTCTGTTGGCACTCATGGATAACTAGCTACACAAACACTAATGTAAAGGGGAAAGTTTAAATCCTGGCATTGTCAGCAGATTCTTGTGGCTCGTCACACTGTTTGGAAAGGTTCCCAACTGACAGAGTGAGGTGACAAAATATGACATGATTTAGCAGGGCATAGCGTGAGGTCTCGTACACATTCTGCCGTTGCATTGAGAACTACAGATCCTGATCCCTGCTGTGTTAGACCAGATAGAGAGGCGTTGAGGCGTTAAGAGCTGAAGCCCTGCAAGTCAATACATCTGTCTACAGACCAATGATGGGAGTCCACCAAGTGACAGAAACAGGAACCCTCTGGGAATTAATTTTGACCAGCAATGACATGCTGAGACATCTGCATATGTTATATGTATAAGCCATAAAGGCAGCGCCTGAAATGTGTGCCAAAATTTAGAGCTGATTTATGGCATCAACATCTCTTCACCTGCCTGTGTGTTACCTTAGGTGCATCTAGGCTCACCTATAATAGGTGCTTATCAGAGGGTTTATACTGGAGTCTATACTGTGGATGCTCCCAGGAGTACAGTGCCAATCTGGCTACTGGTTTTGCCAGCTGTAGTCTCGAGTTCTTATAGTGGGAGAGGAGTTAACAAAAATTTCTTTGCGGGGAATCAGTGGAGAGTTGTTCGAGCCAAGAGAGTTATTTTGGGTGTACGTGTACTTTCCAAAAAGGTGGTTGTGTACTTCATCTTCAGTTGTGTACGAAATGAGAAAACCAGAATCTAATTGGATGGATACATCTATGTATAAAGTGACATGAGAAGCAGAAGAGGTTGGTATTTTTTATGTTATCGTACACACACACACATAGGCCTCAATGTTGTGAGGTGTTTTGGTTACTTATCGAGCCTTTATGGTGATTGGTCTGGGCAGACAGTGCTCCAGGCAAGTTTCTGGGTGATTCTACACAGAGCCCGTAAGAAACAGCTGATGACCTGTGTGTGTTCCTGTTACGTCAGCTCAGAACATCAGTCCATGCAATTATTAATTAGTCCTGTTTGGAGATGCATGATTGAAATATATGTCTTGTCGGGGAAGGGGGCTTTCTGATCTTACATAAGCCACTCCATAAAAAATTCATACAATTTTGGACAGAGTTATGTCTAATTTAGCTGGCATGAACAAGACATGAAGAGAAAAGGCATCAATAGAGACTCAGACACTTCTGCCTGAAAAACCACTTTTAACATTTTTGTTACAATGCAAATTATGATTATTATCCGATGTGGACCCAATGATTTTCCGTTTCAAAACAGAAAGAATTTTCTTTTAGCAGTCAGCAATTCTCTAATTTCATTTCACTGCTGTATATTTATATATAATCCATATAACAAAAAAGATTAAATTCTGTTGCAAGGTATAAAAATGCACAAGACTGTTTTGTTCAAGTTTGTAGTTAATGAAGAATATTTCAAAGGTTGAGAGGACCAGTTTAAAACCACCAGTTGCCATTTATGAGTGACTGCCTGTCTCATATCAGTAGTGAAATTTGTTTCGTCACATTGGTATTGAAAGCTGAAGGTTGATGTTTCAGTAATTCTTGAATCTCTGCTTTTTGCTGTATTTAACTTTACTGTCATTGTTGGGTTGGGGGGTAATGTTTTTCTGAAGTATTTGGTTTAAAAAAAAAAAGATAAATAAATAAGGAAATAACTACATGTAAATCATTAGCCCTACCAATGTAAGTATATATCTTGAGGACTCAGTTGTACAGGGTCAAGTGCATGCAGTTCACATTGAACAATATGCGTGGCATTGATTTGGCAAGTTAGCTGTCAGCCCTTTCACCTGTAACCCTTTCCCTCTGGAATCAACAGCTTTCTTTGGCATGAGTTGGGCACGTAGGGTGAAACCTATGCCAAGGAAAGCTGTTGACGTGATACATGTAGGTCCCATATGTAATTCTCAGTCAAATTGTTTTTCATCACTGGTGAAATTAGTTGAAAACACTGAAGCAGACGACATTTGACCACAAGCCGGTTTTGGCTGAAAGGGTTAAACTGGCAGAACTGGCTGTTGGTCAAATGTCAGCTGCTTCAACAGTTTTGAGTATAATTTCAACAATAATAAAAAAAAAAAAGTTTTGAATAACAATTGTAGATGAGACCTGTCAAGATAACATAGCCCAGGTCAACAGCCTTCCTTGGCATGAGTTGGATGATCAATCAATGCCAAGGAAAGTGGTTGACTCTGTCTTAATTTGAGGAGGAAAGGGCTGAAAAGAGGCTTCCCTTGTGAAACAACAAAGCAGGTAAAAAGACCAACATGCACACAGAATACCTTCGTTGTATTAACAAGCTACATGGGCATTACTGCTTGCTGGTACACCTTTGTTAGGATCAGGGGTAGGGCTCTATACAGGTATAGCCTGCCTTGGGAGGTCATCCCTGTCAGCATAACATTTCAAGACAGTGTTTTATGGAAGGTAAAATTAGGTGACAAGAACAGGATTTGGGGATTGAGCTCAAGGCGTCTTCATCTCAGAGATTTGTGAAGACATCCAGGATCAATGTTGGTTATCATGGCATCTTCTCAGTAGAATCAAATGTAATTAGCCTTATAAGGCTACCAGGTATTTTGGGGCACCAATTCTTGCTGAAATCAGTATTTAACCCTTTCCCCCTTGAATTAAGACTGAGTCAACAGCTTTCCTTGGCATGGGTTGGGCACTAAGTGCCAAGGAAAGCTGTTGACCTAGGGCATGTGATCTTGATAAGTCTCATGTACATTTCTCTGTCAAATTGTGTTTTTATAACTGTTGAAATTAGTTGAAAACACTGAGGCAGATGACATTTGACCACCAGCCAGTTTTGGCCGGTTTGAGGGGAAAAGGGTTAATCACATCTGCAAGCATCTATAGATATCATTAAATCTGTTTCAACAGAAAATGGATTTAATCGTGTGATGAGTTGTTTGATCATATGTTTAAATCCATCTTATTTAATCATCTTAAATGCATTGGATCATGTCATTAAGTATTTAATCTTATTGTTAAATGTGTTGACATTAACATCAAAGACATTAAATGATATAATGAACATCTAGTGAATGTGATTTAATGATAGGAATTAATTTAATCATATCATTCAGTTTTGCTACTCAGAGATACAAACATAAAGCAGACGTCCCCCCACCTTAATCCAGGCATAGAGTTACATTTACTAACTTCTCTGTTTCTTATGTATTGGTATTTTATCCATGATTAACCCAAAAAGTCACCAATGTACCACTTTTCTGATGACCTGGATATTAACCCTTCCCCTCCTTGAATGACACTGGAGTCAACAATTTTCCTTGGTATGAGTTGGGCACTAAGTGGCCAACTCATGCCAAGGAAAGTTGTTGACCTGGGATATGTGATCTTGATAGGGCTCATCTACAATTCTCCGTCAAAATTGTTTTTCAGCATTGTTGAAATTAATTGAAAACGCTGAAGCAGACGACATTTGACCACCAGCCAGTGTTGGCTGGTTTAGGGGGGAAAGAGTTAAACTACAATTCAGATCTCTCTGCACTAGAGCCAACATGATCAGATGAAAATTTTACATCTGCTCTCATGACACTTAAATTACATGGTTCAAAACTTCTTGAACATCACTGTATACAGTAGAGTTATGTTGTTGATGCGCCAAACGCAGATGAAGAAGATGACTGTGTGTTATAATAACTCATTCATACAGTTTCTTGGATATGCAGAGCGTTGCAGTGCAAGTGGTATGTTTGTGTATAACCATGTCAAATCTGTCTCTGAACTATGAGCAAATACATATGGATTCATTACCAGATTACAAAAACCCACTAATGCCATGATACAAATTATTACTAATTATGATATGCACTGGACATACAGACTATGGACCTCCTGGACAGATATATAATATACATGTACATGTATCAACTGATCAATAACTCATCTCAGTTACAGACTCACAGAGTCTTGCGTGCTTACAGACCTGCATACTGCATGCACATGCTGTATTTATCTATTATAGGGGTGTTTTTACTCATTATAACTTTCTATGGTGTAAATCAATTTTACAATGTGGAGTTTAGTCAAAAAAAAAAATAAAATAAAAAAAAAAAAAAAAAAAAAGAAATAAAAGTGTATCAAAAGGTTACCAAGTCAGTTCTTAACTCAGAAAACTGAGAACTGTATTTATTTGGCAATAGGTACACAAAGTAAGCAACAAAAGAAAATAAACACACACAAATAGTCCAAATTCAATGGACTTTATATTGTAATCTGCAAAAGTGTTGTGATAAGGTGTTTTGATTTCAATTATGTTCTGGTTTTTACTTATATATGCAGTGAAACCTGTTTTGAGAGACCACTGTGAGGAAAAACCACCTGCCTTTTCAGACCATGTTTACCAGATCCCTTCTGCCATCTTTCCCATGTTATTGCACCTCTATTGAGAGACCACCTGCCTTATTTAACCACTTTTTGGCCTGCTATAGGGGCGGTCTCTCAAAACAGGTTTCACTGTATATATATATATATACACACATATATGTGTGGATGTGTGTGTGTATTGCTTCCGGAAATAACTCCCTGGTTTTACTCTTAATCCCACACTAAATGATACATATACATGTACATGTATATGAGCCATAAACACCTGCCAGATTTCGGTTGTGCACATTCTCACATCAACGCCACAGTGTGTGTATGAAGTAGATATGATGTAAGTAGTATGTAGTGTAGCCTGTATACCTGTATACAAATGCCACTTAGTGTATATATCATGGCCAGTCTGTACCTTTAAACCTGACACCTGGACCCCAGAAGGCGAGGCTAGTGTGTCTTGAGATCTGTATCACACATAGCTGGTTTTTAGCTTCAAGGGCACATGTGTATCAACACTGCTTGCCGTCTGGGACATGGCCATGTAAGATAACTACACAGCAGACTTGTGTTGATAGACTCCCAGAGGCAGCGTGATGTAAACACCTGTATTTGGTACTTTAGGTTGGTGGTTGGCCCCATTCAGCTATTCACAAGTGACCAGAGTATTGAAGGTATATACATTCCAAAACTGACCAAACTCTGTATTATCTCTGGTGGAGTGGAAAACACACAGAGGTTGGTCTGTTTAGCAGACAACAAATGTTGGTGTCTGATTATCCTCTTGATGTCAGTATTCAGTGCGTGAGTGCCCCATTAACAGACAAAACACTTCATGCTTTCTTTCCTCACTTGCATCAAAGACAAGGGAAATCTGAGGTGGCTGATACACAGAAAAACCTGCATGGTTCCTTCTTGCTGTCTTTTTCTCCTATGTCTGAAGCTTATCCTGAATGGGTTATCCTGCATGGTATGAAGGATAAGTTTTTTATTGTGACTTTTCATTTGATTTTTCACTCATTGGTTTCAAATAGTAGACAAACCAGTGAAACGTCATGGTGCATTTAATAAAATACTGACTCCTTCCACTTTTAAAATGGCATTTTTATATTTATTTCTCGGATAGAACTTCAATTTGGTGCGTATTTGCCCTTTTTAGACATAGGAGAAAGAAAATCTTCTATGGGTGGCCCATTGGGGATAATGTTGGGATCACTCATTGTTGGATTTTCATGTTTTTATCAGCAGAGCCTCGCAAAAAAACATGAAAATCCAATAAATCTTGATCCCAAGGTGATCCTCAATGGGCTACCCATACTGGATTCTCTATATCATATCCACCAATGTCCATATAAGTGGCAGACATCAGTCCTGGACATTATGTCTGGAGTGTCATCCTGGACATCATGTGTGGAGTGTCATCCTGGACATTGTGTGTGGAATGTCATCCTGGACATTGTGTCTGGAGTGTCATACTGGACATCGTGTGTGTAGTGTCATCCTGGACATCATGTGTGGAGTGTCATCCTGGACATTGTGTGTGGAATGTCATCCTGGACATTGTGTGTGGAGTGTCATACTGGACATTGTGTCTGGAGTGTCATACTGGACATCGTGTGTGGAGTGTCATCCTGGACATTATGTGGAGTGTCATCCTGGACAGCGTGTCTGTCTGACCTCTTGGTAGAGCTTCCTCTCAACATTTTAGTTTTGTTGCCACATTTTTCTACTGTACCTCTGTAAAAAATAAAGTTTCATTATACTCTTGTCAGTTGTAAATAATTGCATCTAAGGATATATCATTTTAGCATTTGGCTACAGAAAATGACTACATGTAGTGCCAGAGAGAGCCCTGCCTTTGCACTGAGTCGCCTTCAGAGACATGGCAGGAATAGGAATTATAGGAATCACTTCAGATGTCTTACACATGGTTCCAGTCGAAATGATTTTTTTAACTTGTACTGTTTGTGCACCTTCTTTTCCCCTGCATTCTTTGATGTACAAATGTACAGTAATTTAGTTAAATTCTGGATATACATATGTACACGTAGGTCCAAAGACCTTTATATCCAGATTCCATCAAAAAGTTCTTTTAAATTTTTGCTTTTCGAGTCACACATTTTTTACTGGTTTAATTGCCGGGGGCAGTGTCATCACATTTATGGTCCAATTTTTCCAGGGTTTCTGCCACTTTCAAATTACATTACAGTTATTGATACCCTTTGAATACATTAATGCCACACATTTGATGAAAGTGTTAAATATAAAAAAAATGTGATGTTTTTGTATCAAATATCCATGAATTTCCTGAAAATTCCTTCTTTCTGAGGGATAATTGTTCAGCCTTGACAGGTTAAATGTTGCTTTGGGACCCAAATCAAGTGTTCAGTGTTCAAAGTAGAGAGATGTTCAGCTTGGGAGGTTTTCACTGTGTATACATGTGTTTTATATATATATATATGTATTGTAGTTATACAGGTGAGATACAGGAACTCTTACCTCTTGTATTCATAATTGATAAAACATCAGCTGTGGTAAGTAATTCTTTCAATGCTAATCACTGAGTCCTGCTCATCTGAAGAACTGAGTCCTGATCCTAGGTTAAAAATTAGGATGTTTCATTCAAACACCAGTATGGCTATGAATTTGAAGGCAAGATGGGCTAAGTCAACAGTTGTGCTCTGCACTTTTCAGGCACCTGATACTCAATGCTTACTGGAGACTATGGCCTCACTCTGCCACCATGGCACTGAGAGGGTTACATGAGTGAAAGATACTGTGTATCTTATGCAGTCTCCAGCATGGCACTGAGAAGGATAAATGAGTGAAAGATACTGTGTATTACATTCAGTCTCCAGCATGGCACTGAGAGGGTTATGTGAGTGGAAGATACTGTGTATCACATTCAGTCTCCAGCATAGCACTGAGAGAGTTACATGAGTGAAAGATACTGTGTATCACATTCAGTCTCCAGCCTGACACTGAAAGGGATAAATAAGTGAAAGATACAGTGTATCACATTCAGTCTCCAGCATGGCACTGAGAGGGTTAAATGAATGAAAGATACTGTGTATCACATTCAGTTTATCTGCACATATTTCATGAAGTACATAAAAGATCCTGTACCTATGTGGAGTTTATTTACACACTTTTGTACATTACGTTGCCTGCGCAGCAGACTGCTTTTATTGTTTCTGAGTGTTTACTTATAGAGAGCACAAGGTTGATTCATAGGCAACACATCGGATATTTTCCTACAGAAAACCCAATAGTAACATGCAGTTTAAGAACACATACATGTATATAATTAAACTGGTCAGGTAGATAGCAAAACTGGCTGATGATTTATGAATTACAAGACAAGCATTTGTAGATCTCAGTTTTTTTACGTGTCACATTTTAGTGAACTTTTACTCTGTTTGTTTCATTAACATTCTTACATACCACACTGTTTCATCAATTATAACCCTCGTCGATTCCACACTTTAGTAAACTCTTTTTTTGTTTCATTAACTGTCCCAGATACCACACCTTAGTAAACTCTTTTTTGTTTCAATAACTGTCCCAGATACCTCACCTTAGTAAACTCTTTTTTGTTTCATTAACTGTCTTAGATACCACACCTTAGTAAACTCCTTTTGTTTCATTAACTGTCCTAGATACCACACCTTAGTAAACTCTTTTTTGTTTCATTAACTGTCTTAGATACCACACCTTAGTAAATTCCTTTTGTTTCATTAACTGTCCCAGATACCACACCTTAGTAAACTCTTTTTTGTTTCATTAACTGTCTTAGATACCACACCTTAGTAAACCATCTGGTTTTGTTTCATCATGGAGCTACTACTATCTATAGTAGCTCCATGGTTTCATGAACCTGCTGGACAGTAAAGTGACAGTTTTCTTGGCATGCTGTAGGTGTTATGGGCCCAGATTGTGCCGAGGTAAGCTGTTGGCTAATCAGGTATATCATTCTTAGGAATAAAAAAAACTTGGCCACTTATGACAGTTTTTTTAAGAGAAACAGTTTTCATGCCAATATCTCATTTTAGATCCTTCGGGTTTCTTAACTCTTTCAGTGCCCAATTTTGGACTGAGGCAACAGTCTTTTTGCCCTATGCACACCAAGAAAAGCTGTTGACCTGGGATATTCTTGCATTATAGACACACTGGTACTTGGATGAAAGGTCTTTATATGAGGAATAAGAATGTGGGATCCTTGTGATAATTCAGACTAGTTTGACTCAGGTGATCGACTTCAGTCGCGCTTGGCACTGAAAGAGTTAATGATGGCACTGTCATCACCAAATCGTAAAATGTGCCATATAATATATGTGTGTGATTGATGTTCAGCATGGCAGATATTGACTCTGCAGTGTAGTCCACTTTACTTTGTTGGTCCACAGTATCGTTCTCATTTTTACTGCCAATCTCAGGGAAAATGAACCACTTTTCACAGCTCAGGTGCCAATTACAGGAAATCTTCAATGCATGTGGAACATGAACTGAAAGCCAAGTATGAATAGAGCAAAGAACTTTGTAAATTTTGACTCAGTCCACTCTATGCTGGTCAGAAGGGGTTAAAATTGAGTGCTGAGATGTACATAAAGTTGAGTGAATCCCAAGAGCAAGATGAGAAGGTGTGTACTTGCAGACAGATGAGCTCTGCCTACTGGGAAGACGTCTCTCATATACACAAGGAGGCTGAATCGTCCTTCAGTTTCTAAATGATGGGGAAAAGTCAAATTTAATGTTTCCAGATAAGTTACCAACTGAATTCATCCGTACATTCATAAATGTCTACTGTTATGTTTACTTTAATTCAGTCACTGAAATATATATCAGAATTATTTTTTTGAAAATAATAATCAATGAATAAATTCAACTGAAAAAGCCTCTAATTGAGTGACACATGGAAAATATAGTTTCATGTTACATACAAGGATGCCTTGGTCCCATTGAACACCTGCACTATAAAAGCCTGTACAAAGT
Source organism: Hermodice carunculata (assembly GCA_964020975.1). Taxonomy (NCBI): domain Eukaryota; kingdom Metazoa; phylum Annelida; class Polychaeta; order Eunicida; family Amphinomidae; genus Hermodice; species Hermodice carunculata. The sequence goes on along the minus strand of OZ026622.1, from coordinate 63,351,848 downwards.
TACACATCAGAGCAACAGCCTGCCTATATACAGTCACTACACAATAATGTATAAAACTCCGGAGTGGCTTCAGTTACACAGATCACTGCAACACTAAAGCTTAGTGTCTGCTAATGGTGTCATAAATTAGATGCAGCCATTATACGCTGACAGCTGCTGAATCAGGTGAGGCCGATACAGAGGGGCCCAGGAGAGTTGTCCATCCAATTGAGTAATCTGTCTGGCCACTGGCTTTGTATTGCTCACACATTAGTTTTTGTCCTCTGACTTCATTGCAGTCTAGCTATGCCATAGATTGTCTGGTCTGAGCAGTGTCAAGTTATGTCGCATCGTTTTGTCAAGTGTGATGTTCTGCAGAGTTGTTCTGGCATATTTATAGTTTTTGATCATTGTGATAAAACAGTCAACACCTGTCATGATACATAAAATTGCATGGGAATTAAAAGTGTCCATAATTATAGTTATTAACCCTTTTCCGCCTCAAATTAAGGCTTGTGTTTAAGACCAAGTCAATAGCTTTTCATGGCATGGGGCATGTTATCTTAATAGGTCTCATCTACAGTTCTCATTCCAGTTGTTTTCCATTACTGCCTTCAGAAACCACTCCAATGAGACACCACCTGCCTTAGAAGACCCCCCTTTTCAACATACTTTGCTTAGTACTTTCCTTGTTACTTGTTCCTCCTATGAGAGACCACAATTTGGTCATCCGTAGAGGTGGTCTTTCAAGACAGGTTTCACTGTACCATTCAAATTACATGTAGTCAAAAACACTAAAGTAGACATCATTTGACCACCAACACTTTTTTGCTGATTTAATTTATCAATCTTTGCCTTTAAGGACAGGTAAGACACCAAAATAAATCCCACTTTATTCAACCCTAGCTAAAAATGTATTTGTTACGATAACAAATCACATATGTGTGTAATCATTATACTCCAAAGAATTTATATTTGCCCTGTTTGCATGTCTCTGATGTTAATTATTGAATAAACAATTAAAAGTTGACCCCAAACCATCCACCCCATAAATGTTGATATAAGTCACTAATTATTTGTGATAAAATCGTAATTACACTTGCATCTTAATCCTGACATATTGGCAACAAAAATCGATGCGGCAGTTTTTTATGTTTGGCTTAGTTTTTTTCTGTTATCCATCTTGAAAGTTTGACATTTCAATTTCCCCTTAGATTTTTTCTTGGAATAACCATTCCTAGGTGGGGTTCTCATCCTATTATCCTTTCTTAGAAAATGAGCTTCAAAGGCCTTTGATGTTGATCATTTGCCTCTGAAACAATATGGTTTGCTCAAGTTGAGCTGATAGTTGTATAAAACGGAGTAAGCCGACCTCTTCATGTCATCCCATTTTTAGGGATAGTGTTTTATTGTATGTACTTCTATCTGTATACTTATTTTAGTTGGCTTGTTAGACTTGTTTTTATACTTTACTTAGATTGTCATTATTTTGTAATTGTTTTCTCAATGACTTTCATTTCTCTTTCCAGCCTGAGTTTTGTATCGCTATTTTGTATGTTTTCTCTTGTGTTCACATTTATGCATTTATTTGCACTTTTATTTCCTCGTCCTTGGTTGTTCGATAAAATATTATTATGTACCTGGGTATTGTTGATTAGAGTTCCAATTTTTTAAGCCTGCCTTTGATGTGCAGGGCCCACTTGGGTAATTCATCGTGGCATGGCCTTTGATGGGACATCAACTGACGATTCCCGCTGCTCCTGAACTTTTAAAGTCTTCCTTCAGTTGAATGCAAAACAAGCAAGATACTAAAGTAAACCACTAAGGATATGACATGTTCGCATCATTTCCCCGTCCACAAACACAATTTAAGCATGCCGCCTGATTTCACGGCACTGCCATGATACCACTCTCATTTTACCATGGGCGTTGCTACCGTAGTCACATGACTGACTGTTACGTGTGATTGACGGGTGGCATTTTTGCACTTGGCGGCTGAAAACCAAAAGAATCACGTTCAGATGTCCACATGCCTATGTGTTTTTGTTTTGTTTTTGTTTTGTTTTTTCTCATATTTCAACTTTAGTTAAGAGATTGAAATTTTGCTAACTTGTAGAAGGAACACTTATCTTGTAAAAGTCGTTAAAATCTTAAAATCTTAAAATCACCCATGCAAAGGGTTTTGTGTCTCATCTGTCCTTAATATGGAAAAAAATATCGGGGAAATTCAGGATAGATGATATTGAATCAAATAATCTACCATCACTATCTTAAATCAGGATAAAATTAGGCAAAATTTTGGATTGAAATACAATATGGAGCCAGGCAGTATACATCTATATCTTAAATCTGCATATGATCAAGGAGGGTAGATCCTTGATATGATTTAGGGAAATGTTTGGATTGACATGTGGAATCAGATGATATGCAGCTTTTCTTTTAAATCTGCACAAAATTATAGGGAAAATTTTCAGTTATTGTCCATTGTTGCAGTCCTTGTTAGGATTTCCCTTAATTGGTTTGTACAGGTGGTCTAGCTGCAACTGTTTATTTCACAATCACTGGGACTGAATATAATGCCCCAGCTTGTTTTCACTTCAGTTATACACTGGTGGGTGGTTTAAGTATGATACGCTGTCCAGCTAGAAAGGGTACATATTGGTTCGGGGTAAGTCCGATTGTTCTTAAATCTGAACCTGTACTATACAAATTTAGTAATTATGGTTTGTTTGACAGGTATTCTTCTTTCATAATGAAGCTCTGCATTTATAAGCAAAACTTCACATATTTAGCTAATTCATCATTTGCCTCGTTCATATTTATTCATTATTATGTGGGTTGTCTTTGTTAAATATTTAGCTCAGACAAGGAGCCGCTACTCAGAGAGACATGTACGGGTAAAAGGCTCCGAAACATGTTGAGTAGTTACCCACTGAAGACCCTTTAATTTATCTGGGCTGATACAGCCTTTGTCAAAATTTTACAGAGGAACGTGTGCAATATGGACAATAGTAATTCCATATGTACATAGGTTAGACAGGGACAGGCTAGCCTATGGAGAGTAAAGAGTTCGGACTGCGGAATAGGGTGATGACTACTAGGAAGTGGTTCTGGGCAAAAAGACACAAATACAATTCATGTTTGAGACAATATGCAACCTTTGTCTCAACTCTGTTATTCTAGATATAAAACACTGACCAATTGCCACATAACACTCTTTTGGTATATTATGTAATAGGGCCTTAGCAGTTGTCCAAGATGTATCAAAATATAGATAAATGGCACAAATAAGGTTAAATCAGAATAAAATTGAGGGGATTTATGGAATCAGATAATGGGCAATCTTTGCCTCAAATTGAGATTAACTCATTCCATGCCAGTCCCTGATATTTACGTATATTTACCAAGATTTAAGACGACAATTGTATATTTAAATTCTTCATGAAAAGAGCTTTCGTTTAAGTACCAAAATGCCTATAGTCTTAAGTGAGTGGTTCTGGCACTGCCTGGCAAGTCATGCTGCAGCTGCCGCAAGGGCACCTGCAGCATGACTTGCCAGGCAGTGCCAGAACCACTGTCCAAGGCCTGGGACCATAGTATGGAATGAGTTAAAACTTGAGGGGAAATTTTGGATTGATATGTCAGATTAGATCTATGAAATCTGTATCTTAAATCTGGATAATATCTATGGGAAATCTTGGATATACATGTATGTGTGGAATCAGATATGAAATCTTGATCTGAAATATGGGTAAAATTTAGGGAAAACTTTTGATTCATGCATGGCATTAGATAATGCAGCTAAATTGTATGGTTTTGTGGACAAAAGTTAGATAATGGAAAGTGTATGGACCCGAGAGATTGTGGAGCCATTCAAATGTTTGACAGTCCTTGTGGCTGTTGGAGTCTGGTTGACAGTCCTTATGGGCATTAGAGCCTGGTTGACTGTCCTTGAGGGTATTAGAGTGTGGTTGACTGTCCTTGAGGGTATTAGAGTGTGGTTGACTGTCCTTGAGGGTATTAGAGTGTGGTTGACACTTCTTGTGGGTATTAGAGCCTGGTTGACTGTCATTGAGGGTATTAGAGTGTGGTTGACTGTCCTTGAGGGTATTAGAGTGTGGTTGACTGTCCTTGAGGGTATTAGAGCCTGGTTGACTGTCCTTGAGAGTATTAGAGCCTGGTTGACTGTCCTTGAGGGTATTAGAGTGTGGTTGACACTTCTTGTGGGTATGAGAGCCTGGTTGACTGTCCTTGAGGGTATTAGAGTGTGGTTGACAGTCCTTGAGGGTATTAGAGTGTGGTTGACAGTCCTTGTGGGTATTAGAATGGTTGACTGTCCTTGAGGGTATTAAAGTGTGGTTGACTGTCCTTGTGGGTGTTGGAGTCTAGCCACTGGTTTCACCATATGTTTCACTTTGGTGTCAGTATTTGGATTTAATATTTAGAAAATGCTAACAGTCATTGCATATCTTGTTATAACTTATCAGATGAAATGGATCTTGGAAGATCCAAACAAGCAGAGAATATTTTGTGTGCTTTTTTTTTTTTTTTTTTTTTTCGCCATTCTGTAGTGTTCAAATTATAACAAAAACTGTGGCCCAAGAAAATAGTTCATGATAGTCCTAGCATCCATCAATAAAGAGTACTTTGCATGGCACTGTGAAAACAGCTTTGGATTCTTAAATGAGTTCTAAAAGTTTGTCAATAAAAGTCAAGTCACAATTTTAGAGTAGAAAGTTTGTGTGACTTATTGAATTAAAGCAAAATACAACAGCACATTAAATAATTCCAGAAGAATAGACCTACTTATGTTCACACACTAGTCACTGACAGTGTCCATCATCCATTAAGCCACACCCCATTTGATGGGAGTGTGTCCAGATCAATACAGTAAAACCTGTTTTGAGAGACCACCCCTAGGGCAGGCCAAAAAGTGGTCACGTAAGGCAGGTGGTCTCTCAAGACAGGTGTGATAACATGGCAAAGATGGCAAAAGGGACATGGTAAACATGGTCTGAAAAGGCAGGTGGTCTTTCCTCACAGTGTTCTCTCAAAACAGGTTTCACTGTATCTGTTTTTGCTGAGATTGAGATGGGACACAGTTAGAAGTGTTACTTGCTGCTCTGTCTCAGACATTGACTTTGTCCTTTTATGGTCCACACAATGCTTTGCACTTGACCCATGTGTGACTCCCTAAATACTAATAGTAATAAATATTGTAAAACTAGTGATTGACCTGTGTGTGACCAAAACACTAATAAATATCATGAAATTGTCCCGAAAAGGGGATTTCTATTGGCGCTAATTACACCTTGAGATAGGAAACCATTTGTGTCTGCCACATGAGGTGGACATAACAATGCACAGTTAATTCCCTTCTTAAATAGATCCATGTCACTTAACTCATTCCATACTATGGTCCCAGGCCTTGGTCAGTGGTTCTGGCACTGCCTGGCAAGTCATGCTGCAGGTGCCCTTGCGGCAGCTGCAGCATGACTTGCCAGGCAGTGCCAGAACCACTGACTTAAGGCTATAGGCATGTTGGTACTTGAACAGAAGCTCTTTTCATGAAGAATTTAAATATGCAATTGTTATCTTAAATCTAGGTAAATATACGGAAAAAAACAGGGACTAGTATGGAATGAGTTAACAATTATTCCAGCGGGGAGTAGAATACATGTATAACTAAGATCCTTTGTATCTTAATCGAGGAAGTAAATAATGACAAGTATAGAGTGTTTGATGTCAAAAGTTCTCATAAAATAAAACCACATATTCTGAACACTATTTTGATTGAGATTGTGGATAATTAGCACATGTAAACAAATAATACATCAAACCATTAGCGCACACTTAGATGGAGTTTGTCTGCTGTAGATAACTCTGTCTGTGGGAAGATCGTGACTTTGCCCTCAAAGTCAAGTGGATTGTTGTGCTCCCACCATATGTACCTCAGGCATGAGAGGTTTTTGGTGCTAATCTTATCCTTCAAAGTGTTAATCACTGTTATACAGGAAGTTGCTTTCTCATTACTGTCAAACATATAATGGATGAAAGGTTCAAATTCCTCATGAAGATACCTTTCATTCAAATACCAGCAAGCCTAGTCGAAAGCAAAAAGTAGTCTTAGTCAACAGCTTTCCTTGGGACACTTTGCCCGCAATGCATGCAAAGTGTCCTGAGGAAAGCTGTTGACTCAATCTTAAATCAGCACTTAAAGGGTTAAAACAAACATTGTACTCATTTGTATTATTATGATGATACGTACCAGATTCAAATTCCTTGTGAAAAGACTGCGTTCAAGTCGCAGTGTGCCAATACTTCTAGATGCGATCAGACTGGTCCAGGGAAAGAGGTGTCCTTGGCACGTACGCTTTGGGTACTTTTGGCCAAAGTATGTTAAGGAAAGTTGTTGAGTGAAAAAATCTCTTATCTGGTACTGAAAGGGTTATTGAATGACCTCTTGGTTACATGCCTATACACAATATATTGTACAATAGCCTCTGGTATATAGCCCCCCCAGGAGCTGACTTTGGGAAGCGTGAGGGGTGCTAGGAGCAGCTCACCAGTACTTTGCTCAAAGTAAACTTGCTATCAGGCTTCTGGCAGTAGTCCCAATAAAAACGGTGATGAATGAGGCACTAACAAAGGTGACTGTCCCAGATGATATATGCCCTCTCTCACAATTTTGCGTAAATGTTTTTGAATAAACTGCCTGGCTTTGTTGATCCCTTCTTTTATTATGAAACTCACGCATGGACCAGAAAGGGTGGTGAAGCTAACATCTATACAAGGTTATGACCAACCACCGTCATGTGCTTAGTTATCCCAATGATGAATCTGGCCAATTTTCTGCTATGGGGTTCATCAATCATTTTACTTGTCAACCCCTTTGGTGATTATCACAGCATTTTTGGAACTGGGTGACAATATGTGCTATAAACAAGTGGTTTCTTGTAATAGTTCCCAGTTAATGAAGATTTAGAGCTGTAGTAAACCTGGATTGGTTGGTCATAATCCAAGAGGTTTTAAACAGTTTAGGGCCTATGAATACATGATATTTTTGTGCGGTGCAGTGTTTCTGTCATATTGACATGCCTTGGAGAATAGATTTGTGACCGCTCATTCAGTCACTACCATTTCCAAGCTGGACACCTATTTCCTGAGAAGCAATTTCAGAACAAGTAATACTGGTTTTATGTTGGAGAATAAAATAAACCATGCAGCAGGGTAATTTTCAGTCATTTGTAATTGGAAAAAAAAAAAGAAAAAAAGTACATTCATTTTTTTTTTTTTTTTTTATTATTGACTTTCCTGCTTTTGAGAAACCATACATTTGCCTCTAGATTTGGATGTTTAGAAGCAGAGCCATCGGTGCGGTCTTTTCCTTGCTATTCTTGGATTCAACATCCTGGTACTTGCACTGCTCAGCCAATCAGATGGTGTGAACAACTGACCTGCCTCCACACCAAGCTAGGTGACAATACCCTGCAGCAATCCATATATTCTTTGTAAAACAAGCTGCAAAAAAACATTCTGAAATCCAAACTTTTATTCACCGATATATTTTTTCGAAAACTGGGCAGCTTAGTACATCAGATCTTTCAATGTGTCCCTAGTCTAGAACTGCTCAAGAGTGCCATGGTGTGTGATTTGAAAGCCTAAAATTTAAGATATAAATAAAAAGGAAGTAAGAGTTATTCTCAGCAAACTGAGTTGTGGCTGTGTCAGTGAATCAGAGATGGCTGGTACTGAGAGACATTTTGAATCTGCGTTGCAACTGGCTGTATATAATGAATAATTATGATGATAATTCATGTTGACAACTGTGTGTTCATGATTGAGACAGATTAATTAATGCATGAATTTATTCATCTATATAACCATCCGCCATGTTCACGTAATGTGCTGGAACTGCTGACAATGAGCTTGATTTGTAAAGAAAATATTCAACTCTTTCGGTGCCAATTTTTTGACTGAGTGAACAGCTGTTCTCGGCACGCATTGGACGCATAGTGCCCAATGTGTGCCGAGAAAAGCTGTTGACCTTGGTTATTCTGTCTGGAACTATAAGCATACTGGTACTTGAATGACAGGTCTTTTTATGAGGAATACGAATCTGGGATCTTAATGATAATTCAGACTTGTTTGACTTAAATATATTGACTTAAGACCTGATTGGCACTGAAAGAGTTAAATGCTTTGTAAAAAGTATGCCAAATTTGTGGACAAAAGGAGACTGTGCAGTGAGTTAACCGGGAGGGACAGTTGGTCACACCAGAATAGCAAAATCAGAAAGATGAGAAGCAGGGATTAAATTTGCCAAACTGACTGGATCAGGTTCATCAGGATGTCTAGGGCCAATGATTTTCCATTTAAAAAAAAAAGAGGAATTCCATTTCATCAGCAAAATTTTTTAATATTCCATTTTACTTCTATGTATCTATATATAATTCATATAAGAAAAAATATCAAATTCCATTTCAAGGATGAAAAAAATGCACAATTCTGCTTCGGTTTCGGATAAACAGAAAATCATTGGCCCTAGATGTGTGAGGTGTGGTACAGGCAAATAGATAATCCCAGGGAAACCTTTTTGGAACAAAAGAACTCGTTCACCCTGGCACTTTATTTTGGGATTGGCTTATCCCTGCATCTATGGAAAGTGTCAGGAATATACTGTGCTGTCATTCCTGAGAGAGAACATGTACCCGCTGATCCACCCAGGAAAGTAGATCAAACTCCACAAATGTCACTTCAATTTACATGAATGTGTAGACTCAGTTTACTTGTAATTTGCTGATTCATATCTTGTTAGGATGCATTACATTTTAAAATGTCAGTTGGGAATTTTAGATTTATAATGGCTGTTTTTGAGGCAAACCTTTCCAAAGTGTAAGGTCATTTTGAGAGATAAGGACAAAAGAATAGGTTAGTGCTTGAGAAAATAGTCATGATATGTAAATTTGAATGCATTCAGATGCAGCACGATGTTTTAAGCCCATAGTAATGTAACATCCAAAGAGTAGGAATACCAGATCACAGCATAACTAGTTTTTAGCTCTGCTGACCTAAGGTCGCAGAGCTTATGTGACTGCTCAATTGCTTATGTCTGTCAGTCTGTCCGTCTCTCTGTAAATTTTTGCTCGTTAGTGTGATACCATCCACAGTTTTTAAGTTAACCCAGTATAACTTTCAAGACTTACAGGGTGTATGGAAATCTAAGTCAAGTTTGATTTTTGGTGGGGCCACCTACAGTTTTATGTAATTATGATTCAAAATGTGAAAATCTTATGAACGCTCTAGCATCTTGATTTTTGGCGGATCTTCATGAAATGTGGTGGGATTATGGGGGAGGTCAAAATCTCGATCATGGTTGGTAGTAGTGGTGCCACCTATAGTTGTACAGAAATTATTAGTGAAAAGGTCTTCAAATTTATATAAATCATTATTTCAGCAAAGAATGCAGTGAGTTGTACTAAATTTATAGGATACATGTTTATGTATCGTTGCTTAAACTAGAATGTAACACATTATGGATGACTCTGACGTACTTGTTAGAGGTCACTGGGACTATAAGTTGATAGAGGGGAGTAGCTAGTGGTGGGCCTTGTACATTTAATTACGGTTATGGTGTGAATAAATTATTAGATGTTTATTACAAAGACAAATCCCTATTGTGTGTGAAGTACTGGTGGCATCACCTATATATGGAGAATTTGCCAAACAGATGGTAAACACATTAAATTCATTATTTTACAATGCCATATTTTTACATCACAAAATTTACAGGAAAAATACCTTTGGTCAAGACTCATAATTTTGTTTTAATATGAATGACCTTGACCTATTTTTCAAGGTCACCAGGCAACACATATACATGAAAATGAGTTGTAAATGCAAGAACTCCTACAATTTTCAATGTAGACACAAAACTTTCAGAACTAAAGGCAGATAAAAAAACTAAGCCGTGTATGATATTGATGATGCCCCGTACAATATTATGTAGTATAGGGGTCAAAATGTGAAAATCTTCTGAATGTTTTAACATCATTAATTTTGAGGGATCGTGATGCAATTTGATTGGATGGTGGGGGAAGTCAAAATCTTTATCAAGGATGATACTGGTTGCACCACGTTTAGTCTTCCTTAAATTATTAGTCAAAACGCACCTATATATGTCAACAGGGCCATGGGCCTCTTGTTACAATATGACAAGCCATACAGGCAGCTCCTTGGAAAATAGGTAACACCACTTTAATTTACTTAATGGTGCAGTGTCTTGTATTTTATGTGATCTATCACGCTTGCACATGTACCAGTCGTACAAATTGTCCATGCAAAGTGAAAGGCAGCCCCCTTCAATCAGTAAATGTGTGTGCTTTTCCTATATACTCATTTTGATGTCTCACATAAACACGAGTTTAACAGGAGAGCAATATTTTGGTGACAAGCATTCTTTCATAAAGCTGTGATGTCACCTTATAGAGGACTTACAGTTACTCAGTTTCAAGCTTTTCCCCTTAAATTAAGACTGAGACAACATTTTTCCTTGGTGTTGTACCTAACCTTTGCCAAGGAAAGCTGTTGACCTGGATCACGGTACCTTGATAGAGCTCATCTTCAATTCTCAGTCAAATTATTTCTGTTACCATTGAAATTAGTCAAAAACGCTGAAGCAGACGACATTTGACCAGCAGCCAGTTTTGGCTGGTTCGAGAGGGAAAGGTTTAAGTTAGCATTCCTACATGTACAGTTGAATACATGATGGAATAGAAGGTAGCTGTGGTTCCACTATAAGCCTACTCCATGTGATTTAAGTGTACCAGGCTTTCACATCAGCACATAATGATTGCTGACTGATTCCTCATTCCAGCATAGCCCAGCAGTGCGGACATTAAAGCATGACTGTACATATACAGTTCCCTGCCTGTATAACTCTTACTCTGGGACTGTAACAAGGTGGTTTCTGACAAGTATAGTCAAGCATGTTTGCTCCAAGTGCAATTCTTTTTCATTACACTTGCATCTTGAAATCAAGCCCCGTCATTAGTGGACGCTCTATGGTGTGCACTAAAATGATGGTTTTTGTGACCAGCCAAGAAGTCATTCATGTCAGCAAGATTTAACCCATTCTTGTTCAGAATTTGAGTTAGTCAATAGGTTTCCTTGATGTGGGTTGGGAAGAAAGCATGCAAACTCAAGCCAAAGAAAGCCAATAATGTGGGATATGCCATTGTCATACATGTAGGTCTTTCTTCAGTTCTTACATACCTCGGGCCTTTCCCTAGCCATTGTTACCAATTCGTCTACCAGAGGTTGTAGAAAACTTCCCCATTGTTGCAAGTCACCTCCTATTGGTCAATTGTTTAAAGGGTGGGGACTACTTTCTTTATGAGCTGCCACATGTGCAAGTACAGGTAGCATAGACTGTTATCAATGTCACTGTGGTGAAAGAGTACCTAGTTGTGACAACAAAATATTGATCACATTATGGCTAAAGTGCTGATTGTCTCCAGTAGTCTGTTTTAACCCTTTCCCCCTTAAACTGGCTAAAACCGACTGGTGGTCAAATGTCGTCTGCTTCAGTGTTTTGAACTAATTTCAACAGTAATGAAAAATAATTTTGACTGAGAATTGTACATGAGCCCTATCAAGATCACATACCCCAGGTCAACAACTTTCCTTGGCATGAGTTGGGCACTAAGTGCCCAACTCATGCCAAGTATTAATTCAAGGGAGAAAGGGTTAAAGTTCATGGACTCACTGTTTGTACCTTCTTCACGATGGTAGTTAAAATGTTTGTCCTCATTGCATGCTTCAAACACACATATTTAATGAGGTCAGCTGTTCACTACACCCTGATGACCAAATTGCTACATATTTTAATGAGCCTTGGTGACTGTGCAACATATTTGAATAAATTTGTGAAAGGCGAATTTTGTAACCTGTTGATGTTAAAGCTAGTTTTCCTGATAAATAAATGCTGGAAAATGTCATTTGTTTGGAGTTTGCTATGTATACTTAGTAAATTATGATATAACTATGATCTTCAGTGTGTAGACAACTATTACTTATCATCATTTCTCGGTAAAATGACCCTGGCATGGGAGAATTACAAAGATAAACATGGCCACTGCACAATGTCAAAATGTGTTCAATTCAACATTTCTTTTGCAATTTGTCTCAAATATAGGTAAGTGAGAAACAAAATCTACCATTGATGTCTGTGGTACTTGCTGTTTGATTTATAATTTTTATTCGGTAAGCCTCGTGAAAACTGAAAAATCTAATCGCTCGTGATGTAATGTTGTCTGCAACTACCAGCTGATGCTAGATTCTCTTTATTTCTCAGCAAAAGTGTTCACATCCGGGCACATCCAGATGCTTTTGGATGATTTGGGGTGGAAGGGTTTGATAGTCTGGCAATAGTAAAGATCATCCGTAACATGATGTACATGTCACTGTGTCTGGAGGTGAGACAGCCTTGAATGGTTATTGATGTATACATGTATCTCAAAAAATAACTTGATTGTGTTATGTGTTTGCATTTGTGGAAGAACCTTATGGGCAGTCACTTTATCCAGGCACAAGTGAAGTGCTGTATGGCTTTGTTGACAAAGTCAATGAGAACTGTACTTACATTAACAACACCACTTGTCATTGAACATATCCTTGTAGGGTATGGGGCATGATTTTAAAACGTACTTTTGTCATAGTGCAAGGGATTTGGAATTTGGTGATTACACAGAAATTAATTTTGCAAAGTAATACATGTCCACAAGAGTGATCTGTCACCATGACAACGACACAGAAACCATGGGTGTCTGTCTTACTTAATTGTCTCATGTTCCATGTGCAGAAAGGAAGTGTCAGCTATCTACATGTGTCTATGCTTAACAGGTTCAAGTTTTAGTAAGCTTGATTCCATGTTGGTATAATGTACAATAAACAATTTCTTTCAAGAGCTATTTTTCCGACCAATGATATAAATAGTCTAAAATGTAGGCATGATGTAAAAAAGAAACTGTACACACAAACTGTTGATGCGCATAGTTAAGACTAGTGGTTAAAGTGCAGGAGCAATAGCATTTAGTCTCATACTGAGGAGTACTTACAGGAACAAAAATACATACATGTACAACTTACATTAAAGATATAAAAAAAATAGCACGGAATTTTGTAATCGGATCATTGTCAGTGATGTCTGTCAGCGTAGTTGATATTCTTTATCTTAATTTGTTCCTTTGGCGTCAAGACCCCCCCCCCCCGAGATTCTCCCAATGGAAAGGTGAATGGAAGTCAAACCAGCTGACCTGAGGGGTTCAACCGTGTTCGTCATTGTATATACTACATATGCGAGCGCAACTGACAGTTGAGGCGTAGTAGGGCCAAGGGCGCGCTGAAAGCCTGGGCAATAAAATTGAAAGTCAAATAGTCAAAAACTGCAAGTAATTTGTCCATTCTGTGGGTTTATTTCCATGGAGCATTCCACCTGCAAGTCTGTGAGACAACATGTGAAGGGAAGATTTATAAGTGCTTCCAAGATCGCTGATTTAAGACTGAAAATCTGCGTATCTTACCCATAACTTTTAGCCGCTGAAAACCTTGAGCACAAGTAAAAGTTTTGAGCACGCAGCATTTTTCGAGTCCCAGCAGAGATGTTTTGGGAACCCATTCATTGCACAGTTGATGAAGCTATACGTATTAACCCATATGACCCAAATCCTTTTGCAAAAGTCATACACAAACACTTTTCCATAGTAGTTTAAGCAACCAATTGTCTACTGCAAAATATTTTTTAAATGTTTTTACTTTTTTGAGTGCAGTGGAAACTATCTATAACTTGGTTCTGTTAACAAACAAAATTCCCGAAGCTGTTTTTATTTGAAGGTCTTTTTAAATGTGTTGTGTAGTAAATCGGATGATTTTAGACAAAACTGTTGTCTGAGTATGATAAGGGTTAACATAGGTGAGCCTGCCAGTGGTACTGGTGGGGGATATTCCTGTGTGTACCTAGGATGTTGTTGGCAGTGAGCCACAGTTCTCCCACCAAGAGATTAGTAACAGGCAGCCTCAAGACTCCTCAATTTGTGGTCCATGGGGCCTTGAGGTGGCTTCTTGCCTGGTAGAGCTGTCAGCTCTACAGCTGCAGGCTGAGCAGGCAACAAGTTCCTCACGAGCGTTTGTCGAGTTTTTGATATGGTACAATGCAAGCATGAAAGGGAATCATAATTTGTATGGAGACCTGAACATGTTTCTTGCAGTGATTCAGTAGAACAGCTGCTTATCTTTTGAGCTCTTATATTAAATTGATCAATGTTTGCCATTATGGTGAGATGTTAAAAATACACTGGTTTTGTGAAGATAGATACTCATTTTTGAAAATGGTATAAATTCAAATATTGTCAGGAATGAGCTAGCATTTAAAGCATCAGAATTTGCATTATGGACACATTCATGTTCATCTAGCAAGGATGTCTAATATCTCAAGTACTTTATGCAATTTTCAGGCATCTTGGAGAAAATCCTACCTAACAACCAGCATTCTTTTCATACAGGTCCACAGCAACATCATACATGCTTGTAAATTACTCTAAATGGTGGCATATGTTTATAGTTACATGTTTAGCTCTATGTCATAAAAATCTGCCAAGCCAAAGTAGAATCTATGTTAATTTAGGTCTATACCAGAGATGACTCAGTAGATAGAAGCGTGTAACTTAATTGAAGTATATACATGTAGTCTAGTGGAATGTTAGAGATAAAAGTGTGCAGCTTACATGAGGTATAGTTTAGTTGGATGCCAAAGATGAAAAAACAAAAACAAAAATTTATTTATTTAAGATATATTGGTTGCTTTAGTATGATAGATAGAAACACATTATTTAAATGAGATATATTGTTTAGTTGAGTGACATGGCTAAAAACATACAACTAATTTGAGGTACAATATAGCTTACTGAGATGCCAGAGATAGAAACAATTAACTTATATCAGGTAAATAGTTTAGTAAAATACCATAGATAGAAACATAAAAAAAGTAGGAAGGAACAGGAATATGTAATGCATGTATTTATGCCCAGAACAGGAGTACATACTACATGGACATGTATTTATGCCCTGAACCAGCAAACATGAATCCAACTTGCAGTTTGCTGAGTATTAAAATCAAAGGAGATGTGAGTTACATTGAATTTTGCTGGGAAACCATTTCCCGACCAATTGTATGAATGATGAACTGAATGTGAATATATGTACCCTAGCCATATGATGCAGATGTACATGTATCAAGACAGGGTGGGCACACTGGGCTAGAAATATGTGTGTGAAATGGTGAGTTCTGTGTTTTGCTGTCTGTCCAGCACCAACCGTTAAATTGGTCTCGTTTGGTTTGGTGTAAATTATACCAGCGTGCAAGCAATGGCGCCACTATGTCCAGCTCAGGTAGGGTCCAGTAAATTGCTGACATTGCTAAAAATGTGCTCAGCATGCTTTATTCAAGATTGTTGTCTGCTGCGTAGTGTTTAACTGATGTAGCTGTGGATTCTTATAGAGTAACTGCAGTTATGTATGTAAAGGGTTGAGAACAAGGAAAAATGGCTGTATTTTGAGTAAAATCTGATAGTACCTGCACAATCAAAGTCAAATATCCTGGCAAGTATTGTCGATAGTGACATTATTATATAAAGGTCCAGTTTTTAGGTCATCAAGGTAGTTGGGCAGACTATGAGCAGCAATGACTGACCAGAAAGGTACAGGCAGTTATAAAACTGCTTTCCAGTGAATACATAAAGGACGCTGGGGACTGAAATATACATGTACAGAATATAGTCTGCAGTATTTAATGGAGCATTACTTGAACACATGGTTTTAATAAATCATACAGCAAATGTTTCTGGTACCATTTTAAGTTCTGTGCTAAACGAAGGCACAAACGTTTATCGTTCCCTTTGGAAAAAAAAGGATGTGGCACTGTATAATACCAGAAGTTAGACCATTCGCATTAAGGCATATATATATATATATATATATATATATACACATGTGTATATATAATTCCGTAACCCATACGAATGTTCTTACTGTGTGCACAGAAGTTGAGAACACTGTTGAAGGGGAATAGTTGCTGTCTCGTCGTAGGTTTCGAGAAGCAGATTGTATCCGAGGGTCATGGCGGTACGGCATGTTTTACAAGGAAGTTTTGTTATTCTGGGAGCAGGTGCATGACATTGTGCAGCAAAAGCTTCTGATGTGCACGCCATGTACCTATTTTTTCAATGGAAGCCTCTCGTATTTCCTCACAAATGTGCCCCAGTAATACCATTTAGTCTACGTCTTAGGATGAAACTTCTAGGCATCAGTTGTGAACTGAGTCCAACAATTTTACAATAACTTCTGTCTTGCGTGTGAGGAGGTTGTGTAAATATTTTGAAAGGATTTAATTGCTGGCCTGGACGTAAAGGTCAGTTTACTTTGCAAACAGGAAAATACCCAGGTGGCAGGTGATCCTTACTGTGTTCTGAAAACAATTGGCTCTCGCCAGAAAATGTTGACTTTTTAAATGATCTGGTAGAGGCCTGTGGTGTCCTTGTGACTGATAATTGTCATGGATGGAGGGTTATGTACGTGTGTCTTCTGTTAATCTGCAGGTGAAATTACCTTTACACAAAGCTTCAAAAGGCATGATATTGATGAAAAGAAATGACGTATATTTCAGTACAGTAAATTCCCATTTCTGTAATTGCGAGGATTCAAAATATCGACAGTGTTGATGTTAGTGTTTGTCCTTTCATCCTGAACCAACATGCATGCCAAACAGATATGTCTCAAAAGTCCACATGTCTTTCGCCAGAGCCCTCTGGGGTGCCTTCATCAGTTGCTTCGAGTTACAGGCAATGGCGTAATTAGAGTTAAGTGCTGCATGCTGAAGCGGAGACTGGAGTCAACATGAATCCAACATTAAGAAACCTTGGACTGTTCATTAAAGATTTCACGGATCAAAGCAAACGAGGGTTAAGTTGGTAGATACCTCATATGAATTGACATGTCTCCAGGTGGCACCACAGGCAGATCTATTGTTAGTGGCCAATTCTGCTGCTGTTGCTTCTCCATGTTCTTCTTCAACACATGGTTTGCCAAGTTTATAATTCCTAAAGTAGTCAACTAAAGTTTATGAAACTTTACATCAGTATATGTGGTGGTAAAATCTAGGTTACAATTGTATATGGGTAAACAGGATGTAATTCTGAAGGTCACAGGGTCATTTATTTGAATTTCTTTTCTGTGTGATAAAACCTGAACAATGTAACAAAATCTGATGAAACATGGCACGATTTTGTATCTAGGTCAATGTACAGGGTCAAACCAGTCGTCATTCAGAATGGATACGTCAAACCTTGCAGGACGTGCCATAGCTAATGCACGTCACTCTAACCTGCCAAGACGGCAGTTAGACCGGTAGATCAGTTCGACGCCTAGGCGCTATATTTGTGACGTTGCCTCACGGCCCGTAGCAACGTTGCCCCCTTGCTATATAAGCAAGCGATGTAAAAGTGTTTTTAAATGTCCCCTGATGAGTTCACAGAGAACAAAACCAGTCGGGACTCCGCTGCTTTAGGCATCCCTCACCACTGGTCTCGCCTGTTTTTTTATCAATGTACATGTAGGTTGGGATCATTTAGGTCACCTTGACCTAATTCTCAATGTCATGGCATCAGCTTATGTGAATTTATTCTGGTGCAATAACTTCTGAAAAACTTGATGAAACAGTAGAATTATGTATACATATGTATATATATATATATATATATATATATATATATATATATATATATATATATATATATATATATATATATATATATATATATATATATATATATATATATATATATATATATATATATGTAAAACCTAGGTTAAGACTGTATTT
Organism: Hermodice carunculata; assembly: GCA_964020975.1. Taxonomy (NCBI): domain Eukaryota; kingdom Metazoa; phylum Annelida; class Polychaeta; order Eunicida; family Amphinomidae; genus Hermodice; species Hermodice carunculata. The sequence continues at coordinate 63,333,934 of OZ026622.1, read as the reverse complement.
GGGTCACTGTACCAATTTCTCAAGGTTACAGCATCACTTATTTCAATTTAGTTTCCATGCAATGGGTCCTTAAGAACTTAACAAAACTTGATAAAACTTGGTAGGGTTATGTATTTAGGCAAGACCTGGGTTGTGGTTGTATGTGGGTCACCTTAACCTATAATTTTCAATGTCTCAATGCCATTTATAAGTATGAATTTAACTTACCTAGGATAACTGTTGAACAATGTAACAGTACTTGTACATGTATATCAAGGATAGTCCTGTGTTGGTAATGCATTTGGTAACCTTGACACAATAATCATATGGGTCAAATTATATTCAAAGTATTCAAAACATAGATATTTGTTGGTTGTCGGTTTAGGTGGACCCTTGAGTGCCTTCTGTGATGACTGCTTGGAGAGTAGACTGAGCAGTGCTGAAGCTTGGCACAGCATGATTAACACAGCCCCGAAATCAGATGAGCTGGCACATGTATGGGGGTGGGGGTGGGGTTTGGTCCTCTCAAGTTAAGTACATTTGAAACTCCTGATGGCAATGTAAAAAAGGAAATAAAGAACACAAATAGGAGACTTGTATAACTATGTCTGTTACTTTTCTCAATTTCTGGAGGATTGATCCTGAGGATACATACATACTTGCATTTCATTGCTGTCACAAAACAACATTGCTTTGGATACAGCTGGTGAATTTTACATGGTTAATTTTAATTCTTTCAGTGCCAATCACGTCTGAAGTCAATCTACTTAAGGTCAGACAAGTCTGAATTGTCATTAGGATCCCAGATTCATATTCCTCGTAAAAAGACCGTTCATTCAAGTACCAGCATGCCTGTAGTTCTGGAGAGAATACCCCAGGTCAACAGCAATGTCGGCGCGCATCAGGCACGTTGCAAACTGTTGAATCAGTTTAAAATTTTGGCACTGAAAGGGTTAATAAAAGTGTGAGTATGATGTCTCACAGGTTATAACATTTGCCAGACGTCCACCTGACACAGTCATCTGTGGTATACACAGGGTAGCTTTCTATAAGTCTTATTTTGTAACATTACTTGATTTTGTTTGTTCTGTTTAATGGTCAAGTTACCACACTGAAACTGAATTACTGCTACATGAAATTTGATATTTTAATGCAAAATCAGTTAATTCTGCATGTACATGAAGTTCATTTTGGCTGGCAAACTTTAAATTTATGTGGCAGATACATCAGTTATACTGAGCTTTGCAATGGGCGGTTACGTAAACCTAGATGGTAAGAAGAACTTGGACAGACTCAGGGACTTGGTGACAAGAACTTTTTACCATAGATACTGTCAGAAAACTTGACTGACAGGCTTGGTCAAAAAGTAGAACTAAAACAGAGAATGATGGACTGTGTGCCAAATTAAGAACTTTCACAAAATCTGAGGAACTTTATCATGATGAAAAGGAAAGTGTTCACAGAGACATGGTCAGAACAACTTGCAAAGGCTAAAGGACCAGGTGAACAGAACTGTCACTAGGACTGGGGTACTTGGTTGAAAGATCTCTTGCAAAGACACAAGGAGTTGTAGTAAAGGAGAACTGCAAAGGGATGGCTGTAAAACTCCCCTTCTTCAGTGAGGAACACTAGTTTACTCGCTTCAAGAGTTTGTAGTGTTTTCAGCTTTCAAAATACCTATACCAAGCCTAGTATATTTGGAATTGTTTTGGTTGTTAGAATTTATTTATATTTGAATAAAATGATATTCTTTGAAATATATTCATATCTGGTTTCAAATCCAAATATTCTCTCATAAGCAGATTTCATCAGAGATACTGCAATTTATGACAGCTTTTCCAAAAATGTTTTATCTAATCAGTAACAATGCTTGAATATGTAGTGCATCATATTTTCCAAGGAAGAGTTTGCATTATAAAAACAATATCTTCTGGTTTCAATTTCACAGTACTTTGAAGTTAAAACTTGGACAAACTTGATTTTTATACCAGCTGACAAGTCAGCCAGTTGCTTTGAAATTGCATAGGGACACTTCTGGGGATCCCCAGACCTTAATTAATTCAACAGGTGGCACTGCCCTTTTTTTCTATTTTGTATGAATTTTTGTGTGTTTCCTACATTTTTGCCTTCTTCAAAAGCATCACTCAGATTGTTCTGAAATGTGGAAGTGTTCCTGTTCATTGGCAGAGATGAACATATACTCAGGAAAGTTATTTTATTAAAATGGAGGTAAAATCTTAAGACTATAACAGTTCCACATATGTACAGTTTTAAATGGGTATGTAAAAAAGTAAATAGACTACAAGGTCTTAAAGTGAGTGGACAAGTGTTTGTTTTTGAAGAAGGAAACTTTCACCACCAAAAATCAAAAGATCTTCAACAGAGACTGGGCGACAAAATGTTTGAGTTAAGGAAAACTTCAACAGAATCTGTGGGGCAAAATGGTCAACTGAGTGAGTTGGTCAAAAGAAGAATTTAGAGAAAGGCTTAAGGATATGGTCGGGAGAGAACCTTCTGTTAAAAGAAATGATTGAAGTGTGCTAGAGGATGGTGTAAGGGCAGCGTGGAGGGCCCACCTGGGGAGCTTAATGAGCTGCTGGTGGCTTTTTTACAGAATCACAGACGTTCCAGTGGTGTACAAATAACACCTGTTTTTTTGCAGAGCCATCAGTTATTGGATCTTCAGTTTGATCACACACATGTTTTTAAAGTGTGCTGAGGTGGTGCAGATGTTCGTCCATTGATGGCTGCTTTTTCTGTTGAGATGCTCCGTGCACTAGTCACAGAAAAAAAACAGAAATGAAGTTTCTCTCAACAGATTTTTAGACAGATCAGTTCATGCAGTAAATCAGGCCAATCTATCTCCATGCATTCTATACCTGCTTCATTTTTATCCCATCTTGAATAAAAGTAATGTTAGCCTGTATATTGTTGACTTTGAAAACAAAACAAAAATTTGCCTTCATATGTGACCTGCCAGCTCTCTGAAACTGAGAATTACTTGATTGGCATGATCAAAATTCGTCAGTTATATAATATGCAGATGAAATGGTTCAGAACTCTCAGAGGTTCAAAGATGTGGTAATTATGTGGTATCTGCTGTGTTATGCTGGGACATCACACGTCAGGCTGTTTGACAAGTATATCGTCCTGTGGGGATGGCTGTCAGGGGCTTCAAGCATGAAATTAGATGGAATAACTGGAGACTGTTTGTTCTTACTTGTGCCATTTGATAGCAGCTTGTTAACCTGCCTGGTTAATGTCATAGTCTGGCAAAAACTCAGCAGTTCTTCAGCTTGTAAATAACACATGGAGCATTTCTTCTAAAGTTTATAGGCAAAAGTTCATCATGTATACATATCAAGCAACTGACAGCTATTGGTGAAAGTCTTCAACTTGATCCTATGAATCATGAAAATTGTGGTTTTTCAGTTTTTAATGAGAATGTAGTTTCAAAAAAACAGTATCTTGATGACTATCTGAAGAATGAAAGTTTGTTTTATCGGGCCCTTTATGGCTCAGATTTAGGAAATCAGGAAAGAGATCCTTAGACAGTCTCATAAATAGTTTTCATCCTTTAATCACAGTCCTTCTACTAATATTGGACACACACTAGCACCAGGAACAGACTGTGTAGAATACCCTATTCATTCCAATTGTAGCATGCTGTGTTAATGCAAAGATTTCCTGGAGCAGGCATGGTTTTTGCAGAGTTTTGTGCCTTAATTTATGATACCACAAGTAATTGCACTTATTGTGGAATCCATATAGCATAAAATAACAACAAGGAACCTACTTATATCAGAAGCAGTTAATTTTTTGAAATATTGAAAAACACTGAATTTTTGATAAATTTTAATAAAGGTGGCATAGGGGGACATATAGTTACTGAGGATTGGGGGCCGTGCGTCCATCCGTCTGCTACACCATGCTTTATCCCATTTTTGATAGAATCCTTGGCTTCTGATTGGTTAATGGCTATGGTACACTCTTTGTATTACCCTTACTTGTGCATTAATTACTGCAAAGGTGAAATACAGCGCGATTCCTGAAACTGACCGGGGAATACAGCGGTATTCTTGCTGTATCTCCCTATCTGGTTAGTTCATCGATCAGCCACCAGAAGTCTCTGTCATGCGATACAAGCCTTGACGCGCTGCAGACGACAACATGATGGCGGACTGTGAAGTGAACTGCAGCAGCAGCGGGTATTTTTTGGGCATGAAATTACATCATCAGAAATGGGATAAAATCGTCATTCACTGTTTTAGTGTGAAATACAGGAAGTATATCCCCCAAGACAGCTGTATTACCCTCGTCTTTGCCTCGGGTAATACAGCTGTCTTTGGGGGAGATACTTCCTGTATTTCACACTAAAACAGTGAATAACTAATAGTATGCATGGTGTAGCTTTCTTCTGTATTCTCATGCTTTGGATGCTTGCTTGTGGTGGCACCCGGGCTGTGGTCACGGAAGGAGATGGTGAATATGAAGTTAGTGAGGATGGAGGGCTGTACGTCCGTCCGTTTTCTTCACTTGGGTGTAGAGGTGACCATAGTCAATTACCTTAAACACTCACTTCACGATCATTGTTAGTACATAAGTGTAACATACTAGAGACGTCCGTCCGGGAGCATATCTCTAGATCCCTAAGAGATAGAATAATGAAATTTACACCAGCAGCCCACATACCAGGGGCATGTGTGCTGTATATTGTTTTTGACCTTGACCTATTTTCAAGATCACAGGGGCCAAGAACATATCCATTCTCATGCGTCTGGCAGCATATCTCTAGAACCCTTAGAGACAGAATAATGAAATTTATACCAGAGATGCACCATACCAAGGGCATGTGTGCCATGTATTATTTGTGACCTTGACCTATTTTCAAGGTCATAGGGCCCAAGAAAATATTAATTTTTGTGCATTCTTTCAACAAGTGCAACAACTTTTGCAAAATATTGTGGCTGGGTATATATATCCTTTGGATCAATGTGCACTTGTTCAAATTGTTATCATTAATGCTAAAATTATTTTTCAAAAGAATCCTTACAGACGACAAGAGTTTATCTCTATGCAGCTGGTTTTGGTCAGTATTTAGAGGGAGAAGGTTAAGACTCGGGCTCTTATAATGCAGATTTGAATTAAGGAGAATTGTATAGAGTGAATGGTACAATTGTGTAGCAAATTTTCATGTGAAACATCAGATTTCAATTGCTAACTTTTTCGTGACATGTATGTGCTGTGGGTATCCATAAATCAGTTGCACTCCTATTAGTCTACAGTTGTTAGGTATTGACTGTTTGACAGGGGTATATCAGGAAATAGGGTCCTCAGGAAGTGGACCATGAGATATCATGGTCTGCATCCTGGGGACATCATTTCCTGGTATGCCCTGCGCGAACAGTCTATGCAGTATATGAATTGTTACACCTGGTATTGTACCTGAGCATCTTTAATGAAACACCAAAGTCCATGTCCAGAATGTTCATTTATTTACCTGTTCCCTGCAGACATTCTTTGATGTTGTCAACAACACACTGGGTACTTTTTCTGCGGCCAGAGCATGCTTTTACAACAAAACTTGTTGAATATGGCACTCAGTGCCAAACCTTGCAGACTTCTAGGGCTGCTTCATGGTGTCGCCTGTACACACTGACTGACGGCAGCGCCACCATGTGCCAAGAACGGCATTATGGCCTATTTCATATTTCTGTCACCAGCAGACACTCATTTATATCAAGGCTGCTGTTTACATCATAGCTGTTCAACATCAGAGGAATATATCAGTGATTAGCAAGCAGGTAGACCATGTGGCCACCAATCATAATGCAGAAGGAATGCTCATTATAATAAAAGATGTACCAACTGTCTTTTTGTTCTCAAGGGTCAGTTTTGTTCGAAAAGGTTAATTAACTCATTGACTGATTATCCAAACAAACTTCCTGCTGACATGGATTGTCACAGTGGTGAGCATTTCTCTCATAAATTTACCTGTATTTAAGACTACCAGTAATAGGAGACCACTGTTTGCCCAAGGGTGGATGGTTTTAACTCTCTAAGTGCCAAATTTTGGACTGAGTCAAGAGCTTTTCAGGACGTGCATTGGATGCAATGTGCGCCGAGAAAAGCTGCTGACCTAGGATATTTTCTCTGGAACTAGAGGCATGCTGGTACTTGAATGAAATATATCTATGAGATCCTAATGATAATTCAGACTAGTTTGACTTTAGTAAAACGACTTAAGATGTAATGTGCACTGAAAGAGTCAAATAACAGGTGATACTCTACAATGATTCCAGATTCAAAGTCACCGCCTGAACAAACAAGAGTGTGGCCATATGCTGACCAAGCTAGTATTTCCACAGGCTATTTTCATATTTGTCTGACCTGTTCCTGCACTGTTTGACACTTGCATGAAAATGTTTTGCTCCTGAAGAAAGGCAACTTGAGCTCAGTTTACACAGTACCAGTCATGGGATTGAGATAGTTGGAAGGAAACCACTGACAGTTCACCTGTGCATAAATATAGTTGTCCAGAGAGGTACATATTGTTTCATAATACATCAGTCTTGCCATAGACAGACTGAAGATAACATCCAGGAGATAAGTTTGAAAATCTCATGTCTGGAGCTTCCAATAAGCCAGCAGGCCAGCCACTGTAACTGGCAGCCATGACGAGATGAGCTGTCTGTATCTTAGGAAGAAGATGACACATATGAGTGGCTCATTGGACGGAAATGTGTGCTTCAGTGTAAAGGTACCAGACATAGATACATAGATACATCCTGCTTGTCTGGCTCCTTCAGTTGTGGTTACAGTTTTACCCCGGAAACTCAAATGGAGTAGAGACCACCCTGTGGTCCAGATTGACTTTTTTGTATTGATACCCCGGGGTCACTGCACTAAGTGAGAATGACTGTGGCAGATAGATTGTGTGCATGGGTCATCCGGATAGACTCCACTGGTAGTCCATGTTGACTCTGCTGGTAGTCCATGTTGACTAGTGGTTGTCCAAATTGACTCTGCCAGTTGTCCATGTTGACTCCCATGGTGGTCCAGACTGACTGTGCTTCTGATCCAGACACCCTGAAGAGGGCGTTCAACTTGAGCCTGGTTTGTTTTTGCAGACCACTACATGCACAGGCTTATTAGGATTCCCATACATTTTTAGTCTGTCCTATGTACATGTACAGTGTACGGACTGTATATACACTAGCAAATATCACCATGATCATTATTGTTTTTTTAAAGTTCTCTTTGAACAGTACAAGTAAATCATTTGCAATACATATACATACTGTAAAGTGCTTTAATTTCACTGTTTGTATTTTCGCTTATTTCACTGATGGCATAGAACGGTTCAAGTAAAAAGACAATGGAATGGTAATATTAACATTGATTGAATAGGAATTATGTTCAATTTAGTGACATTAAAACCACAGTGAAATGTCAAAAATGCAAAAACTAAAAAATTAAACATGTAAAAACAAAACAATTTACAGTAGATACAAGCCCTTTGTGGGGAGCAATAAAATAAATGTCAACCATTCAGCTCAAACCAGTGAGTGCCAAACTAGGGAGTCAGAATGTATTATTTTTGGCCATGTTTGTTAGGTTTTAGCTGATTTTCCCCCAACAATTGACTCACTGCCTCCAGTAAGGGCCAAACAGGTTTAACTTTGGCTTGATTTAGTGTATAAGAACACTGATCTTGCTGAGTACATCATCTCTATGTTCATTTTTTACCTGGATAGGCATTAATAGATTAGTGAATGCCACCTGTGGTCACCTTTGGCCTTATCACAGTCACACCCTGCAGAGAACTGCTCTCGTGTCCAGATACCATTTTGCTACATGATGTTCCGCACTTCCTCGATCTGCAAACAAGCTGAAAGAAGCAATATTTCAGTAAGTTCCCTTAACCCATTCCTCATGAAAACAAGATTGAGGCAACAGTTAGTTTTCCTATGTGCAGGGACACAATTCATGACAAGGAAATCTGTTGACCAATATGATACGTGATAATCTTGAGTCATTCCAGTTTGCAGTCAAAATAGTTTTTGCTATATACTGGGAAAACTTGGCCCTTTCCTGGTCAGAATAAGGCTTAATCCACAGCTTGTCTGGTCAGTAAGACTGAGTCCATATCTTTCCTGGTCAGAATAAGAGTGAATCCACAGCTTTCCTGGTCAAAATAAGAGTGAATCCGCAGCTTTCCTGGTCAAAATAAGAGTGAATCCACAGCTTTCCTGGTCAAAATAAGAGTGAATCCACAGCTTTCCTGGTCAAAATAAGAGTGAATCCACAACTTTCCTGGTCAAAATAAGAGTGAATCCACAACTTTCCTGGTCAAAATAAGAGTTAATCCGCAGCTTTCCTGGTCAAAATAAGAGTGAATCCACAGCTTTCCTGGTCAAAATAAGAGTGAATCCACAGCTTTCCTGGTCAAAATAAGAGTGAATCCACAACTTTCCTGGTCAAAATAAGAGTGAATCCACAGCTTTCCTGGTCAGAATAATACTGAGTCAATAGGTTTCCTTGGCAACTGTTGGGTGTCTGACTCACAGCAGGGAAAGCATCAGACCCTGTGTGTGTTGTCATGATAGATCTTAACTACAATTTTCAAGGAAAATGTTTTCAACTAACATGACATGGAAGTAAAAAGATTAAAGCATACATGTGGTCAGTAAATTTGTCCTATATTGTAATTCAAGATGGCCAGAAGTTTCTGGAGAAGAAACTGTGTACAGGTGTAATGTGTAGGAGTTGGTTTGGAAAATTTATGCATTTGCTGACATATAGAATCTGATTTATATACTGCTCTGTCAATGTGACTCCAAAATCAGCCACTTGATGTCTTAGGTGAAGGTCATACCTGGTCTGAGCTTGAAGTTTCTCCACTGAAACACATGCAGGTGGCACAACTGTTAACCCTTTGAAATATTGACACATAGTGGCTCTAACTGCAAGCAATAAAATTGCTCTGAAATCTTTTTTTTTTTTTTTTTTTTTGATTAAACAAAACTGGCATCACTGGTTGTGTGTGGTGCACACTCCTTAAAATTTGTGTTATTTTTGTCCAGCAGTTTGCCAACTAACATTTTGATATATACCGAGCACCAAATTGTTGACTAACAATAGGCAGCTAAAACAGGTGTGTACAGGTAAAGCAATAATGGGAGAATGTAAGAAGTAAATGGGATGCTAGCAATAGATGGAACAGCCAGCATCAAAGATCCCAGCTGTGTCCAGGAAACTCACACAGCCTGATGCACTGTGGAACTTCATCTTGAGCTCCTGACACCTGCTGTATCTATAGTGCAGTCTCCGATTTGTTTTGACAAAGCACAGGATTTTTTACTCTGGAAATGTGTTTTGTACAGGGTACTCTAATGCCCCTAGAGCAACTATTTTGATCTTGATGCATTTTGTAGAAGGAACCCTGATGTTCTTCAGGATGAACTCTTTGTAGTGATGCATTTTGTGAAATGTTAGGGTCACATATGAGGAGAAATATGGTTTTTATGAGATATTTTCTATAGGGGGAATCCAATTATGCACTTAAGAAACATTTTCCTTGAAAAATACAGAATCCCCTTGAAAGAAATCACAATAGGGAACACAGCATGTTTCTCCTAAGAAAAATTTGAATGGAACGGAAAGGTTAAAACTGACCGCCTGAAAGGACCTACAGTATGTACCCAGTAGCCAGTCACCTTGGGTCAAGCTTTTCAAAATGGGGCTCAATGACTAATCACATAACCACCACCCCACCCAGAGAAGTGCAGCAGGCAAAGCCACTAAGAGCCAAACACCTTAACTACCTTGCCTTAGACATCAATAATACAGTATGCAGAATGTGTCTTTTTTCCTGAAAGATACAGAATTAACTTGTTTGTACCTGGTGCAAGTTTGCTCAGGTCTCGCGGTTTCTGTAGGGGGTACCCAATTTATAGTTAAAAAGAACTTTTGAGTCATTGTTGTTCTGGCTTCATGCTATGGCAGGATATAATATATGTGTCTGTATGTAAGATGCATGTGTACATATAAGGTGCATGCCAGCATGTAAGATGCACAGATGTATATAAGATGGATGCCTGTATGCAAGATGCATGTCTATGGAAGATGTGTGCCTTATTATGCAAGATGCATGCCTGTGTGAAAGGTACATGTCTGTGAAAAGATGCATGTCGGTGTGAACGATGCGTGGTTGTGTAAAAGATGCATGTCGGCGTGAAAGATTCATGCCGGTGGGAATGATGCATGGCTGTATTGCTGCATCAGTAGGCATTTACCGGTACCTCCCCTGTTTCGCTGATGCAGCAGGTGTGGGATAAACTTCAGTGGTCCGTGAACCAGAGTCAATATGTCAGTAACGTCATTGACACAGGGTGCCAAGACCCAGTTGGAGGAGTTGGGTATTATGTCCAACATGCATGTGTATGCAATATTTTAAATTTGTCATGCAAAATTTTCTACACAGTTTGATTTATTACAGAGTATCCCACAAGATAACAGTCATAGACCAGTTAGATATTGTCTGACAAATCATGGAAGTAAACTTTATGCAGACATAGATTAAAAGTCCTCGCATTTTTTAAAGATTTATATGTGCCCTGTTAAATGTGTCGTGATTATGAAATGGACGTGTGTCTGATAGGAGTCTTTGCCTGTCTGGGGCAGTGGTACCATTGTCAGGGTCAACAATGGAGACTGGCACTCCAGTGGACCAGCTATACAGTGCACTAGATTTAACTTGGTCAGTTCAACATACGTATAAATTAGCATCGAAATACTGTTTAGGTTTTCTCTACAATCTTACGGGTCTATATTGGTAAAGATATTGGTAAGTGATTTTCGCATCATGTGGCACCTCATGCTCGAGATGTCAGTAGTTTTATCGTCATGTAGCACTTCATGCTCCAGATGTCAGTAGTTTTGGCATCATGTGTCACTTCATGCTCCAGTGGTCAGTGGTTTTGGCATCATGTGGTACTTCATGCTCCAGATGTCAGTGGTTTTGGCATCATGTGGCCCATCATGCTCCAGATGTCAGTAGTTTTGGCATCATATAGCACTTCATGCTGCGGATGTCAGTATTTTTGGCATCATGTGACACTTCATGCTCCAGATATAACTGATTTTATATACAGTGGTCCCCCTCTTATAAGGCCTCCCTGAAAAGAGGCCACCCCCACTACAAAGGCCACTTCTCCATGCAGCAACTGTGGCCTTTTCATTGTTAATTACCCCTCAAGAGAGGCCGCCCCTCTTATAAAGCCACTTTTCCAGTGCATTTGGGGTGGCCTTAAAAGAGGGAGACTACTGTATGTGGCGCTTCATGCTCCAGGCCCGGTGGCACTGACTTGCCATATTGAAATGTGGACTTCAGGGCTGAGTTTAGTATAGGAAAATGCTGTAGAGCTCTCACCTTGAAACAAAAGTGACAGAGCAGTCACAGGTGTTTTCTCTGCTGAATGTACCTCAGACTCAGCATGGTAATAAAAAACAAAATGAAAGCTTTACACAATTCACCATGAAGTTTTCATCAGAAATATAGTTGATGAGGTTTGACATGTGGACTTTTCATAGGTGTAAGGGATTTATTATTTTTTTTTTTCATTTCGGTAAAAACTTCATGCAACTAGAAATAACAACTTCAGGAAAAGGTTGAATATTTGGGAAGTCTGGTTGATTTCAAAATACTGTCATTAGGGAACAGGGCATGTAATCAGTCTCAAGCAGAGCCCAGGATATCCATGTCTGTGTACTTTTGCCCAGTTAATAGGAAATAAGTTACATATCAGTGTGTGCATGTATCACACAAGTCATACTTTATGGGATGAAAGTGACTCATTGCTGGCAGGCAAGCTAGCCTCTTGGAATAAAGTGGATATTTGTGAAGAAGATACATGTTGCACATGTTGTACATGTATAAATGTAGTTTGCTGTTAGATTTAAACTGAAACTCACAAGGCTCTGCTACCAAAGTTCAACATGTTGAAGAAGCTGATGTGAGGACTGGCAGGTCGTGGAAGGAAACATTTGCTGGTTGTATTTTTGGTGATTGTATTTGTCAGATTTGAGAAAAACAACTGGTAAGAAATGTTGTGAGGCTGTTACCGGCATCAAATGTTGGCCTGTTGCTATTTGTATACTGTACATACTTACGTGTGTGTGTAAAGTCACAGAAATATTACGTTCAGTTTGGGTTCCGGATCCATTTCAGAATGGAAAACTATGTACAACTTCATTGAGATAAATGTTACAGTTTGTGTATATTTGTACATTGACAAGGCTATCTGGTCATATTGCCTCAGATGGTCATAACATAAAGACTTGGTTGTTTTTGTATTTTATACATATCTAGATGGTTATTGACAGGTGTCACAACAGCTGTTCATACCATAATAGACCGGGCACTTTGATGACAGATGTACCTGACATTTTGGAAGAATTTAGAAAAAAAAAAACAGTGCAAAATGTTGTAAGCTTAAAAACATTCATATTTATAAATACATGTAGTGCCACTGAAGCCTTCCAGGCAAAATTATTGAAATTATAGTGGATATTTTAAGGAAATAAGGGGTTAACATTTGTACACTTAACATGTACTAGCTGATGTCAAAAGATCACCAAAATATGTTTGAGAGCTCATTAGGATGTATTTACAAATTAGACTCCCAATAGACTGGACTAATTTTTGTAGGCCATTTTATAAAGACTATACCCAGTATTAAGGCCCATCATTATAGACCATCTCAGAGACTACCCAGTATAAGGCCCATCATTATAGACCATCTCATAGACTACCCAGTATAAGGCCCATCATTATAGACCATCACTCATAGACTACCCAGTATAAGGCCCATCATTATAGACCATCACTTAGAGACTACCCAGTATAAGGCCCATCATCATAGACCATCTCACAGACTACCCAGTATAAGGCCCATCATTATAAACCATCTCATAGACTACCTACACTGTAGTATAAGGCCCATCTTTATAAACCATCTCATAAAGACTACCCAGTATTTTATAGAACATCACAACAAAACTACCCAGAATAAAGCCCATCTCTATAGACCATCACTTAGAGACTACCCAGTATAAGGCCCATTTTTAGATCATCACATAAAGAGTAACCAGTATGAGGCCCATCTTTATAGACCATTACATAAAGACTACCCAGAATAAGGCCCATCCTGTACTTCAGCTTTTGTGTAATCAAACCAAACATTAGGTAAAGACAAGCAGCTGTCATCACAGAAAAGCCTGTCTGGGGAGTTACACTGTAAGGCTGCAAAATATGCATGACGGTTTCCCAATGATGACCCATTGATAAATTTATTTGGCTGTTGAAGCCTTGAAATGTTTGCATCAAATGATGATAATAATGTTTACATAAAGTAGAGATTTAAACATAGACAGTGGCTGCATTGATTATGGAGCATAGAGAGATTTGATTGTCTCTTTTTTTTATTTCATTGAGAACTACAAGAGGGATGTGGCACTGTTGCTCCTGTTTGAATTGCAATACCTCAAGAACACCAAAGGACCATATTACCCACATGTACTGTCAATTTCAGTTCACTCATATCATCATTAGCATGAGCCAGCAGGTGACTGACTGAATATATCTCATTGTGCATATCCAATATCAATCCAATGACAAGATATCATATGTATATAAACCACTAGAAGCCCATCATCATCCTTTGTATAGCAATCCAAACACTCGACATTGCACTTGGATGATACTAGAGTGCAATCTGTATGTAATGCCACTTCCAGTCCACTCACAGACATATTCATTACCATAGGTCAACACATCACTGAAAGAAGACAACTTATATCACAGCCCCCCCTCCCCCCAAACGTAAAGCACAAGCCTTATATATATTTGTAAATGTTGACTTGCCCCTTGTGCCTGTTGTAGGTTTGCCGTTTTGTTTGTCATCTGTATCAATATGCATGTGCAGCTATTGGCTGTAGACACTAGACTCCACATTACATGGAAAGCATTAGATATACAGTGGTTCCTGTCTTGAGAGACCACCCCTAGGGCAGGTCAAAATGTGGTCTCTCAAAACAGGTGGTCTTTCATTAGAGGTATAATAACATGGAAAAGATACTACGGTGTTCTGAGAGAGCGGTCTTAAAAAGATATGCAGTCTCTCATTGGAGGGGCCTCTTAAGACAGGTACCAATGTAGATGCAATGTATAGCTATCACCACAAATGATGTATGGTGCACAGCGTATGGCAATCAACCAATCAGAAGCTGAAGGACTGCTCAAAAATGGGATATAACACATAGAATTGATATGAACCTTAATATCGCACTGGCATTAGAAAAGAAGGTGAATCTTGTATCAGAAAAGGAGTACAACCATAGATATACATATACAACACCCAATATACAGGCATAGGTCAATGTACAAAATCATATCACATGGATACATGTTTATGACAGGACGAGTGACTCTTACTGCCAGATGCTTTGACAAGTTCTGCATACAGTCAACCCCATTCGTACCATCAAAGCAAGAGATAACACCAGTATGTCAGATATGCTTCTGAAGTCCAAAATGAAACCCCCTTCAATTTTAGGAGCATCTCCAGGAACATTGTCTTCAAATGCAAGTGTTGCTGCCCCATGTTAAAACCTGTGGCCAGAAAGACCTATAGCCTGATAACCAGTCCTGGTCAACATAGTCATGAGAAGATACTGGCAAAATGGAAGGAAGTAGCACATTGTAAAACTGGACCTGACACATAATCAAATTCAGGCTTCAAATGTGCGCCTGGAGCAAGACTAACTGGTTTATGTCAACAAAGGGCATAAAGCTGACCTGTCCATACAGGGAATAGGATTATACACCTTTCTCTTGCTAAACAGGTTTGTTTGGGACCATTTAACTCATTCCATACCAGTCCCTGATTTTTCAGTGTATAATTACCTAGATTTAAGACAACAATTGCACATTTAAATTCTTCATGAAAAGAGCTTTCATTTAAGTACCAACATGCCTATAGTCTTAAGTCAGTGGTTCTGGCACTGCCTGGCAACTCATGCTGCAGCTGCCACAAGGGCAGCTGCAGCATGACTTGCCAGGCAGTGCCAGAACCATGGATCAAGGCCTGTGATCATAGTATGGAATGAGTAAAGTAAAACTGCCATCCCAGCATTATGAACCCCCCCCCCCCTTACGCAGTGGCTTATTATAACCTCCCCTGCCCCCCACTGCAAACAAATTTCAGAGATACAAGTACATGTACATGTGTGTTCTGTTCAGCTTGTCAGTCTGTTTGACTGCCCATCTATGGCACAATCCTTGTGAGTTAAATATCTCCTGATTCACAGGCCATATCAAACTCAAATTTATTTCAATTTCACTTTGACACTATTTCTTGATCTGATTACAAATTTGGTGACCTTGACCTCATTTTCAAGGCCACAGGACCCAGGCGTGTGCAGAGTGGGAAGTATCCAGCCCGTCAGAAACGAGGCTACACTGTTAGGTACTGTACTTGACTTTCTCGCCCTCAGAAAGGACATCAAATAAGTGGCCCAACAAGCAACTTGCAATGGAAGTGAAAAATCAAAGAAAGGGAATGTAGCTACAGTGAAAACTCATTATAATGACACCATCTGTTCCCTAAAAAAAGTGTCAGATAAATGAGTATGTTAGATAACTGAATCAAATAACAAAGAAAATGAACTTTTTCCCATGAAAATTTGTGTCATTATATTGAATTTGTCAGATATCTGAGTGTCATTATAATGAGGTTTCACTGTAATAGAATATGTCAAATCACAGGAGATTATTGTTTCACATGACTTTAAAAAGCAGTCTAAATGCCAAATTCTCCATATGAATAAACTCACAACCATAAACAAAGTTCAGAATATTGGAGGCCCCCTTCAAAAACAGACTCAAAAACTACAAAAACAGACTGTGTCCAAAGCCATAGTCACAATGTTGAAGTTGAATTAAACACAGAAAGAGAAAACTGCACTGTACATACTGATTCCTGCATGTCCTAAAAGCAAAAGCTGCTGTCAGAGAAATGGCCATCTCTTCTCTTAAGCTCACCAGGGAACCACTTGAAAATAAAGACAAGAATCACAAGTGTGCAGAAAAAGAGAAATCAGCAGGGACCTTTATCCTTTCTTTCGAAGGAACTTCTAAGCCTACCTGCTGTACAAACAAATTCAAAATGGAAGCGTTAATTTCAATGATACCCAGACAACCAATTATTGAAGCAGTTGTCTGCACTGTCCATGTGAACAGCTCTCCTCTGTGTCTCATTTACTACATGTACAAAGCAAATCTCTCCAAGACAGCCACTAAGAAACTCTCTCTATTTTTTTTTATCTTACCTGTATTCATAACCTGTACTGACACTGAGTTATCAAAAAAGTACATATCCTCGTACCTCTCAACATTTGACCCCAAAGCTTTCATGCCACCACCTCTGTAAGCAGTTCCAGATATTTTATTTCCACTTCTTGGGCACCCACCCAGTCTGGTAAAGCTATTGTGTACATATAAAAAGTCACCTGTGACAAGCGAATATCCTCCTGCCCCATATAAACATGTATAAGGACAACACAGCATCCTGACAGGATCAATGCCGCTGTGGAATGCTGGACTTGCCATTGTACAGCTTCATAAAGGATCTCCACCAAGCTTGTATTTTTGACAAAATAAGAAGGTAAAGGAACTGGCACCTTCTCGGTAAAACAGGTCAGCACAGATGGTGTGGCATCTAACAAAAAAAAAAAAACAAACAAACAAACAAAAACAAAAACAAAAAACAAAAAAACAAAGCAAAACAAAAAACAAAAACAAAAAAAACCTGCCAGAATGGACACATTTGGCAGCAACCTGCAGTACCAATTAACAATTATACCTCTGCCTTGGAAGCTGTAAACTTCATGCCCCATTCCTATAGCAACTCAACTGGTCAGTCTTCACCTTAGGTAAGGTGCAAATACACTAGAAATTTCTTCCTTTGATTGAGTACCTCAGAAGGAAAAAACTCTGATTGTAATCTGAGTCTAATGCTAGGAACCTGGTCAGAGTGGCATCATTAGTGGCTGCACCTACATGTGACATGTGGTTGAAGTTGAAGGGACATTGATATCGAATGAGGTACTGTGTTTGTGTTAACATTAGGATTTCCCTTCAATTATGCCCAGTGTCAGTGCCCAGGTTCATATCTGTTTCCATAGTAACCCGTATCATCATGCATGTTTGTGTTTCCTTATAGTAACCTGTATCACTATGCATGTTTGTGTGTGTTTCCATGGTAATATGTATCATCATGCATGTTTTGTCTGTGTTTCCATAGTAAATTGTATCATCATGCATGTTTTGTCTGTGTTTGCTTAGTAACTTGTATCATCATGCATGTTTGTATGTGTTTCCATAGTAACCTATATCATCATGCATGCATGGTCAGTCAGTACTGACCAGAATTCATTCAATGTAAGAGAGTGTTGAAAGTTATGTCCTGCACTTTGCTTGCTCATACAACATTGGCAAATAATTCAGTATTAACAATGAATGAAAAACGTTGAGCATGAAAAAACAAGGAAGATTCTGCAGATAAATTTTCTGGCTCAAAGGAGATTGAGAAGAAGAGTGCTTCTTGGGAGTTTACCCTGCTGCAAGAGTGTCAGGATCCTCTGGTCTGTGCATATTACGACAAGAGCTGCAGACCACTCCATCTTCAGGCATTTTTTAACTGAGATAGATCGACCCAAAGCAGAATTTTCCGCATGAAAAGTATTAACTGTGAACTACCTGCTAAAAAGAGCCACATGGTGGGACCTTTAGATGATGTAACCAGTTGTCATGGTGATAGGCTTCCTTCGACTGAGCCGCTGTGTTTAGATGAGCACTTCCTGCAAAGGGAGCTAATTAGAGTGACTGGACAATGGGAGGTAAACTACCTCCCCTAGTGGAGGGATAACTGATTGTTAGTGCAGTGACTTCCATTGCCAATTAAAGGCAATGTAAACACCCACCACAGGGAAAAATGACATCTTTGTTAACATCGAAGGAAATTAAGGTCTAGTGTAAACACACCTACAGTCAGGTGAACCATGTTTATCAAAATACTTAGAAAAACATGTTGTTATTGGACCCACGGCTTTATAAACAACTTCCACAACTCTCTGATGCAGTGATAACTGCCTGAAACAATAATTGAATGCAATGTGAGCTCTGTCCACAGTTCCCACCACCAAAATCACCCCAAAAGTTGAAGACATCATGGTAAAGCAATATATGCAAAAAGCAACTACCGGTCCATGAAATACTCAAACAAGAACAATGTCTGCAGGATGACATGGTATTTAACCCTTCCCCCCCTTGAATTGACTCTTGAGACAACTTAGTGCCCAACTCATGCCAAGGAAAGTTGTTGACCTGGGGCACGTGATCTTGGGCTCATCTACAATTCTCAGTTAAAATTGTTTTTCAGTACTGTTGAAATTAGTTGAAAATGAAAACACTGAAGCAGATGGCATTTGACCACCAGCTGGTTTTGGCTGGTTTAAGGGGAAAGGAAAGAGACAACCAGGCCAAGGCCTATCCCAAATTCCAACAAATCATCAATGGATGGATAACAAACAGGGTCATTACACCTGAAAGATGCATCCTTATATTAACAAATACCATCATTAACCAAATACATGTATCCTGAAGACATCCATGACAGGTCCATAGTGCATTGACTTTTGGGAAAAAGTCGGGTCCCTGGATCCGCAGATAAATTATGTTTAATACATGTACCCGGGACCCAGGTACCGACGGCAAAAGCCCTTACTGAAATGATATTCAGAAACATATATTTTAACTTCCTTTTATTCAGGTAAGTATAATAATTCCACCATTCGACAAGTTGCCTACTCCTGAGAGAAAAAAGAAAAGAAAAAAAAAAGAAAAATAAAGAACAATACAGTGAAAAAGGCAGAAATACACATACAGTGGTCCCCCTCTTATAAGGCCATCCCTACTGCACTAGAAAAGTGGCCTTATAAGAAGGATGGCTCTATTCAGGAGTAAAATACAATGAAAATGCCATATTTGCTGCATGGAGAAGTGGCCTTTATAGAGGGGGTGGCCTCTCTTCAGGGGGGCCTTGTAAGAGGGGGACAAATGTAGATCTATAACTTGTTTATTTATATCCAAAGTAGTCCGGTACTAAAAATTGGATTCGGAACCGGGACTTTTTGGCATTTTGACGGGGGGTCCCGGATACCCGGATCCCGAGTCAGTGTACTAATAGAAACTGTCCTGTCTGGTGAATCTGGCTCATTGGCCTTTTTAAGTAGAAAAATGTTGACAACTGTCTGCAAGGATTGCTTCAAAGTGGACCTAAAGTAGCCCCCAACTCCTTCTGAATGAACTTATTTATATCATTCAGACACATATGAGCCAAAACATCATTTCTGGAAGGTTAAAAGGGAAGAATATCACATTTGTATCATAAAGTACATGCATACCCCAAACCAAAAGAAGACATATCTTCAGGTCATAATAATTAACTGTTAATCTATCCCTCCAATAATCGATCTTGACGCCTGAAGGTAGATTCAGTTTACAGCCAGCAGTATTTGTTAGTCCCCTGACTGACGAGGCAAAAAACTCCAATGGGTCAGATAACTGTTGAATTACATAAAGCCTTTGTCACACTGACCATATCAGGACTGTCTGGAACTGCACAAGAATCCATCTGTAACTGATAACTGACATTGTAAATTTCGACAGCTTTATGGTGGATAATTTGATGCTGTGTCTATAACCCCCAATATCACCCAATATCACCCAGGGTGTGAGAAGAATCAATATCATAATTTGCACAGTCCACATCTGCCACTAAATAAATGTTCTCGTGAGAAGTCTGTTTGACCTCACCTTACCTTGTGCCTGTGGTGTGCTCCACCTTTTCACTTGCCATAATGCTGTTAACAGAATTTGTACATACTCCAGGGCCAGACAAACAGCAAAGCAGATCAGCAGCCTTGGTTAACTGTTCTTAATCAACTATGATGAACAGTACCAGAGTCACACACTGACAGAGAGGTCAGGGAAAACACAGGCAAAAAAAACTATCAACAGATGAAGTGGAACACAGATTGCTACCAATGCACTTATGTGAGAGACTATTATTATCAACAAAAACAAAACAAAACCAACAACAACAAAAATAAAACAAAACAAAACAATAAAAAAAAAAAAACAAAAAAAAAAATCAAAGCCCAAAAAGAAACACAAAAAAAACAGTATTTGTCAGTATAGCTTCTTGGATTGCACTTAAGATTTACTCTATCAGCAGCAGTGTGGAGATGATTCACCATGGTTATGATGTAATTTCATCAGCCAACAAGTAGCACATATATGTGAATCAAGGACGCTTTGTCCTTGCGGGAGCTGCAGCATGACTTGCCAGGCAGTGCCAGAACCACTGACTTAAGAGTATAGGCATATTGGTACTTGAATGAAAGCTCTTTTCATGAAGAATTTAAATATGCAATTGTTGTCTTAAATCTAGGTAGATATACGGAAAAATCAGGGACTAGTATGGAATGAGTTAAATCAGAGTGCAAAGCTTTGATGTACCCTGCTACAAATAAAGCCAATTGCCTGACTGTTCATATTTGAAGCTTTTGCCCATATACCACAAAGAAAATTTTGTATGTGGCCATAATTCATCCCTACTTTATACCCAGCCTTCTATTATAGACTAGATTTTAATTTCTTGTGTTTACAACCTTTATACTTCTTTTTGCCTGTGTACCTGCAAGATCTACAAGCTTTGTCTGAGTCAGTATCACAGTCCAAAGACATAATTACAAGCCATGTATGTACCTGCTTCAGTATCTATTTGCCATAAATCTGACCAGTATAAAAAAAGTCTGTCCTTGGTCTTCATGCCACAATGGGAAATCCTCAATTTGTGTTTGCCCTTCGTTTTCCCAGATGTGTAGCAACCATGATCCATGGTCTTGGTGTCATGTGACCTGTTTGAACTGGCCTTGCCATTACATCCCTACACTCCATCCCTCAAGCTAGCAGTGGCTAATGGGGAATCAAGTTGCTTTTGTAGATCTTTGAACTGTCTGAGTGGAACAACATCCACCTGGGGCAACCCGCTGATTGGGTTTGCCTTGTGCTGATTTTTTCAACATCAGTTTCTGGCACCTTACTTTAGGACATGTCCCACTTCCAACTGGCAAGTTAGCCTGCTGCACAGCAGAAAGTTTACCATGTATACAGGAAAGTTTATTAATATCAGCTTGAAGTTTCTGAATCCTACTCATTTTGTCCCCTCATCTTGGATAACAGAGCAGACTTCTATACCAACATACATGTAAGTTCCAATCTTACAATCACACTGACTGAATCAACCCCATCAAGGTGAAACACGCCATTAGTCTATTGAACAGGTACATAATTAACACACAGGTGACAAATTGGTATCCATTTGTAAAGTGAAACGATTACAACTGTTGAGAAAATCCTGTACATGAACATTGGGATCAAGAGTAAACCCTTTCCCCCATAAATTAAAACTGAGTCAACAGCTTTCCATGGCATGGGTTGGGCACTAAGTGCCCAACCCATGCCAAGGAAAGCTGTTGACCTGGGGCATGTGATCCTCATAGGGCTCATCTCCAATTCTCAGTCAAAATTGTTTTTCATCACTGTTGAAATTAGTTGGAAACGCTGAAGTAGACGACATTTGATCACCGGCCGGTTTTGGCCAGTTTAAGGGGAAAAGGGTTAATCGATCATGATGATCAATGCAGACTTGTCCATTTGTCCCTTATTTACCCCAAATTATGAACACTTTTTGCTTGTCTAAATGCTAGGTGTCTATTTTTTCCATCATAGCTGGCACCATACCACAGAAAAATACGATCAAAGTGAGTCACGTATTGCCCATTCAATTCCATTCTCCTTAAAAACAAAACAAAATTCTCTAACTCGAGTACCAGGCAATACACAAATGGTGAGACCAGCCAAACACCGCTCACTAAGCCAATTAACATATTTGACAAACAAAATTTTAACATTCTGCATATAACATGTTCAATGCATTTCACCCATTTTAAATTACTGATACATTTAGGATGGCCTATCTTTTTTGGGGAGGGGGGGGAGGGGGTCCTGTGTCTTCAATGTATGCTTCAGTTTGATCAGAAGAAATGTCACTAAAGAAGTGAAAATATAACTGTCCATTATGGTGTGTCAGCTGGTGATGCTGCCCTGAATGTGCGAGTGAAACCTTGTTCAAAGGTACAAGAAGATGGCTCTGTTGGCAAAGGCTGAAAGGCCAGGTGTCCAATCCTATTGATTAAGACATATAGTTTATTACCACTACTACTGTGTAGGCAAAGGCTGGAAGGCTAGGTGCCCAATCCTCTTTATTAAGAAGTACATTTTATTACCATCACTACTGTGTGGCAAGGAATGGAAGGCTAGGTGTCCAATCCTCTTAAGAGATACAGTTTATTACCACCACTACTGTGTAGGCAAAGGCTGGAAGGCTAGATGTCCCATCCTCTTTAAGAGATACAGTATATTCCCATCATGACTGTGTAGGTCAAGGGCTGGAAGGCTAGGTGTCTCATCCTCGTTAAGAGATTCAGTTTATTACTGTCACTACTGTGTTGCAAGGAATGGAAGGCTAGGTGCCCAATCCTCTTTAAGAAGTACACTTTATTAATTACTGCTACCCTGTAGGCAAGGACTAAAGGACATATGTATGTGGCATTTAAGACTTTTCTTGTTGATGCATCTGGAACCAGTGAAGCATACCTGGATACTTTGTACTAATTTCCACTTTGATACAAAGCAGTGTAACAAACCAAACTGTCATCAAACCAATGCCCAGTTAAGCAGGAAGGTTATATGTCTACCTTTCATGCCAGCCATCATGTCATACTGTAACCATTTTAATTAAAACTGGATCACCTGGTAGCTTACCATAGTGCTAATATACAGGTTCAGCAGACACTGAGATGTACAATATACATGTATATACACAAGACACATAGGACAATAAAGTAACATGGAAGGAAAAAAAACAGAAAATCAGATAAAAATTTGAAAATTCTAGATAAAGCAATGACTCAGTTTTTACCCCCTTGGCCTTTCGTCGGACTGGGTATTGCCCTTTTGTCAGTGCATGTAGGCCCTTTGTTCCATCGTTCTGTTACTTTTAGATTCAATAACTTTTGAACTACTTTTAGATGCAATAACTTTTGAACAAGTGTAGCCAATATCATGAAACTTGTACTATAGAAGTATCTTTGTAGAAGCATGGCTAAGTTTAAACATTCTGTAACCTTGGCTTAGTTTCAAGGTCACCAGAGGTCATCCTTAGGCCTGGTGGAGATCTTAAGGTCATTCCTACTACAGTGGTCCCTGTTTTGAGAGACCGCCCCTAGGGCAGGTCAAAATGTAGTCTTTCAAAACAGGTGGTCTTTCATTAGAGGTATAATAACATGGAAAAGATAGCACAGTGTTCTGAGAGAGTGGTCTTAAAAAGATGTGTGGTCTCTCATTGGAGGGGTCTCTCTAGACAGGTACCACTGTATTATATTAAATATTTTGATCATGTTTCGTTCTCATTATTGGAGTGTTCTATTCAGGAGGAATGAAGACAGCAGTATACAGTCTGTTCTGATGCGGTTTCATCAGATTTATTTTGTTGTGTGAGCCACAGAGAGGTGCACCTCCTAATGATAACATAAGGCCCAAATGATTTCAATTCAAATTTAATGGTTACAACTGGAGATCAATAGTCAAAAGTATGTGGCAGCTTTTCATAACTTTCATGTGGTTTATGCTGGCTCGGCTCACATCAACAGCTGTAGCTTACAGCAGATGCGCAAACGCGTCAAAGGCAGAGTTGATTAATACGAGAAAAAACCTTGCGTAGAGTAAGAGTCACTGACCAGATTTTAGCCAGCTGTATGTTCTCCTTTCTGAACTGCGTTGTTTTCGTCCAGCCCACATTTACAAGATGCTTCTCATTTCAAAACTGCTGAGGGTTTACCTTGAGGCCAGCAGGCAGTGATGTATTCATACAAACTAAATGTATCGGCCCTAATAGAATGAGATGCCTGCCCCCAGGTGGATGAAAACCAAGAAAGTGTGGCTGTGAAGGCGTATAATGTTATGGCCTTCCTCCCAGTGTCTTGTCGAAAGTTAGTTACCATCACTGACAGACGCATCCTGTTTTGTACGGGTGGGTGGGTGAGGGGTGTTAGAATAATGTTACTACATTCTTTGTCTAAAAATAATTTTTTACTTAAGTCATTATGTATTTGTATACTTTTTTTTCATGGATATTCAATAAAATTTGCCTTCAAACAAATTTTGTGATTAAACACTTAGAGTTTTGCTTGTCTGACAAAATGCATTTTCAAATATTTATGAGTAATTTTGAGTACATGTATATGTATGCTAGTGATCATACCAACTTGAAATTAGCAGAGCTTAAAATTTTCAGGTGTAAATGTCTACAAAATATGTAAATCAACCTATTATACCCACTGTGGCACACAAATAGAGTTTTGAGGCCCTGTTGTGTTTAGCTTATGCATCTGTTTGCCAAAATGTACATTCCTCCCACTCAACTCATTTTTCAAATTTAGCACAATTTACATGGTCAGAAGCTGGCAAGGGCTTCCAGTATGCAAAGGTTTGATGCTGTAGATATAGTTGTTTCAATTAAAATACATGAAGCATATGTAGAGCGTACACTTTGAGTTATTAATGATACGACAGCTTCATGGGGGGAGAAGTATATCATTGTCAGGATGTAAATAATCGCTAACCCCAAATTCTTCAAAACGCCTGTGAGACTAAAGACATATGACCAGATATAATTCCCCTTTTAACACCACAAAATTTGTCAAACCAGCTGTCACTATAAAGATGACAAAAGTCCAGGTTTGAAATTAGTTAGTTGTCAACTATAGCTGGGTTCAAAATGAGCAAATCAACACAGTAGATTAATATAACCTCCATATGTACCACACGAATCAGTTCTGATCAGTTGGTGTAAATTGTGTAATAAAATGATGACTGAATGTTTTTGGTGCTGTGTCAGTCTGCAAGAGCATACATGTGACAGGCTTTTCCATTGACAAACTCTGGGCAGCTGAATTTAACCCAGGCATAATGTTTCTTAATTATCACAGAATATAGCATCGTAATTCATTTTTTAAACAAAAGACTCAATTAATATTCTTTCTATATGTACATGTATATGACAGATCAATGTCTCTCTTGTACATGTTAAAGCAGTGAAGTGTTATATTTGATGACACATCAACATGTTAATGTGTTTTTTATGATGTACATGTAGCTACATGTATTGTTGATGTGTTTTTGTGATGTGGCTGTATGTTAATGTGTTTTTATGATGTAGCCACATGGTGATGTGTGTTATAATGTAGCTTCATGTTGATGTGTTTTTTTCTTTTTTGATGTAGCTATATATTGATGTGTGTTATGATGTAGCGAGATGTTGGTGTGTTTTATGATGTAGTTATATGTTGATGTGTGTGATGATGTAGCTATATGTTGATGTATAACGGTATGTTTTGATGGTGCACCATGCAGATGTTTGTTGTATATAGAAAAGTCAAGTTCCACTTGGTGATGTACCAAAATAGCAAGGACTTTTTATACGATGATTCAATCAGCAAAGAAGTACATATTTCAGGAAGAGCCAGTGCACCAAAAACAGAAATGGTTTGTTCCTATACACCGCAAAATTGCAATGTTCACTTTGTTGTGCTGAAGAGGTTTTTAATGTGGTTTACTTTGTGAAGTGATGCACAAAAACCAAAATTGTGAAAGGATGCAACAGAACCCAATCTTTGGCAGTGATGGCCTAGAACAGCACATCTGATAGAATAACAATTTTGATGTAGTGATTCCGTAAAATTAGTTTTAATAAAATGATGCCATAGAACAGCAGCTTTAATGTAATGATTCCATAGAACAGCAATTTTCCATAATATTAAAAAACAGTTTTGATATGGTGATTCCCTAGAACAACAGTTTAGAACAGCTGTTTTGATGTAGGAATTTCACAGAAAAACAGTTGTAATGTAATGATTCTATAGAGCTGCAGTTTTGATGTAGCAATTTCATGGAAAAAGTTTTATTGTAATGATTCTATAGAACAGCTGTTTTGATGTAGGAATTTCATAGAAAAACAGTTTTATTGTAATGATTCTATAGAACAGCAGTTTTGATGTAGGAATTTCATAGAAAAACAGTTTTAATGTAATGATTCTATAGAACAGCTGTTTTGATGTAGGAATTTCATAGAAAAACAGTTTTAATGTAATGATTCTATAGAACAGCAGTTTTGATGCAGCAATTTCATAGAAAAACAGTTTGAATATAATGATTCTATAGAACACCAGTTTTGATGTAGGAACTTCACAGAAAAAACAGTTTTAATGTAATGATTCTATAGAATTGCAGTTTTTGTGTAGGAATTTCATAGAAAAAAACAGTTTTAATGTAATGATTCTATAGAACAGCAGTTTTGGTGTAAGAATTTCACAGAAAAACAGTTGTAATGATTCTATAGAACAACAGTTTTGAAGTAGTGATTCCATACAACAGCAGTTTTCATGCCATTCTCTGTGACAATAATTTTGTTGTAGCGATGGCCTAAAACAGTAGTTTTTGCATAATGATGCTCTGGAACATCAGTTTTGATGTATTGACACTCAAAAACAGTGGTGTATTGCACATGAAATTGATCCAGAGGAACAGTGTTTTGTATCTTACAATACACCAAAAACAGGAGTTCTTACAATTGTGTTACACATGCACTGATTCACCTAATCATTCTTCCATAATTATATTCAACAGAACAGAAAGCTCTCTGAAAGAAAACATATGTGATATATGTACACTTTCGTAGTCAACATAATCATACACAAAGACAGAATTAATTAATTCTTAATTAAAGTGGTTACTAATTTACACACATTTTGTCAGAATTTTATGCATCAAATTAAAAAGGATTCTTTCAAGTACCAGCATATTCTAGGTAGAGTAAAGGTAGCCTAAGTGGTTTTTACATTGCCTGGCAAGTCATGCATTACCTACTGGTATGGCAGCTGGAGCATGGCATGCCAGGCAATGCAAAACCACTGACAAGGCCTTTACAAGCTTTGCTGTACATTGAAAGCACTGAGTTAACCAATCATAACACAAGAATTCAATCACATGACCACGATTTGTTCCATGAGTCAAGTTTGAGTGAAATGAGTAATGTTCACCTGACATTTATCAACATGATGGACCACACACAGGCCACATGGCCATGTGAGCAAAGTGGGATGAATGGGGCAAGATGTCTGAGTGGTCATGTCACATGATACTAGTACCCCGTTACTGGCTTTGGAATCCTATATATGTTGGCAGTAACTTGCTGTGAATATGACATGTAGGTATCTAGTGAGATTTTTGCTGAAAACCTTGGTGTGATTAGAGTCTATGTGTGAAACACCTTATTTTGTGGGATTGTTTAGATCATTTATAATTACACAGTACATGTATAATGAAACAGTATGTCCCAACAAACTTACCATTGTTGCATATGTGAGTTTTTTCTTTTACTTAGAAATCAATTAATTTACATGTAAAACTTGTCAATACATGCAAAAGGGGAAGAGAGACATGACATAACAATGTACATACTGTCAATAGATCATAACTATATATGTGTGTGTGTGTGTGTGTGTGTGTGTGTGTGTGTGTGTGTGTGTGTGTGTGTGTGTGTGTGTGTGTGTGTGTGTGTGTGTGTGTGTGTATTTTTTAGCCTTTGGTATAAAAGTTCAGTGTATGTGTATTTGTGTATGTAAAAAAATTAACTTGCAGAAAGAAGTCTTTCTGTGGTCAGGTTAAAAGATAAAAATCAACAGAATTCATCAAATGAGGAATGCAGTTTCTTTTAACTCTGTCTGAGGTTCAGGTCTTAAATTCTCAAGTGCTTGAAACCTGTGGAGAAAAGTGTTGAACTCATATGATGAAAACGCAAGAAGGTTTACTTAGACAACATCTCATCATCCTTGGTCCCGCAATCCTTATTTTTTATTAACTCTTAGGAACCTAATTGACAGTGTATCCGTGTGTAAGTTTTTCCCATCAAAAATCAGCAGAAAGTATACAGGGTTGTACTGTCATCTGCTTTCTTCCTATCAAGAATGTTACAGGTGTTTATTCAACAGATTTCCTTGGTGTACCCCAAGAGTGTACAGAGTTCAGTTATTGACTGAGTCCCAGAGGGTTAAGGTATACACAGATTAGATACCTGGCCCCAGATGGCACCTCAGATGACCCTGAAGTACCTCCATATATGCAGGGCTCTGAAATGATGCATGCTGGGGTTTATCTCTAACCCTGTATGCTTTACTGAAATTGGCGGCATGGAGAAAACTGACAACTGGCAGTCATGATAAATGATGGGTTGTCAGGCCCTTCTGTTAACTCTTTCTCCACAAACCAGACATAACTAACTAGATGCTGGTCAAATGTTGTCTGCTTCAATGATTTTGTCCAATTTCAACAGTGATGAAAAACGATTTGGATCACAATTATACGTGACGCCTTTTAAGACAAGATGACCCAGGTCAACAGCATTCATTTGCTTGGGTTAGGTGCCTGAGCTGTGCCAAGGAAAGATGTTATCCTGGCTGTTGTCTCTGTCTTTATTGACTGGACATTGCATTACAAAGAATATGCAATCAACTTCCATGTTATGTCTGCCTCTGGTGGTCAAAATGAGAAGTAGAAAGTCATTCAGATCATAGGTGGATTTGATATTGTTTGCACCTTCCCTGAAAATTAAGCTCACTTTAATCAATTAACTTTTGTATAATTATCTCAAATATTTTCTATGGAGACAAACAAAATGTGCTTCAAAAAAGCAAAATGTGTTTCTGGGTCGCTCTTGCTATTGCTTCAGCAGACTATTTTTTGTGTCGAATTATCCCGTCATCAGCATCAGTTCCAACTGGTTGTCAAGGGGGCCCTAGAAGTGAGGTGTGGGCCAAGGAGATTTATTGATGAGTCAACTGATGATGTCTTTATGGTTGTCTAGAAAAAAAAAGATTTGTCTACTTTATGGGCAGTGTCAGTAAATATATATGGGTTGGCGTGAGGGAATAAAGTCAGTTTGTAATAGTTACAGATGTTACGGTAAGATGGATGACTTATGGGTCAATGGAAAATGAAGGTGGTGTGGTAAAATTCTTGTAAAATGATCCCATGGCAAACGAGATGATTAATCTTTATTTGAAAGTTACTTGGTTATTGTCATAAAGCAGGGAGATCATCACATCATATAAAATGTGCTTGATGATCGTCTCGCCAGCGGTAGCTGTTGACGAGACATAGCACTCACTTTCCATCAGAACTTCCGTCCATCAACAAAACGCTTCAGAGTGGTATTATTTCTGCCCCCCATTAACCTATTTCTTATTTCATACAGGTAATGTATTGGTTGGGGAATTTTTGTTACATGGCTATGGATGACCTGGAGGTCAAAAGTCAAGGTCAGAAGATGATCAACAGAAAAATTGAGATTATTTCTGCCCTCTATGACCTATTTCTTTCTAATTTGGTGCAAATAATCTATGGATCTGAAAATATTTTCCATATGGTCAAAGATGACCTGGAGGTCAAAGGTCAAGGTCAGAGGGTGATCAACAAACAACTTTGGAGTGGCATTTCTGCCCTGCAAAAACCTATTGCTTTCTAATTTGGTACAAATAATTTGTGGGTCTGAGAAATATTTTCCATCTGGTCATGGATGACCTGGAGGTCAAAGGTCAGAGGGCTTTCAAGAAAAAACTTTGGAGGGGCATTCGGCATACTACCTTGTAATTTGTTATGGGTAATCTATGAGACTGTGGAATTTTTTTCTATGGCGAAGGCTTTTCCATGCTTTTGTGCCAAGACAGAGACCACAACACCAACATAATCTCTGGGGCATACAAGGTACACTTACATTGTTGTTGATTGCTGGTGAGACATTCATGCCCTCTCCCCCTCCCCACCCCCACCGGGCATGGCTCTGGTAGTTATAAAGGTGATAATTACTTGGTCATGGTTATAAAGCAGGGAGATAATTCTCTATAATTCACTTGGTTACTGGCATGAGAGAGTGACATAATTGCATATGTGTAAAATTTACTTGAAGGAGGGAGATAATTGTGTAAAGTCTACTTGGTTACCATTACGAAAAGGGGGCATACATGTAATTGCATAAAATTTTCTTGCTGATAGCTATGAAGGAGGAAGATAATTGTGTAAAATTTGCTTGGTTACAGTTTTAAAGGAGGGAGATAATTGTGTAAAATATACTTGAAGGAGGGAGATAATTGTGTAAAGTCTACTTGGTTACCATTATGAAAAGGGGACATAATTGCATAAAATTTTCTTGGTGATAGCTATGAAGGAGGAAGATAATTGTGTAAAATTTGCTTGGTTACAGTTTTAAAGGAGGGAGATAATTGTGTAAAATTTACTTGAAGGAGGGAGATAATTGTGTAAAGTCTACTTGGATACCATTATGAAAAGGGGACATAATTGCGTAAAATTTTCTTGGTGATAGCTATGAAGGAGGAAGATAATTGTGTAAAATTTGCTTGGTTACAGTTTTAAAGGAGGGAGTTAATTGTGTAAAATTTACTTAGTTATAGTGTTACAGTTATAAAGGAGAGAGACAGCTGTATAAAATAAAGCAGTCTTCTTTGGACTACATAATAATTGTCAGAAGGTTTAGTTTTGCATACCTCTTGTGAATTGCACGTAGTGAAATGGTTTCATCACATACATGATGTCATAATATTAACCCATCTCCTATCTTAAAGGTGCAATAAGCTGGGCATCCAACTCCACCATTTTATACTATAATGGTAAATGACCTTGGCACAATGGTAGCTTCAGCGTAACTTACTAGGCAATGCAAAAGCCACTGACTTCAGGCATGTCCATGCTTAATGAAATCTCTAGGGCCAATGATTTTCCATTTCAAAAAAGAGGAATTCTGCTTCATCAGTAAGAAATGTTCAAATCCCGTTTCACTGCTATTTATTTATATATAATTCATATAAGAAAATAGATCAAATTCTGTTTCAAAGATGAAAAAAATGCACAATTCTGCTTCTGTTTTGGAAAAAACAGAAAATCATTGGCCCTAAATCTTTTTCCATAAAGAATTTGAGTCTATGACACTTGACAGTCCATTTTGCTATCAATACAAGTTTTAAGATATCTTGAAATAATTTCAGATGTCTTACATTAAATAAAGATATCTGAAAATAAATGTTAAGATACATGTATCTTAAATTCAATTTATGGATGTGTACATATCCATTGTATTTGTGTCTTTTCATCCAGAGCCACTTCCTAGTAGTGATTACTCTATTCCGTCCTCTGAACTCTTTACTCTCCATAAGCTAACCTGTCCTGTCTAACATACATATATATATATATATATATATATATATATATATATATATATATATATATATATATATATATATATATATATATATATATATATATACATACATGTATATGGAAGTACTATTGTCCATATTGCACACATTCTTTTGTAGAATTTTGACACAGGCTGTATTAGTCCAAATGGATTAAAGGGTCTTCAGCAGGTGTTGTTGGAACATGTTTTGGAACCTGTACCCGTGCATGTCCCTCTCTGAGTAGCGGCTGTAAAAATTTAAACATACTGTCTTTAAAAGTCTGTTTTCGTAGCTACATCTACAGATATATCTTTATTTGAGTTTAAGATATCTTTGAACTATTCAATATATTTTAAAGTCAATTAAAGAAATCTATTGGGTGTTGCTTTAATATTTATCCAGTACTTCTTGAAACTGATAATTTCTTTGATTACATTGATGAATCATTTCTTGACATCAAGAAATACATTTTGTGATGTC
Source organism: Hermodice carunculata (assembly GCA_964020975.1). Lineage (NCBI taxonomy): Eukaryota > Metazoa > Annelida > Polychaeta > Eunicida > Amphinomidae > Hermodice > Hermodice carunculata. Next base: position 63,301,918 of record OZ026622.1, on the reverse strand, counting down.
AAGAACTTGGTTTCTTGATATCAAAAAGTCTTCCAATTGCTTTGGTATTTAAAGTTGAGTTCTTGTGAGCAGAATGCTCCAAGTATCACAATAACTGGTCTGTTCAAATGTGCAGATTCAGCTGTTAGATTATTCAGTGCACTCCTGTGGTATTGCAAAATGGCTGGAAGGGAGAACATGGTTGAGCCAGCAGCCTTTATGCAAATCACCCATTATCCATATACCTATGGATGTTAAAATTATGAAGTTAGATATCAGGAAGTCCATCCTACTTCTTGATATCAAGAAGTGCTGGATAAATAGTAAAGTGGTCTTCCACAGAGATTATATCCTCCATTGAGTTGAAAATATCTGTAAGATATCTCAGATTAAAGTGGAAATAATCTAGGTATAAGTACATGTTTGTTATAGTAGACTGGCCTGCTATATGAATATGCAGTTGTCATGATAAATCTAAGTTCGGAAAAATGAAGGACCTGGACAGAATGAGCTGAGGACCTAAAGTGAGCCAGTTTAGAAGAGTTGTCCGTAGATGTAATATTTTTTTAGTGTTTGATGAACTTAGAAGAGGTATTCATGATGGTAATATATGTACCCACATGCACTGCAGAAAAATGTGAAAAGTCACTCAGCAGCTATGATGTCAAATGTCACCCAAGACATAGTGCTATTGTGACAGTGATGAAATAGGGTTCACCTAATCTACATTTTTAAGCAGAGGAACTCTTGAAATGCCATATATTCCCGTGAATTCAGCCATGAGAAATTGCACCCTGGTTGTATTAATTGTACATGCATGGTGGTGGTGCTTGCGCTGATCGTCAGTGATAGCATTGGGACAGGATGGGTAATCTTTATAAGAATAGGAACAACACCGCCACGCGTGTTGATCATAGTTGGTAATAATCTCTGTACAAGGATGACAGGTCACGCCATGCTGTGTTGTATCATGCATGGTGGGTTGTTGAAGTTACTGCCTTCAAGTGTCTACTTTCAGTCTTTGTGTGGGCAGGTTGTAAATATACAATCAGTCATTGCCTTTATCACATCATTACACGAGTCCCTGGGTCATATCACAAATGTGTATGAGCATAGACTGAAGGACTTGCATGGTGACCAATTCTAGGATTCTTGATTCTAGCCAGGTAGCAATGATAAGTTCTGTGTGCCGGTGTCTGAAGCCAGAGGAACGTAAGCCACTTACTAGTTACATGTTTGTAACTCACAGTCAGATCTGCTGGTGTAAACTGATGGAATATAACACATGCACACTGGCCTTGTAAAGCATGATTCTCTCGTTAAGTTGCAGTGGTAAATGAGAATGCCAGTGAGTATGTACTATGTTTGTGTCTTATAGATTAATGGTAAAAACAACACAAAGGTAATAGCACTCCAAGTGCGACCGATTTAGATTAATGCCAATGAGTTTTGTGTGTGGTACAGATCAATGCTAATGACAACACTATATGTTTGTGTGTTATAGATCAATGCTTATGAGTATGTTCTATGTGTGTTACAGATCAATGCTAATAAGGGCACTATTTGTGTGTTACAGATCAATGCTAATGAGGACACTATATGTTTGTGTGTTACAGATCAATGCTAATAAGGACACTATATGTTTGTGTGTTACAGATCAATGCTAATGAGGACACTATATGTTGGTCTGTTACAGATCAATGCTAATGAGTATGTTCCATGTTTTTGTGTTACAGATCAATGCTAATGAGTATGTTCTATGTTTGTGCGTTACAGATCAATGCTAATGAGTATGTTCTATGTTTTTGTGTTACAGATCAATGCTTATGAGTACATTCTATGTTTGTGTGTTACAGACCAATGCTAATGAGGACATTCTATGTTTGTATGTTACAGATAATGCCAGTTATTCAGGAAGGCAGCTTGGTCTGGCTCAGGGGTCACCCTCCAGACAGAGGAGTTTTAGTGGTAAGTTTTCTGGGACTCCTAGGTTTAACCCTTCCCCCCCTAAACCAGCCAAAACCAGCTGGGGGTCAAATGTTTCTGCTTCAGTATTTTCAACTGATTTCAATGGTAATGAAAAACAATTTGACTGAAAATCATAGATGAGACTTATCAAGATCACATGACCCAGGTCAACAGCTTCCCTTGGCATGGTTTGGGCACTGAGTGCCCAAACCATGCCAAGGAAAGCTGTTGACTTAAGTTAAGTGGGAAAATGTAAAACTGTTTTAATTGATCTGCATCTTTCACTAGTAGATTTTAACGGCGGCGTTTGGACATTTCGGCGGCGGTGGGCGGTGGATGACGGTGACCAGCGGTGGATGGCGGCGACCAGCGGCGGTCTGCGGCGACCAGCGGCGGTCTGTGGCGACAAGCGGCGGTCGGCGGCGATCGCCGCTGTCCGCCGCTGGTGGCCGCAGACCGCCGCACTCATTCTCACCTGCTGTGGAGTCTCAACAGAAATGGGCGGCGGTGGGCGGCGATACTGCCTATCACCGCCGACCGCCGCCCTGGGCTGCAGAACGCCGCTCATCGCCGCCTTCTGCCGCAGACAAACTCAAATCAGTCCAGGGAGCATCTGTTTCTTTCAGTTGTAAGCTAAGAGAACAAATATATGCACCTTTTGGTCGCCGCCATCCACCGCTGGTCGCCGCCATCCACCGCCCACCGCCGCCGTTAAAATCTACTAGTGTTTTATGTGCAATTCATAAACCATAAATGTCTTCTCAATATTGCTCATGGCAATCGTGCAGAGTTGCCAACATTGAGAAAAATAAATTACTGAGAATTTAGGAGCGACCAAGTCGACCCCGCCCACTTTGCGTGGAAAATGGAAATGGAAAGCGGGAAATACTCCTTCTGCAGAAATTTTTTAAAAATTGGACCTTAAATGATGCAATCTAGTGCAACCTGATTTTAAAAATTTACTTACAAGTGGGTATTTGCCAAAATTATGACTTTTGTACCAGATCTATAAGACTTAAATTGAAATTACATAGATTTGGGGTTTTTAAGAAAATAATAATGTATGATGTAGATGGATCGAAAATAACATAAATCTCTAACAAAAGTCTTAACATTGGTAACACTGATCTTGCATGACATGTATAAAACCATTACGAGCAGGACGTGTTTTGGTTTTGTAATGAAATGATACTGTTGTGCAAACCAGGAGTTGTGAAATGGCAAGTGGATCTCTGCAGCAGAATTATTGTTTCAACTAGAAAGCCATGTGCATAATTGTTTTTACTTACCCTATGATTTTACATTGGACCTTTGCCTTAAATCATGCAAAATAAATCAATTTATGTTAGTTAGAATTGGGGAAAAACCAGAAATATGTTGATTGTGGTACATTATGTGCAAATGAATGTCATTTACTGCACTACAATGTTATATGTGTATGAACAAATTCAAACAGCGACGTTACCAGCATTACACTTGGGGAGACTGGGAACAAGCAATGACAAGTTCATGGTGATTTTAAACAAACCAGCATACATGTCAAGGACTTAAAATTAAGGGCTTGGTTCACTTTTACATCACTTTACACAGAAACTGTGACTTTCCTCCAAACAGGTCCGTATATACACTAGATTTCTTATTTGAGATCGTATAAACTGTGTACATGTATTTTCTAAAAGCAGACATTTGAGTTAAGCTACAAAAATAATTAAATCTCTGTACTTATTAGGAAATTTAGTTTCACTTGCTTCATTAAAAAACTTTGATTTTAACTGTTTTTGCTGCAAAACAAAAAATAGTGCAAACACTAAAGACAGGAAACATTATTTTCTTATGGGAAATGAAGCAATACACTTCTAGCCGCAAAACAGTATTTTAAATTTTGGATAAGGTTTTTAGTTCAGAATTTACAGGATGTTTAAATTTAAGTTAAAATTTAAAAAGAAATAAACAGCAATAAAATAAGAACTAAGTCCTTTTATACAAATTTAAAATACAGTTTTGGTGAATATTTTGTGTTCTTTCATATGACATCTTAAACTAATTCTGATTTTAATTTTTTAAAATGCTATTTTAAATTTTATGCAAAATTTAAGGATTTTGATTAAAATTGAATTACATCAATAGCAATACTAAAATTTTATATTCAGTACCAGAATCAAACTTGATTTTTTTTTTTCAGAAAATTTATACAGTGTTGGGTATTAGATGTTAACCATACTCTTATGAAAGACAGAAATTAAAGATTTACACTTGAGAGTCATAAAGTATACCACAGCCTTAAAGCAAGAGGAAGTTGTAAACTTTCAAAGAGGCAATGAAATATCAACAGAGTCTGCCAAAGTTTAATACTATTAACAGTTGCAGGCTACCTTGGAGCTATACAGGTACCACATGGCAACTTCAATGTGGAACCCCAGGCACGCTGGGCATATTGACGTGAACATCAATTGTTGCTTTGCTAGTGATGTTTGTGAGAGAGAATGTTCGAGAAAAATCCCAAGGTCATGGATCTGTTCTGGGAGTACTTGCTGTGTGTTTTTCACTTGATAAAATACAACATAAGCAAATCTTTATTTAATGTGGATACATAGTATAACGGGAACATTAGCCAAGTGGCTATTATAACTGGCACATATAAATGTTGCAATTTTACAAAATGAACACATTAACTTTAAATAGCAGGTAAAAAGTGAATAAATAGTTTAAATGAAAGAACTTACTACATACGTTATACATTTAAGTGCCATGTTCATTCCAATTGTAGCACATACATGTACCCTAATAGAAGCACGCCCCGTACTTGTAATCTTGGGAGTTTGTTAAAAATTCAGTATTGTTCAATGCTTTTGAAAATTAACTGATTCTGATGAAAGAAGGGGGTTCATTGTTGTTATTTTATGCTATATGGATTCTATAATAAGTGTGATTGCCTGTAGTATTCTAAATCAATACAGATCATTGTCACAAAACTCCATGAAAAGCATGTCTGCTCCAGGAAATCTTTGCATGAGCTCATTCCATACTATAGTCACAGGCCTTGGGCAGTGCCAGAACCACTGACTTGAGACTATAGGCATGTTGGTACTTGGATGAAAGCTCTTTTCATAAAGAATTTAAATATGCAATTGTCATCCTAAATCCAGGTAAATATACGGAAAAATCAGGGACTGGTATGGAATGAGTCAATTAGCACAACATGCTTCTATTGAATGAATACAGTTCATGTATTACATAAATGACACATGGAAGTGAGGCACAATTGTAATGAAAAATCCATTAAAATGAGTAAAGTCACCTGATACATTGAATCAATGGTAACAATGTGGAGTAATATACTATTGTTTACTAGAGATAGATGTAATAAAAAAAAGGTATGTCAGATAAAATGACTAGATGCTGAAGCCCAAATATTGAAGTAATCAGCCTGAGAATTTGACAAAACCGACTCACTTGTTACATTAATAATTGCATATTCCTTTAAAGTTCCAGGTAACTAAAAGATGTTTAAATTCTACCAGAATTATGGCATCTTTAATCTTATTTCAAACTTTGACACCTTTGTGTGTCAGTGAGTTTTTCCGAAAAGTGACTGTATTAAAAGATGGTTGGGTTAAGAAATTTAGTTGATCGAAAGATCTTATTAGGAATTGTTTTGAAAACATAGCATGCATATATTTTGGTTGCTACTCATCCAGGTCCTGAAATACCTCGACAGCCAAAGATCTTAATCTTCCAATAGAAAGTGTACAGTGAAACCTGTCTTAAGGGACCACCCACAGGACCTGTGAAAAATGGTCCTTTCTGACAGGTGGTCCCTTAAGGCAGGTAAAATTAAACTAAAATATGCTAATGGGGATGTTTAGACTGGTCTTTTAGCACAGGTGGTCCCTTAGCAGAGATGGGTTAATAAGCAGGTTCTACTGTACTTTGTTGAACTTTGTTTAGGACAGTGCAGTAACCATTTGTATATGCTGATAATAATACTATGTCATAAAGCCATAAAAACCCTGAGGGACACTCCAAACTAACCTAGAATGACAAAGCATCAACAGATTCTGAACTTAAAAGTTGCATAGGGTCGGGGTACCAGGGTAATGGCCACCTGGTGGGGAACCGTGTTGTCTGGCAGGGTCAAGGGTGGCAATGATTTGTACAGAGGGGATAAATACATGCTGACTAAGAGCAAAAGTGTTTTGTTGATAACACACGTATGTGAAGGTGATTTTTATGCTTGTTGCTTATGGTAAGTGACCCAGGTAAAAAGAATAGTTCCACTTTAAATTTCCAAACATGCCTCATGCCATGTGATGCAGAACTCATATCTTGAAAAGTAATTGAATTACACATGCTAGATTTATAGGATACATAAACCATGTCTGTTGCTATAGCATGTTATGTAATGTCAGTGACGTTCACCAATTTTCATTAGGACACCAGTCTTCTTAAAGTTAAAAGAGGCAATTTTGTAATGGCAGGGTGTAGGTTGGACATCAATGACAAAGAGAATTGAGCCTCCTGATCAAAATTGCACTTGGGTACATTGTGGATAAAAGTGTACTTGATGACCTACTTTTGGGGTCACCCTGACCCAATGATTATGGATTATTTATTATTTTTCTTGAATAGCTCAAAAAATTGTTACCCAATTTGAACAAACAGACCATGTATTGAAAGCTGGGTGCGGGTCACACAATTTGAACATGGCAGTTTTTTACCTCAGCTGACTTGTCAGTCAGCTGAGGTTTTTTGAGGGTCCGTCGTCCGTCCGTCCGTCGTCCGTCCGTCCGTCGTCCGTCCGTCGTCCACAATTCACATTTTCGACTTCTTCTCAAAAACCGTCAGCCAGATTCACTTTAAACTTGGTGGAGATGTGCCTTGGGTGGGTCTCTACCAAGTTTGTTCAATTGGTCATGGTCCAGTGATTTTTGGATTTTTAATGAATTTTTTTGTTCTTTTTTGGGTAAATCTTAAAAAATCTTCTTCTCCAAAACCGCTTACCCAATTGCTTTGATATCACACAGGAACACTCCCTGGAACTCCTAGTTCTTAATTTGTTCACCAGGTGGTGCTGCGATTTTTTCCTAATTCTTTATGAATTTTTGTGTGTTATAGCTATTTTCGACTTCTTCTCCAGAACCGTCACTCAGATTAAGCTGAAACATGGTGGATATGTTCCTTGTAGAAGGGTGAAACAAAGTTGTTCACTATGTGGGAATGCTGCGGATTCCTGATTTTTAACGATTTTTTCAATTCTGGTACTTGTCGGTCAATGCAGCTTTCCTATTGATTACTATGGAAGTCAATGGGCATTCTAATGCTAATTCACATTTTCGACTTCTCCAAAGCCGTCATCCAGATTGACTTCAAACTTGGTAGGGATACACCTTGAGAGGATCTCTACCAAGTTGTTCAAATGGTCACGCTCCATTGATTTTTATATTTTTTTTGAATGCACCTTTACTATTGATTACCATGTAAGTCAATGGGCATTCTAATGCTAATTTACATTTTCGACTTCTTCTCCAAAACCATCATCCAGATTTGCTTCAAACTTGGTGGCAATGTACCTTGGGTGAGTGTCTACCAGGTTTGTTCCAATGGTCATGTTCCAATGAATTTGGATTTTTTAATGATTTTTTTTCAAAAATCTCTACAAAAGTTTTAATAGGAAAGTTTAACATGGGAATTTCTTGTAATGGTCATAACTTTAATAATATTGACCAGATTTACTTCAAACTTGGTGGGGATGTGCCTTGGGTGGATCTCTATCAAGTGTGTTCAAATGGTCATGCTCTATTGATTTTTGGATTTTTTATGAATTTGTTTGTTCTTTTTTGGGGCAAACCTTCAAAATTCTTCTCCTCTGAAACCGCTCACCCAATTGCTTTGATATCGTTCATAGACACTCCGGGGGACACCTAATTCTGAATTTGTTCACCAGGTGGCGCTGCAATGTGTTTAATGAATTTTTTGTATGGTTTTGCTATTTTTCACTTGTTTTCAGAACTGTCCCTCAGATTAAGCTGAAATGTGATGGATATGTTGTTGTGGAAGGGTCAAACAGTTGTTTAGTAGGTGGCACTGCTTTGGATTCCTGATTTTTAAGGATTTTCAATTACGGTACTTACCAGTCAGTGGAGCTTTCCTATTGATTACTATGTAAGTCAATGGGCATTCTAATGCTAATTCACAGGACAACTGACACGAAATTTACTGTTTACTTGATAACCTGAGATCTGTTTTGAGTTAGCTACACCTGTTCATTATTCTGTATGAAGGTCATGCTGAGACAGTACATGAATGACCTTGACCTCATTTGTGGGGTCACAGTGCAACATACATGAATTTTACTCTTCATTATAACTTGAGAACTACTTGAACTTTGATGTTGTACATGTAAGTGTTCTTCTATAAAGGTCAGACTTACTCAGAACATGGTGTCCTTGATCCTTTCCCAAGTTCATAGAGCTGCAAGTGTGATGAATGTCAAGATCAGCTGAGGCACGGGCTGTTCACACAGCCCTCTTGTTTAATCTGAGTTGAAGGTGAAGGTCAAATGGCCAGTTGGAAAATAGGGGTCATCTTGTGAATTCTCTGCACCCCCCAGTTTTTTAGTTAGGCCCATATAACTTGCATGAAAATCAATGTCAATGTTAATGGCAGTAGTGCTATCTGTAGTATTATGTCAAATATGGGTCAAAGTTTGAAAATTTTGTGACCAGTCCAGCATCCTTAAATTTTATGGATCTTCATGAAATTTAGTGGGATTGTAGAAGGGGTCAAAATCTTGATTGCTTATGGTACTAGTGCACCTACGGAAATTATGGGTTAAAATGTTGTGAAAGATACAAATTTCATATCTTGAAAAAGAATTGAAAAAGACATGCCAGATGTATAGGATATATAGATTATGTCCAATGCTAATATGTTATATAAGATCAGTGACCTTGGTATATTTTGTTATGTCAGCAAGCCTGTTAAGCTAGAAGAGGTGATTTTGTAATGGCTGGGTGTAGCTTGGACATCAATGGTAAAGAGAATTGAGCCTCCTGATCAAAATTGCACTTGAGTATATAAAACTGTACTGGGTTACCTACATGTTAGGTCACTTTGACCCAATGATTGTGTGACCTTGACCCATTTTTCAAGGTCATTAAGCACTTAAGAAAAGGACGTTTAATTCAATATCTTTGATGGGACTAAGGCGAATTATGCCAAATGTACCAGCATATTTATTTAGTCCTTAATTTCCTATTCCTGTTGATTTGTCCCATGATAAAAAGAGTGTTATAATTTTCATAATAATCCCAAGCAAGTTGCCATATGATTATCTATAGACATGTTGATTTACACAAAGAAATATGACTGCACATCTGCAGGGATAGGAATAGATGCTGCAGATGTTCAGGTATTTTTCAGGAAGGATCAAACCAAAGAGCATTGTACATGTAGTCAGTCTGATTTAACTTGTAACCTTAAGGATTATGTGATTTGTTATGTGCTAATTGATGCTAATTATAATGAACACACTCTTACTGCAATGTACTAATTAATGCTAATTACAATGAACACACTCTTACTGCATTAATCATTCTTCATGTGCTTTGTATCAGTTTGTGATAGCAAAACAGGATCTGAAATGGAGGGTTCAACATGTTTTATCTAGTTGACCTGGAATTATGTATGGTTTATCTGTGTGGACCTGAGAGCCTTAATTAGATGTAAACTAACCCCACCAGGTTACGAAACCATGGGGCTCAGCTGGTTAAGGTGGTTTACTGTAACTGTTTTCATGTGAACAGCAGCAAGGAAGGGTGAAGTTGTAAGCCATTTGAAAGTGTAGAAAATTTGTTATACTACAATTTTTTCAAGGCGTAATTCATCAAACAAATGACACTGTAGTACTCTAATTTGTTAGGGGAGAATTGATCAAACAAAATGACATTCATTAGTTTCAGGTACCATCAGGTAATATCAACAGAATGTCACCTCATCAGTCATGGACAGAATTGTAAACAAACTATATCTTCAAATGTCTGATCATCTGCATATGTTTTGCACACATACCCATATGTTAACATAATGGGATGGTTACAGCATAATGGGATGATGAGAGCATAATGTAATGGTGGCAGCATAATGGAATGATGATAGCATAATGGAATGGCAACAGCATAATGGAATGATGACAGCATTATGGAATAGTGGCAGCATAATGGAATGAAGATTGCATAATGGAACGGTGGCAGCATAATGTAGTGGCAACAGCATTTATAATGGAATGGTGACAGCATAATGAAATCGTGGCAGCATAATAGAATGGTGACAGCATAAAGGAATGGTGACAGCATAATGGAATGGTGGCAGCATAATGGAATGGTGACAGCATAAAGGAATGGTGACAGCATAATGCTGGAATTGTTTATTGTCGGGCTGGCTGGTAGTACATGTATAATTATCCTTTCCTTTGAGAGTACTTAATATCCCAAGGGTGAGACTAAAATTAGTGTATAAAAGGAGATAGCTTTTTAAGTATTGGTCAAACATGGAAGATCTGGGACTGGAGACCTTGCATAAGGGCTATCCACTCTCTTATTAGAGGCATGTGTTACAAGAAGGAATCCTGTTATGAAGACTGCATTGCATCATAAAAAGTTCAAAAAGCTTAACGGTAAATAAACATCTACTGTGAGATACTGTACTTGTAATTTTTCTCTTATTTTAAGCAAGGTAATGCACACCAGACACTTTTCTCTTTATGACCAAGTTTAGGAGTCATGATAGTTTTGGTGAAGTGTCAGCAATAGCTACATGTAGTACATGTGGCAGTAGGATGTTTGACTGACTCATCAGAGAATGTCTCTGACACATCTTGGAGACCTTCAGGGTTTGCTTGTCAATATTGATGGTGTGAAGTAAGTTCAGACACACTGAAATAGCTCCCAAGTCTGGAGGCCTCACAAGTACAGTAGAATCTCCAATTAAGACCACCTCCATAAAGAAACCATTTCTATATTAAGAGTCTTTTTTGTATATCCGTAATTTAATTATATCCCCTATACTTCAGTCCCTTAGGTGGTTTTAATAGGGAGATTCCACTGTAATTATCACATCCATCGACTTCGTGTAAGTACATGTAATATCTTAAGAATATACAATGTATAACTTGACAAGAACTTGAAAAATAATCGAATAAAATATCATTTAAAAGATATTACTAGGAGCATAATAAAAGAAAACTAGAAATATGCTTCATATCAAATTTAATCAATCAGTGTTGGGAATCAACAAGGAATATGCCAGTCCAATCCATTCAGTTGTGGAAACAGAATTACAGTCAGGCCGCGTTTATCTGGCACCATCTGTTTTTGGTCATTTTGCCGGATTAACAAGGCTGCCAGATTAACAAATCACAGTATAATTCACCAGAATATATAGAGAATAAGAGACCAAATTTGCACCTAACAATGAGTATATAAAAACATAATCACATACACGTAGTGCCAATCATATGAAATTTTAATAACGAAACGTACAAATTATAGAAAAAAAAAATTATTCAGTGTATTGATATCCATATCCATATGTACAATTAATTTTATGTTCAAAATTAATGGAGCGAGCGGGCATAAATGTGCCAACCCCAATGTTAATCTCACACATGTATTTGGACATATTTTGCCTTTAATAGCTTATTTTGGCGCAAAGAAATCCGAAATCTTTTTTTGTTTAATGCGCTCACTTTTCAAATCTTTTAACTGTTCTTCGATGCGCCAAACTTTTGTTACGTCATCACCACAAAATCCCTCATTGGATTCTGGTCATTGTAATGAACTTTAGCCATTTTAGGCGGGAACAATACAACGTCTAATCAACTCGGAACTTGTTTGGAACACGTCAGGTGATTGTTGATTTTGCGGTACGGCGCAATCAGGTATGTTATTGCAAGGTATATGCTCCATTGAATATCAAGTGATGGATTAAAGAGGCAAATTACATTGAAAAAAGCTCTTTTGTTCTGCAATTAAGATGCCGGTGACGAAATTCAAGGGTGCCGGATTATCATGTAGTAAATCAATGGGGGAAATCCGTTCACAGCTCATTGCTGCCGAATTTCAAGGGTGCCGAATTATCAAGTGACGGTTAAAGGCGGTCTAACTGTATCTGTAAATTACTTGTATATACTGAGTGTCTTGATGGTGTAAATCGATACTTAATTAACATGTTACAAAGAAAAAAGGAAGAAAAAGACAGGGCTAGTGGTGTGTGGTGAAGAATCAGTGAAAAGTGTGATTGGTTTTGATTGTAATCCATATCTTCTGGGACTGGATTTGGCATGTACATGCTGATACATACATGTAACAGCCTGGAATGCGAGTCACTAATGCTCTACAACACCAGAAAGACATGTACGCACGACATAATGCTGGACAACATCATAAAGACGTCACATGACCTAATATTGGTTTGTCATCCTGACTGACACGTGGAGTTAGTTTATAGGTAGTGTTGTGCGTGCAGGCCCATGAATAGACACCAGACATATCCATCTTTGTGGACATAAACATGATTGTAACTCAGTGTGAACTGCCTCAAGTCACATTTGCTGTAAGTGTATATGACAGTGTTCCTGGTATCAATTATAAGCAAATTAAGGCTCAGAGTGAGTGAAATGGCATTTAAATGTGGTAGATGACTCGGCAGGCCTGTCTGTCTGCCCGCAAATATATTGAAGCCTAAGGGCTCAGTTTTGCACAGCTGATGAGTATATCCTGCCAGTGTGGATTGTCTCTCTTCAGGAAAAATCTAATACGATGTAAGAATAACTGACAGGAAAAATTATGGTATGGCATTGTTGAAAACATGAAACTTGTTAGTGCGTTCATCAAAACTTTTTCTTTTTGCATGAAATAATATAAAATTAGTTTTTGAGATATTCAGTGATAGCTTGTGTGCTTTAAACCACTTTGATATATGGGATGATTCAGTATTCATGTCCTTGAAGAAATTCACCAGGTTTTTGCCTGATAAAAATATACTTGTGTCATCAGCAAAAAGAATAGAAAAAAGTGTAGAAGATATGTTTGACGAGTCATTATTCTATAAAAGAAACAACAGGGGACCCAACACAGACCCCTGGGGAATGCCACATGTAATATTTTTCTTATCAAATCTGATGGTATCATAGGTGACAAACTTCTATCTGTCAGTAAGATAACTTCTGAACCATTCAAGAGCAACATCTCTGATTCCATAATGTTTTAGTTTTTTTAATATATTTCATGATTCACTATGTCGAACGCTTTTGATAAGTCCATAAACACACCAAGTACATATTAGACACCGGTATCCAAGGCACTGGATATATGTTCAGGTGAAGTTAATAGAGTCCTGACTGTGGGATGATTCTATCTGAATCCAAACTGGTATTTGTAAAGAGTCTTGTGCTTGTTGATAAAAGCTATAATTTGTACATACATGTACATTATTTTTTCAAAGATTTTGGAGAAAGTAGTTGGCACAGATATTGGTCTGTGATTGTTAAAAGCTGTTATATTGCCAGATTTGTAAATACATGCAAGTGTAACACTAGCTACTCTCATTTCAATTGGTATTTTACCAGTCAACCTAGAGAGATATCAATGTTAAAGGACCAGCAATTATCCTCACCGACTTTCCTCACTACCTTAGAACTTATTTCATCCCATCCAGGACATTAGTGTTTAACTCATTCCATACCATTCTCTGATATTTACGTATATTTACCTAGATTTAAGATGACAATTGCATATTTAAATTCTTCATGAAAAGAGCTTTCATTCAAGTACAAACATGCCTATAGTCTTAAGTCAGTGGTTTTGGCACTGCCTGGCAAGTCATGCTGCCACTGCCACAAGGGCAGCTGCAGCATGACTTTCCAGGCAGTGCCAGAACCACTATCCAAGGCCTGTGACCAAAGTATGGAATGAGTTCAGGTTTTTTATAATCTTCAGTGTTTCATCTGGTCAGGCTGGTGCTAAATAAATAGAACCTTTAAGATAAGATGATATTTCTGTATCCACGTGTTCAATATTTTTTGACAGTCATGTTCCAAGATTGATAAAGTACTCACTGAATTTGTCGGCAGTGATTTGGGGTTGAGAACTAAGATTCTCACCAATGTTAAAAGATTTTGGTGTAGCCAACTTTTTGCCTTTTGTCTGTAATCATACTTATTGCTTTCCATGCTCTTTTCAAATTGTTTCTGTTTGCATTCAGTAATTCACTATAACATGTTTTTTCTGCTGTTCTTATCAGGTTTGTGAGCTTGTTTTTGTAAGTCATACACTGCCACTCATGCCAAGGGCTTGGATTAAATAAACATGTCATCAACCCTTGCGTTATCCAAGGCTTAGGTCTATTGAAGTTCCTCTGTATGTTGGTCAATGGGAAATAATTTTAATTTGTCCTTATAAGATTCTGTATAAGCCTCATGAGGGTCTGAAAATTGTAAACATTATCCTATGGATGAGTAGCAATTTGTTGGCCAAATATCATTAATAGATGATTCATTTATAATGCATTTCTGTTAAATCTGAATGTGGTTTCATCAAGTTCATTATTACTATGTACATGTATATATGGAAAACAGGGAAGTGATCAGATACATCTGTAAACAGAATACGATGGTCCCCCCTTAACCGTCCATCTTGAAAGCCTAGCATTCCTGTGCAGAAGGTATGGTATTTCCATTATATTCTCTCCCTCAAGAGAGGCCACCCCTCTTATAAGGCCACTTTTTGGCTACATTTGGGGTGGCTTTATAAGAGGGGAACTACTGTATCAATGGAAGAAGGACCATATACATCTACAAAAAGTCTGTCGCTGGAAACAGGACTGGCAGTTAGATTATTGGATAGTATCTGATCAATAAGAGTAGCAGACTTAGATGTTACCCTTGGCGGTCTGTTGATTAAAGCAGTAAAAAAGTGAGAATGTAATACAACCATCTAGATGATCTATTGTGGGCAAATGTGACTCATGCTTCAATAATTTGATATCCATGTCACCCATAATAAATCTTACTCTCGATCTATTTTAGAGAGTATATCATTACATATGGTGTTAAAAATATCTAGTTGAGTATTGGGTGGTCTGTATATTATTCCCAGCAAGACATTTTTGAAAAACCAGTTTGACCTGTGGATAATTTAATGAACAATGACTCCATGTAATGATCAAAGTGAGACAGGTCAGATCTCTCAGAATAATCCAGATTTTCTCGAATGAACAAGGAGGCAACACCTCCATCCTGCCCTGTCTTTCCTGTATGCAGGTCAGACCTCTCAGAGTTATCAGAATTATCAGAATTATCTCTAATGAACAAGGAGACAACACCTCCTGCTCTGTCTCTCCTGTATGCTGGTCAGACCTCTCAGAATAATCCAGATTTTCTCTAATGAACCAGGAGACAACACCTCCTGCTCTTGTCTCTCCTGTATGCAGGTCAGATCTCACTGAATAATCCAGATTTTCTCTAATGAACAAGGAGACATCACCTCCTGCTCTTGTCTCTCAGGTCATATGGACTATTGGAATTTATGGGTCTAATGCTGGAAGATTCCTTGCTTTTTGCTGACAACATATGAGCATAACTTTACTCTTGATTTCATTGACAAGTAAGTCATTGGCTTTGTATCATTCGTCTAAAGAGTCTGTTTTCTGATTTAATTCGTCTTCCACTTGTTTAATATTTTTACCTTTAACATAGATGGTAGTGTCATCTACATACATACTAATAAGTTTAGAATCTTTACTGCTACTATTTACATGTAATGCAAGGTCATTAATGAAAACTATGAATAATAAAGGACCCAGAATGGACCCAAAATGTTAAACAAGATGAATGGTACAAAGCCAATGACTTACTTGTTAATGAAATCAAGAGTAAAGTTATGCTCATATGTTCTCAGCAAAAAGCAAGGAATCTTCCAGCATTAGACATTAATGTGAAAAGTAATGACACAAGGCTAGAAAAGGTTTCTCCTCATAAAGTTCTGGGCATAGTCATTGATGAGCATCTCAGCTGGGAGAACCAGATATCTACTATGTGTCAGAAAATTTCAGCTAGTTTGTCAACTCTGAGAAGAATTAAACATTTTTTACCCTTCCATGTATGAAAAATGTATTACTTTGCTTATACATGTATTTTGCCTTTATTTGATTATTGTTCTACCATGTGGGGTAATGCCAGAGGTCAATTATTTTCTAAGATTAAATGATTACATACAACTGCAGCACTTTTAGTATTGAACACTCAAGGTCAGTGGTTGAGCTATAAGCAAGCTCTACAAAAATTAAATTGGTTGACACTGGAAGAAAGAATAAAATATCGTACATTGTTACTTTTATACAAGTCTGTGTACAAAATGGCACCCACCTATATGCAGGAAATGTGTGAATATGTAAAACATAAACATTCAGTGAATTCAAGATCTGCTGCCTGCAACAATTTATATGTGGTCAAACCAAGAACTCAGTGCATGAAAAATGCCTTTAGTTACTCAGGTGCAATATTATAGAATAGTCTTCCAAGTTCTGTCAAAGAGTCTCCATGTGTATCTTCATTTAAGAGAAAGTGTGCATCATATCTGGTGTCATTGAGGGTTTAGCTGTTGTTTGTAATCATATGAGTTTACCTGTCTTGCCTATTGTATATAATATTCTGTACCTTTACATGTATATGTACTTTCATGAGGGCCTCAGGGGAGATTAGTGATGATTCACTAACTGAGTTACCCTCTTGAAATGAAGATAAAGATATATATATATATATATATATATATATATATATATATATATATATATATATACAGTGTATATATATACATGAAATCCCTTGTTGCAAGCTGTGCATGAAACACTGTTCTGTTTTTTTCTGAAACACATTTCGCAAATGAAACAGTGATTTAAATGTTCAGTCATTGTTATAGCAGGATCAAAATTTGTAGTGTTCATATGCAGCAATGGAAATAATCCCTACCTGACAGATTGTGACTGCTCTGTACTAGTTATATCCCCTTTGTCCGAAGGATCAGGGGGATATATTGGTTTTGTGACCATTCGCCCGCCGTCTGTCTGTCCGTGCATTTGATGCTCTATAACAGTGATTCAATCACTTAACTTATTTATTAGATAATATTCCGGATTCATAGATATCAGAAAAATGATATAGGCCTACTTTCTACTTTTGCTATTAACTCAGCTGATGAACTAGTCAGAAGAACCAAAAGAGTGATAGGCCTACCAATTCTCCTTTATCTTTTGCAGAAGTAATAAAATTTGGATTTGGAGTGGTTGGGCCAGTACATATTGGAAACACCATAGTCAGCATTTATTGAAGAATATTTCAAAGGTTGAGAGGACCGGTTTAAAACCACCAGTTGCCTTTTGTTGGTGACTGCCTGTCTCGAGTCGG
Source organism: Hermodice carunculata (assembly GCA_964020975.1). NCBI lineage: Eukaryota > Metazoa > Annelida > Polychaeta > Eunicida > Amphinomidae > Hermodice > Hermodice carunculata. The sequence goes on along the minus strand of OZ026622.1, from coordinate 63,284,511 downwards.
GAGTGAAATTTGTTTCTTCACATTGGTATTGGAAGATGAATGTTGATGCTTTGGTAACTGTGGAATCTCTTTGCTGTCATTGTTGGGTTTGATATTTATGAATATAGGTCATGTTTTTCTACATAAGAGTATCATAGTAGAGATGTCCATCAGGATGACGTTACCGTGATACCTTAAAAAATATTGCATGTAGCTCTGCCAAATTTTGGTTAGTGATGCACCTTATGATGAAGCAGGTCAAGTGCGTAAACTAGCTTCCTGTGATCATTAATTAATTAGTTGATTTAACAAAAGATCGTTACGCAACCTCCAGATCTGAACCATTAGGCAACCTCCAGAGGATATTACCGTGGTAACTAAAAAAATATTGAATGTAGCTCCACGAAATTTTGGATAATGATGCACCTTATGATGAAGCAGGTCAAGTAGGAAAACTAGCTTCCTGTGATCATAAATTAATTAGTTAATTAACAAAACATTGTTAGGCAATAGCCAGGTCCAAGTGTCCATATTTTTGTAAATGTGACCCCTAGTCGTTTCAAGTATGGTTCAAGTAGTCTGTAGACCCGAGGGATTTTTCTAAGGTGGTCAGTCTGTCCATCTGACTGACTGTCTGTCTGTACATCCCACTGGTCAAGATAACAGATTTTATTCTTTTTCTCTAAAACTAATGGTCAGGTTGTCTTCAAACTTGGTGGGAATGTAACCTGTATATATGCCCACATGATATTTATGAGTGGTCATGCTTGCTTGTTTTTTGAAATTTTTATGAATTTTTGAAATTCAGAATGATGGTAATAAGAGCACATTTTAACATGGCATATAGTACATGTACTATATACATGATGTATATAGTACATGCATATAATACTTCTGAACCCATTAGTTTCAAACTTTATACAAAGGCCTGTGGGGGTTTTCTAGGGTTGTCAGTCTGTCCATCTGACTGACCGTCTGTCTGTGCATCCCCCAAGGCAAGATAACAGATTTGGGGGGTGGGGGGGTGGGGGGTTCTGCTATGAGTAGTTTGAAAGACCACTCATAGGGCAGGTCAAAAAGTGGGCACATGGAGTAGGTGGCTGTGCAATAGAGATTCAGTAACATGGGAAAGATTGCACTAATATTGTGACAAAAGTTGGCTCTTAAAGATGATTTCTCAATTGGGAGACAGTGTGCCATGTGGGGGGATATATTTGTTGTTGCGCGTGACGACTATCTCTAGTTATGATTGATTCCTAGCTCTCCTTTACCTGTCCTAAACGGTTATGCAGCAGATTGAATAAGCAACTGCTGCCAGACTAACAGGAAGGAAAGTTAGTCATTGCAAAGTGGTGTGTGTGTGTGTAAGATCTTCTTTATTTTTGTACTTGTGGTACACACTTTACACAAATTGTCAATAATACATCAACAGGAAAAAAAATCACTTAGCACACAGACTTGATAATTTCATCAATTTGTCGACCAGACAGGATTGAATGGAGCTGTCCATCACGTATTCTACACTAAGTTAGCATATAATTTGTGCACGAGACAGTTGCCTATCGGGAGTGTATGCAGCCATTATGATCTGAAAGCTTGAAACCAAATCTGCTCAAAAAATTATGGTCCGTCAGCCAGCTTCTATCCAAATTGTATCATGCCATCAATAAAATTAACTGCTATACCAACTGCCAAACAACTACTAGCCACAGTCAGGCTATGAAATACTGGGAAAAGTTTGTTTTTAAATTCTGGATATATAAGCGAATGTTAATTATATCAAGAATTATGGAGAAGAAGAAGCAGGATAATAAGGAAAGCTACACACTTCATTCTCTGCACAGAAAAGGTTAAAATGAATAGCATCATGAACACCTTAACCTTTATTAGCAAACATTGTGTTTGTGCCAAAAAGGAGGCCACATAAAATTGTGTTTCATTCTAAAACACGATGAGTGCAGTTTTATTATGCCACAAAGTGCATTGTATGCAATCGTCAGGGACAACATAGCATGAGGAACATAGACAAAGAGCAAACTTTGTAGCATGTGTGTGCATTTTCATTTTGTATGAAATTCTTTTGAATTATCATCAGTCATAATTATCTGATATTGGAGGATGACACATAGAATTTATTCATTAACCCTCTCCAGGTCAGAATAAGAGTGAGCGTGTAGCTTTCGTCAGTGTGGTTTGAGTGCAATGGGCCCAACCAACACTGAGGAAAGCTATTGACCTGGAACAGGTCATCATGAAAAGTTTTACCTACATTAATTCTCAGCAAAATTTTTCCGTTAACATGAAATTTAAGTAAAAGCATAAAAAACAACAATATACACCCAGGCACTTTCAGATGATTCATGCAGGAAAGAGTTAAAATGGCATTGTGTCTCTCAATTGTTAGGTGGGAATGGACATACTGTGTTTTGGAAAGAAAAGGGCTACATGTAGCTTTGATCATTATGTCTCCCCATGCAACGGGGGAACATACTGTTTTTGCGTCCGTTTCTTCCACTTCTTCTTCGACACATGTTGCAAACATTATAACTCAAGAAAGATTTGACTTTGGACGTTGAATTTTTTTGTGATTATGTTCCTATATAAGACCTTGCTTGGGATTGCAAATTGGTGACCTTGACGTATTTTTCAAGGTCACTTGGGCATTGCATCTAAAATCAATGCGAATGTGATAACTCCATGAGGATTTCACTAAGGATGTTGAAATTTTGCATGATTATGAACCATAATACTACTTAAATTGGGATTGTAGATGGGTAACGTTGACCCATTTTCAAGGTCACATGACCGCTTTTTGAAAGTCATTGCAGATGCACTTGAGAAGGATTTGACTTAGGAGGTTGAAATTTTGTGGGATAATGTTTCTATATAGGACTTTTGCAAGACTTGCTTGTGATTGCAGATGTTTGACCTTGACCTATTGTTCAAGGTCACAAGCACTTCCTTAAAGTTGCAGAAGCAAATAATGCAAGAAAGACTGAAGGTAACAGCTTCAAATTGTGTGATCATGTATCTGTGTAAGAGCTAGGTTGAAATTGTAGATGGGATTACCTTGACCTATTTTTCAAGGTCACAGAGGTATTTCCTTGAAAATAATTGCTTATGCAATAGCTCAAGAAGAATTTAACTTGAGAAATTGATATTTTGTATAATTATGTACAAGTATAAAAACTAGGTTAATTTGTAGATGAGTGACCTTGACCTACTCTTCAAGTTTATGTGGCCATTTTTTCCAATATCATCGCAGATGTGATAAGTCCAGAAGGATTTAACTTTGGAGGTTGAAATTTTGTGTGATTATGTACCAATATAAATGGTAGGTTGGGGTTGCAGTAGAGTGACCTTTGAGCTAATAACCAATAATAACAACTTTTTATTTTCACTATTCTATATATATGATATTATTATTATTGTTTGTATGTGTATGTGTATGTATGTATATATATATATATATATATATATATATATATATATATATATATATTGAATTTGGGTAATTTGGATGTATTTTGGAAATTAATTGTTCGGGGGTAAATATCATTAAAACCACTATATTTTCAAGTTAAATTTCAATGTTTGCATTGGAAATTGCACACCAGACCACCACAGACATTAGCACGTGGCTGGACTGATTCACACTCAAATTGTCTGATGAGCTTCTTACTGCAAAAACAACCCCCAGTTTGTTCACTGGCCCAGGGCAATGGTCTAATAAGCACAACATTGACTGATAGGGACTTTGTGTAGATATGCCCAGATAATTATGACATGTTCACCTGTGCATATATTATTTCCTGTCACACTTGAGTAAAGGGCTTGCAGTTAGTACTCAGATAACTTTAAATCATGCTTAATAGATGCACATGAAAGTCATCAACTAATCAGTAAAGGCATTATCAGTGTAATGATTACACCAAGGGATGCTAGGGTTTCTCCTGCTACACCATTATGGCCATATGGGCCACACCCAAACCATATAGTTCAGCGCTTATGGTTCTTTGATCTTGGTCTACAGTGGTTCCTGTCTTGAGAGACCACTTCTATAATGGACAACCTGTCTGGAGAGACCATTTTACTTTACTTAATACTCTAGGATGTTTTGCCCAGCACTTTCCATCTTATTACCTCCTATGAGTGACCCCACCTGCCTTAAGAGACCACCTGTCTTGAGAGACCAAAGTTTTGTCATCTTTAGGGTGGTTTTCAAGCCAGACTACACTGTAATATTACCTTTTATTACTTTATACAAATATCATAATTCTTTGGCAGCTTCCCAGTATTTTGATGTGGTAAGTGTAACTGCTATATTATGTTAATCGTGTTGTATGGTATATGTTTAAAGATGCAGTCTGCATCTCATGTGTACATGATAGGTTAATCTTACAAATTTTTATATGTAATACTTTGTATAAAAAAACTCGACTCTGACAAATTTCAGTTATAAATCACCACCTGGTATGAAATCTCGGAAACAATCCACATAAAATACCTGTAGACATATGGTGGCAATTAACCCATGCGGTCAGCTTTTCAATTAAGTTAAGCTTTCATCATTACTTTATGTTTCCCCAAACAGCTGATTTATAGGAGACCCTGCTGGTCACAACTGTAAAAAATTTGGATGAGGTCAGCCACTTGCTGACCTGTATATATACACACAGGTAAACACAACACTGGATGTTTTTTTCCCTTGCAGGCATTGAGGGATTGATTCTACCAGACCACATTTCAATTGGCAAAATCTGTGCCATACTTTAGTGGTAACAAAATGGGTGGTCGTAACCTGAACTCAGCATCATTTTGTGTAAGGGTACACTTTTCAGCAGAGCTTCAGAGAAATGAAGTTAATGCCATTGGAATTAAGTTACACCTTTCAAGGTGAGCGAGCAGTATGCATCATGACATATTCCCTATTTCACAGGAGAGATCAGGTTCCACGGCTTCATACCTGTCAACTCTCTCCCATTTGGCAGGATTTCCCCACTTTTTCAGGGCCAGAATTTCGGCAAGAATCCGAGAATCCATTCTCGTAAAGATTCTCCTAAACTTGTCTTTCTTTAAAAAGAAAACTAATTGACAAAAACCCAAAAAGATTCTCGCAAAATTTTGCAAAATTCTGGCCCTGTTTTTGGCAATAATTTTTAGCTGTGCTGACCTAAGGTGGCAGAGGTTATACGATCATGTCTGTCCATCCATCTGTACTTCCTTCTGTCTCAAAACTTTTGCTTGTGAATGTGATACAGTCCAGTTTTCAAGTAAGCCCCATACAACTTCCAGGATATATCAGGTGTATGAAAGTCTAGATTGACTTTGATATTGGTTACAGTAGTACAGTATTATGTAATATATGGGTCCAAATGGGAAAAGTTTGTGACCACTAGTAGCATCCTTAATGTTGGATAGATCCTGATGAAATTTAGTGGGATTGTGGAGGAGGTGGAAATCTTGGTTGTACATGACACTAGTGGTGCCACCTATAGTTTCATAGAAATTATAAGCCAAAATGTGTTGAAAGACATAAATTCTGTTTCTTTGAAAAAATTACTGAGTTTAGATATGCCAAACTTATAGGAAATATTGATCATGTCCAATGCTAATGTTATTTAATATCAGTGACTCTGACCAATTTTTGTTAGTTCACCAGGCCGAGTAATTTGAAAGCGATGATTTTGTAATGGCAGGGTGTAGCTTAGACATCAATGACAAAGAGAATTGAGCCTCCAGATCAAAATTGCATTTGATTACATTCTACATAAAACTGCATTTGGTGACCTACTTTTTGGGTCAAGATGACCCAACTGTGATGGAGTTTGGCACTTGTCCAAGTTTCTTGTTTCTTTTCAATAACTTGAAGAGTTATTACCTGATTTGAATAAATAGACCATATGTGGATAGCTGGATTCATAGCACACATTTTGAATGGAATATTTTTTAAAATCAGATTTAGAGGTGAAGGTCAAATGGACTATTGGAATTTAGGGGGTCAAAATGCGGAAATCTTTTGAATGCTCTGCCACCTGTAATTTTTAGTGCATCATTATGAAATGTAGTGGGATTGTGGAGATCAAAATCTTAATGGATGGAGATACTATTGGTGCCACCAACAGTTTGCCGAAACTTTTGAGCCAAGATGTGTTGAACAAGATAGAAATCAATACCTCGAAAAATAATTAGGCTAGACATTCCAAATTGGTAGGTTATATAGAGTGTATCCAACAATATTATATTGTGGAATATGTATGACTGCGACCTAGTATCTATAAGTCACCAGGCTTGTAAAGTTGGGAGAAATGATTTGCTGATGGTAGGGCATAGCTTGTACATCAGTGGAGCAGAGAATCTATCCTCCAGATCAATATTTCACTGGAACTTTGCATTCCCAATCAAACAATAAACACATTAATTTACCCAACCTGCTCTTGGTTTGTTTTCAGTCTTTTTTTATTGTAATACATTATGAGTCAGCAGAGCACTAGGACTATGGGCCTCTTGTTAGATTTTTCAGTGTGATTTTGGTCAATTTCAGACAATCTCCTCCATAAAAATATTTGTGTGCTATTTATTCTTTGTTAAGAACAGAATCTCCCCCCAAGGGAAGGAAAAAGAATCACCTTATTTCTTGCCATAGGATGTTGACGGTTATGCTGCTTATGTGTTGTATACTGATAGGACAGGTTTAGGGGTTATATATTATAGACTTTAATACTCCACATCCAGTGATTGTGTGGATTCCGTGACCTCCGTCAGATATCATGACAGAAGCGGGTAACCTAATCTTTCTGAAGACCCTTTCTTAGTTAATTTGTTATAAAACAAAATCACTAATGACTACAATGAAAATGAATGAGGGGGTGATCATAGCGTCGAGCTAGAACAAGCCAGGCCATGAACCGGCCCAGGAAAGGAGTGAAGAAAGGGTCTTTTAACTTTTGCAGGGCTCCTGTCGCATCCGTTCGGTGGTGCTGCGGTGCCGGTAAAAAAACACACCGGCCGGGCAGCAGCCACCGAAATGCACAGGCACACTTTGATAGGACGTGTTGCAGCAGGTCTACGGCCGGGCAACAGTGTCCGAGGACCATGAACTGCTCTGGCAGCTGTGGTACAGAAGTCTGGGTGACATCCAACAGAGGAACAAAGTGAAAATTCCTGTTGCATCGATAATGCCAAATGTTAGCAATGACAGTGAATTTGCAAGCTCACTCGCTGGGACTACATAATCAACCCATTGCATCACACTGCATGCAGAATATAGTAGTCAAAAAAACCCCAGATAATTATGTTCTTTTCATATTCATTGTAAATATATACTATAGCTAACACATAAAGTTTACTTGCATCTTCTATGATCTACTTAGCAGAAGCTATTCCAGTTCCAATCCCAATGGACAAGCTTCTTATTCTGGGCCTACTGGGCAACCTAAATTTATTAATCAGTTGCATATTGCCAAAGCTTCTGTGCTACTGTTCACAACACCTTTCTGACAGTAGGCCTACTATTCTTGCCGTATCATGCTGCAACCCATGTCATCAAAGAGAACCCATTCCCTAATTGGCTGTCACCCGACTGTGTTCATAAAATGTATAAAGCAACATGAATTTCGACTTTGTTCCTCTTTTGGATTTCGCCCAGACTTCTGTACCAGAGCTGCCAGTGCAGTTCATGGTCCTGTGACACTGTTGCCCGGCCATAGACCTGCTGCAACAGGTGTTATCAAAGTGTACGTGCATGTTTTGGGTGGCTGTTGCCCAGTTTGTGAGCTTTTTGACTCGCACCGTAGCACCACTGAAGAGATGTGACCTGAACCCTACGAAAGTTAAAAGACCCTTTCTTCACTCCTCTCCAGGACAGCTTTGTGGCCTGGCTTGTTCTAGTTCGACACCATGACCACCCCGTCACTTATTTTTATAATATTCATTAGCTATTTTGCTGTATAACGACTTAACTAAGAAAGGGTCTTAAGAAAGACTAACGGTAACCCCTTGTGGATTGACTGATGACAAGGACATCTGAAGCTTTTATGCATTGATGGCATAGACACAATTACCCTTTGTAAACTGATGGGTGACAAAGAAACTCTGAAGCCTTTTTTGTGGCCTAATGGTAAAGACACATTTACCCTTTTTACATGTAGCTCTGCTGACATAAGTTCCCAGAGCATATGCAAGAACTCATGTCTGTCTGTCCGTTAGTCTTTCCATCTTTAAACTTTTGCTCATTAGCCCAATACCATCCACAGTTTTCAGGTTAACCCAGTATAACTTTCAGGACTAGTATAGGGTGTACAAAAACTGGGTCAATTTCGATATTGGTTGCACCACCTATTATGAAATATATGGGTCAAAATGTGAAAATCTTGTGAACGCTCTAGCATCTTTAATTTGTCGTGGATCTTCATGAAATATGGTGGGATTATGTGAGAGGTCAAATTCTAAGTCGCTAATTATACTAGTGGTGCAACCTATAATTTGACAGAAAATGCGTTTTAAGATATAAAACTCCATATCTGGAAAAGCAGTTCGATTAGACTTGCCAAATTTATAGGATAAAAAACTGTATCCAATGCTAGAATGTTATGTAATATCAGTGACCTTGACCTATTTTTGTGAAGTCACCATGCCTGTAAAGTTGAAAGAGGTGATTTTGTAATGGCAGGGTGTAGCTTGGACATCAATCATGTCAATGGCAAAGAAAATTGAACCTTCAGATCAAAATTGCACTTGAGTACATTGTATATAAAACTATACTTGGTGACCTAGGTTTTGGGTCACCATGACCCAATGATTGTGTGATCTTGACCTATTTTTCATGGTCATTAATCACGTAAGAAAAGGATATTTAATTGAATATCTTGATTAAGAATAAGGCAAATGATGTACCACAAATATGTATCACTTGGAAGTTTGATATTGTATAATATGGCTAACCTTGATTAATTTTTCAAGTTTGTGGATTGAACACATTTCAGAAAATATATTTTTTTTTTTTGGTGATGGTGGTCAGCAGAGGATTAGGCCCAAGGGCGTCTTGTTTGATTGATTACAGGTGACATATACATGTATGTATGTTCTGATGTTTCAGCTTTCTGTCACAGATATGATTTACATGCCTTTACTTTTCATAAGATGATAGATTGGTTTTATGGACTGCAGGAGACCCCACAACCCTGACTTGACTTGTGCCGTCACAGACTCATGTATACACTTGCAACTTTTTCTCAAGTAAAAATTAGAAGAAATTTTCCAGTCTCTTGAATTAAGGTTTCTTTTTTATTTTTATCAAGAATAATTCAGATTGTTATTCCACAGCTTTTGGGGGGTACAGTCTGGGTGCATTGTTGCCAGTGTGCTGAGGAAAGATGGTGACTGAGTGCACTGAGGGTTAATATGTAGTTGGTGCTGTGCACAGAGGGTTAATGTGTGGTTGGTGCTGTGCACAGAGGGTTAATGTGTGGTTGGTGCTGTGCACAGAGGGTTAATGTGTGGTTGGTGCTGTGTCTGATCTCTTAAATATGTCGTTCTGTGGGGTCTACTGTATTTATGTAATACATGGCACTAAATGGCGGAATTCGTTTGATGCAACACTTCCACCTGTGTGCCCAGTACATGGTGAATACAACCAGTTGTCATAATTATGTAAACTCAGGATGGTAAGCAAGCGGCAATGATAAAAGTTTGGGGTGTTGCATACAAAACATTTGGTCATCAGAATTCTAATTGAGCATACCAACCGTTTAGTCATTAGTTTGTGAACCTTCAGAATACCACCCACTTTTTGGAGCCAGTTGGTCTGCCAAGCTGTATGTATATGCAGTATAGAGCTATTCATGTTGTTTTTCTTCCCCAAATACCTGTCAGTTAACAGTTGGTTCACTTGTACGTGGACCCTCACAGGTATAAATGGGAACTTATGTGTTTACCCTGGAGTTGGCTGCAGTGTCCTGCCATCCATTACTGCGCCATTGCCCACTGTTCCAGAATGCAGGCTATTTCTTGCTGAGTCAGCAGGTTTGGTTCCCATCACCTGTTCTTGCCTGTCTCTTTAGCCAGTGTGTACCTTTAGATACCATTAACCCTCTCTTTGTGGATATGTCTCCTGGGTGCCTCACTTGAATGGTAGAGTTTTGCAGTCCATATACTGCTGCCTAAATTGCCTTCCTAAATAAGCCAATCTCTATCTTTCCATTCACTTGAGCCCCATGTTAGACTTCAAAATGTTGGTTTTCACAGCTTGTCTGACTCCAATGCTTGACTATTTGGGATAAGAAATGAGTTGAATCCCCATAGGGCAAACCTCCCAACCTAAAACATATACTCATTTCAGGGAATTTTATATATGAGACTTGTTTCATTTATTTCCTTATTTAATTTGTGAAGGACCAGATCTTGATCATTAGCTTGTGTATTGCTTCATCATTAACCCATTCCATTAGCTTTGAATTGAAATGGAGACCATTTGCTTTGAGAGCATACACCAGGACCTACATCACAAATAGCCTTTCAAAAGTGGACTAACTGTATGATCTCTCAAAGGAGGGATCATTATATGATCTCGCAAAGGAGGACTACTGTATGATCTCACAAATGAAGGATCACTGTATGATCTCTCACAGAAGGATTACTGTATGATCTCAAAAAGGAGGGATCACTGTATGATCTCTCAAAGGAGGATTACTGTATGATCTCACAAAGGACAGATCACTGTATGATCTTTCAAAGAAGGGATTACCATACGATCTCTGAACAGAAGGATCACTGTATGATCTCTCAAAGGACATGGCTGTATGATCTCTCAAAGGAAGGATCACTGTATAATCTCTCAAAGGAGGGATCACTATGATCTCTCAAAGGACATCACTGTATGATCTCTCAAGGGATGGATTACTGTATGATCTCTCAAAGGAAGGACCACTGTATGATCTCCCAAAGGACGGATTGCTCTGATCTCTCAAAGGACAGATCACTGTATGATCTCTCAAAGGATAGATCATTGTATGATCTCTGAAAGGACAGATCGCTGCATGATCTTTCAAAGGAGGGATCACTGTATGATCTCTCAAAGGACGTCACTGTATGATCTATCAAAGGAAGAATCACTGTATGATCTCTCAAGGGACATCACTGTATGATCTGTCAAAGGAAGAATCACTGTAGGCACTCTCGGAGGAGGAATCATTTCATGACCTTGCAAAGGAGGGGCTTTTTGATGGTCTCTCAAAGAAGGGATGCCTGTTATTTTAACAGGACCAACAGTGTCACATGTTCTGTGTAGTTCTAAAAAGAATCCTATTTCTCTATGCTCCATATAGCCAACCCAGTCACTGTCTTTGTCTGAACTTTACATTAATTAATCAATATTATCATGTTTGATTCTTTTTTTTTTTTTTTTTTAAATGAAATTCAATGCTTCAACAGCCAAGTGAATTTATAAATGGGTGATCAGTGGGAAACCATCGAGCATGTTCTGCAGTCGTAAATTACCATAATGTAATACCTGTGTGGTCTTTCCAAGGAGAGCTAACTCCCCTTGTAAAGTGAATGCAATTTGCTTAGGAAATTTTTGAAACTTAACCTTTGCACACAAGTATTTGAGCATGAAAGGGTTAATTGGGTTGGGTAATTTACATGGACAAACAAGCATGCCAGTTATAGGCCTTGGTTTAGGATCATCGTCATAAGCGTGTGCCACTGACATTTATACCAAATTCCCCGCAACGTGCACCATGCAAATGCCAAAACACAACTGGGTGTTTGGTAGCTACGTGTCATCCAGTTGAAAATCCTGTTTGTGATGGCAGAGAGTGGCATGTGGTGTAGTGGGATCAATAAGAGACTGATCATGTAATTATCTACATATTGCCCAGCCATATAGTGTGTATAGAAGTAATGGATTTAGAGTACAGCAGTAATAGACCGGGGCGTGTGTGGGCAGGTGATCAATTCCTAATCAAGTTAAATGTTATCATAGAATTTCAGCTACTTGTGAGATCATTTCTGAGCAAATGAGTGTGTGGGTTAGCTGGGGTCAGACGTACATCAGTTGAACTCCACCGAAGCCTCTGGAGCCAGTCTCGGAAGACGACAGGCTACCCTTTACACAAAGTGTCTTCAGACAAATTTCAGTGCACTAGAACTTGTGTCAAGTTGCTCAAAGTAAACTTTTACATTTATAAATCATAAATTTTGTGGTATTTAGGAAATAGATACATGAAGTGAAAAACAAAGGACATAACTACTATAGACAAAGTTGTGTGACTTAATTTGCAGAAATTGTAGTACATCTATGTATAATCTTTTGAGTGATCATCTCAGGCTTCACAGGTATTATTATAGTTATGTAGATTAGTTATATGGTCTCATTACACAGGGGGTATGGACATGGTCCTTGTAGCCAGGTTTTCTCTCATATAAAGTGGTACCTGCTGTATGTGGCCACTCTTTCCACCAAGAAAAAGTGGCCACATACAGCAGGTGACCTGTCACTACAAGTAAATTTTACAAAGAAATTGACTCCTATGTTGGAGCCTGGAGACCACAAAAAGCAATGCGGCTACTCAAGGCAGTGGTTGCATACAGCAGGTACCACTGTACCTCAAAACATTAACCCTGTGCACTTGCCATAAATCTTTCCCACTCAAATAGCCCAGAGTGTCTACATGTAAATTGTCATTTGCTTTGATGTTTTTACTTATCGTTCATGTTAACAGATAACATTCTTGCTGAAAATTTAGATAAGCCTTTCATGGCAGGCTGCCACAGGTCAATAGCTATTTTTGGTGCATTGGGCCCACCCCATGCCAATGAAAGCTGTTGACCTAGTCTAATTGTGACCTGGGAAAGGAATAATTTGTGAAAGCCCCCTTGAGACGTACATTGCTAAGTAACTGCTGCAGCAATATTGCATGGCAATACCCCAGCTGCTAAGTGGCAGCAGGAGTATCATGCTTTAGCTGACCTTGGTGCAACTGGACTTGTCAGGCAATATTACGAAAAATATAAAAAGCACCAACTTAAGACTGGACATGTCGGCACTTGAATTATCCCCCCTCTGAGACACTGAAGACTCCATGGGTTTTTGTGCACCCCTCAGACACTTAAAGACTGCATGGGCATGTGTACACCCCTGGAAAGAGATACACTGAAGACTGCATGGGCTTGTATACACCCCTAGACAGAGGTATACTGAAGACTGCATGGGCTTGTTTTCACATGTGGACAGAGATACACTGAAGACTGCATGGGCTGGTATACACCCCTAGACAGACATACACTGAAGACTACATGGGCATGTGTACACCCATGGACAGAGATACACTAAAGACTGCATGGGCATGTGTACACCCCTGGACAGAGATACAATGAAAACTGCATGGGCATGTGTACACCCTTGGACAGAGATACACTGAAGACTGCATGGGCATGTGTACACCCCTTTACAGAGATACACTGAAGACTGCATGGGCATGTGTACACCCCTTTACAGAGATACACTGAAGACTGCATGGGCTTGTATACACCCCTGTACAGAGATACACTGAAGACTGCATGGGCATGTGTACACCCCTGTGTACAGATACACTTAAGACTGCATGGGCATGTGTACACCCCTTTACGGAGATACACTGAAGACTGCATGGGAATGTATGCACCCCTGTACAGAGACACACTTAAGACTGAATGGGCATGTGTACACCCCTGTACAGAGATACACTTAAGACTGAATGGGCATGTGTACCCCCTGCACAGGGATACACTGAAGACTGCATGGGCATGTATACACCCCTGTACAGAGATACACTGAAGATTGCATGGGTATGTGTACACCCTGGTACAGAGATACATGTGCACTATTTTGGCGTCATGTTTCTCCCTGGTTCTGCTTCCACTATGTTCCAACAAATCAATATCTGTGCAATAACTCAATCAGGACATGTCAAATGAATGTTAATAAACCAATTAACCCATTGCTGGTCAAAGTATGACTTAACAAAAGTTTTTCTTGGCACGGGTTGAGCATATTGCACCCAACAAGGAAAGCTATGGACCTAGAGCATGCCATGATGAATTGTCTTGCATATAAATCTCAGCAAAAATGTTGTCTGTTAACAAGAAAGCTTAAATAAAAATATTAAGGCAGACAACAATTTACATCCAGGTGCTTTTTGGGGGATTTGAGTGGGAAAAGATTGAATTATGTATTGGGTAAGCATTAGGTTGGGATAGCAGGTGGGTACCTTTGATTTTATTCCCTAGGTTACAGGGCAATCCAAATGAAATCTAAAATCTGAATTGGAAAAAAATGCCCCCCCCCCCAAAAAAAAACAAAAACAAAAACACAGTGATTAAACTTGGTCAAATTATGTACCTCATGCCAAGAACCAAAAGAGCAATGTCATTGGTAGACATGTGTATAGCTTGCACTGGTTGTACCAGGCTGTCGCTAATCCAATCCAGGCAGGTGCAGCATGTGGTGGTTGTACCAGGCTATAGCCACCCCTCAGGCCTGTCCAGGCAGGTGCAGCATGTGGTGGTTGTACCAGGCTATAGCTACCCCCTCAGGCCTGTCCAGGCAGGTGCAGCATGCGCTAGTTGTACCAGGCTATGACTACCCCTCAGGCCAGTCCAAAGGGGTGCATAATGCAGTGGTTGTATCAGGCTGTAGCTACTCCTGTCCAAGCAGGTGTAGCATGCAATGGTTATACCAAACTGTAGCTCCCCCTGTCCAAGCAAGTGTAGCATGTGCTGGTTGTACCAGACTGTAGTTAATCCTGTCCAAGCAGGTGTAGCATGCAATGGTTGTACCAGGCTATAGCTCTCCCTGTCCAAGCAGGTGTAGCATGTGCTGGTTGTACCAGGCTGTAGTTCCCCCTGTCCAGGCAGGTGTAGCATGTGCTGGTTGTACCAGACTGTGGCTCCCCCTGTCCAAGCAGGTGTAGCATGTGCTGGTTGTACCAGACTGTAGCTCCACCTGTCCAGTCATACTGCACCAGATGACTGCACACAGTGACCTACCTATGTTAATTCAGTTTGAACTTTGATAATTCTGGAGTGACTGAAGTCTGGTATATGGTCATATTTGAAAGTGTACAAAATAGCCTATGGGCTATTAGTTTGGTAGTACAGGATAAAATGATTACTCCTTGAAGAACCCCAGTTTACAGAACCATACACCAGGGAATGGCATGTGGGGATGCCCTTTGGCTTTTGGCCTCAAGATATACAGATCACCATCCTCTGGTGTATATTTCTGTACCCCATATTCCTTCACAAAGTAACTGATGGTATCTCTATGGCACTTTCCCTTGCAAATTGGTAACTTTGACTTCCTTGTTGAGATCACAGGATCATTTACAGGAAATCTATTTATATGTGTAGTAACTCAAAAAGGATTTGATGAAAGTTGATCAAACACGGGGTTTTTTTTATGCATCTCAGTGCCTTGCTTGAGATAGCAGATGGGTGATCCTTACCTCAATTTCAAGGTCACAGGACCATGTAAGGTAAATATGTCTCTATGCAATAAAATATTTATGAGAGTTGGTCCTAGTTGGCCGGGTTATGCCCCATAGTCGAAGTGTGCTTTTGATTTTAGATGGCTGACCCCTATTACAGTACTGCTGGAAGGTATGTGCCTGGTCGTCCTCAGGTACATATTGTACAAGGGACTCCTACAGGGAACACTGTTAGGATGTTTGATATTAGTTACTCAGCGTGCTTCTAGACCTACCTGTGGCCACTGGCCCTAAACTGGCCGTGGGGTCAGAGTTCTATTTTTTATTGCACTTTGAATTCAAAGTGGTACCTGCAAATGGCTCCACTATTGCTCCTTTCTGGCGGTACTGTATGGTTGCATATCCATGGCCTGTACCTTATTTTCAAGGTCAAGGGGCTGTCTGGATAAAATATATTTGCATGATAGCTGGAAAGGATAGGGCAAAAGTTGGGTCATGAGGATTTGTGTCTTTAGGGTTGTACCTGGATGAACTTGACCTTATTTTTGAATTCATAGTGACAGGACTTATTAAGAGAAATACATTTTTGTGTTAATTTGAGACTTTGAACGTAGATGTTAAAATTTTACCAGTTCATGCTTCCTGATATCGCAGGTCAATAATATTGACATGAAAGTTGACAAAGCTTGGTGAGAATATGCATCTTAAGAAGACCATGCTGTGTAGAAGGATGACTTTGCCTTAATCTGCAAGGTTATGGGTCACTTTGTCATGAAATAAATCAAGAATATGACCAAAATGGATCAAATATGGGACCATGTGTTGTAGTAAAACTTTGCCTTAGGTTGCAGATAAACCACTGTGACTGCATTGTCAAGGTCAATGAAAGGACATTATGTCTCTGTGCTAATGCAGATATTCTTTCTTTCTTTCTTTCTTTCTTTCTTTCTTTCTTTCTTTCTTTCTTTCTTTCTTTCTTTCTTTCTTTCTTTCTTTCTTTCTTTCTTTCTTTCTTTCTTTCTTTCTTTCTTTCCTCCTTTCTTTCTTTCTTTCTTTCCTTCTTTCTTTCTTTCCTCCTTTCTTTCTTTCTTTCTTTCTTTCTTTCTTTCTTTCTTTCTTTCCTTCCTTCCTTCCTTCCTTCCTTCCTTCCTTCTTTCTTTCTTCTCAGCAAATTTGTCAGACATTTCATTTGAAGAAGTAGAAAATCGTAACTTAAATTGGCATGATTGTACATTCATACATGAAGTTTGGTCTTTGTGTGAAGAGGGATGACAGGTTTGAAAATTATGCAACTCGGGGCCATTTGAAAATTTAAATCTTGAATATCTTCAAAATAATTCTACATAAAGGTGCCATTCCAACTTCAATTTATAGATTTATGCTGTAGGTGTATCCAATGAACCATGAGCAAAAGTTGCAAAATTTTAATTTATGCTAAGTAGGGGCACTTCCAAAGTTTAAATGTTGAGTATCTTCAAAACTATTATAGGTAGAGGTGCCAATCCAACTTCAATTTATAGGTTGGTGTTGTTGGTGCATCCAATCAACTACAAACAAAAGTAGAATTTGGATTTACATGCACACCTATTATGGAGACTGAAAAAAAAAGTTAAATGTTGAATGCAGTGGAACCTCATTAATACAGACCTCATTAATCTGTATGTCTCATTAATCTGAACACTTCTCCTGGAACAGAGTTGTTCATTTCAAGTAATAGTGATTCAGTAATCCAGATGCTTCATTGATCTGAACAGTTCACTGGGGTACAAAGGTGTTCGGATTAACGAGGTTCCACTGTATCTATCAGATAAATTTGTTTTGAAGTAAATCTTATTTTCTAATTGGTTTATGTTTTATTTGAACATATGCTAAAACAAAATGTGTTGGAATTGTGGATGACAAGAGAGACATTCAATTTTCATGTGCAAACCCAGATTGTTCTTGCTTAAACTCTTTTTGTCAGGAATTTGAATATGCCAATCCCATGTGATATGTTAGTTTAAATAAAATGTGGTGAAAAATTAGTGGTATATGGAATGAGTCAAACAAAGCTGTCAGCATGCCACTGTTTGACAGATGTAGGGACAGACCACTGACAGAGCAGACCAGGGCCAGAGGAGTGGTAGACTTGGATGTGGATTATTCATATTTTGACAGGCTGCCAAATGGTCTAGCCTTGCCCTCTGCACTTCCTGGAAACCCCATGTGCTAAATGGGGTTTTGACTTGATTTGTTTGGTATTGATGCAATATGTGTATGGTGATATTTCCTTGTCTGATAACACACTCTAATATCATGATGCATGAGCAGGCAAAATACTATTTTTCTCACTTTGATCTTGCATTTTTATTTGAATAGAAAAATTGCTATCATATTTCCATGCCTAATGATGTGTCAGATCTGAGTGTAACATGGCAGGAAGTTTGGAAAATTCATATGTAGACCCAAGAAATGGATTCTTGTGGGGTTGATCCATAAAGTCAGGGTCTGGCAGTTCTTGGGTAGGTCCAGCTGTGCCTCAAACCAGAAATACAGTGAAACCTTATTAGAATGACACCTTGTGTTCCCTGCAAACCATGTCTGAATATGTCAGATAAATGAGTCAAATAGCAAAGAAGTTTCTCTTGAAGTCCCTTGAAACTTGTGTCATGAAGCAAATGTGTTGGATATTTGAGTGTCATTATAGTGAGATTTCACTGTAGTTCATTTTGAACAGTGGAGCTATAAACAACGTAATATACTGATAAAAAAGTAACTTTGGAAAAGAAGCAAAATAATGGTTCAAAAAGGAAAGTACTGATATTTCCAAGTGATAATGTCACTTGCTTTATACATGGAACCAAATAAAATATGGGCAGGGGCATCATCTGAATGATCCCAATGCCACCTACTGGCCTAGTGGGACAACATGTATGCTCAGGGTACATCTTTATTGGACATTTATTATGCTTTCTTCAGACACATTACACTGCATAATTTATTGTGAAACAGTGTAATTATGATTGTGTGATGGTCATGTTTTATAGGGGCTTGTGCTCAGGATGTTTCATGTGGCTAATTCTGAAACACGTCCTGTTCACCAAGTTATTTTATCTCATTTGCAGCTGAATTATTTTCTTTTTTCTATGTCATTTATTATTTGATGCCAGATGACTCATTATGCATATTCAGAGAGTCAATCTTTCCCCAATTAAATTGCCCAAATGCAGTTGTATATAATAAATTGCCATCTGAATTAACATTTGCACTTAAATTTGTCATTAAACAAAAACACTTTGGCTTAGAATTGTAAATAAAAGATATCATGACAGCATGCCCTAGGTCAACAGTTTTCCTAAGCAACAGTTCTGTGCATATCACCCAAGTTGTGCCAAGTGCAAAGTCAAGCAGTTGAGTCTGTTCAATGTAAACCAGGGTTCAGGTGGGGCTGTGATACTTTGAAGGGCTCACATGGGGTTGTAATACTTTGAGGGGTTACGATGGGGCTGCAATACCTTGAAGGGTTAAAGTAGGGGTGTACCGGTAGTACCTTGAAGGGTTCAGGTGAGGCTGTGATACCTTGAAAGCTTAAGGTGGGGCTGTAATACCTTTAAGGGTTTAGATGTGGCTGTAATACCTTGGCAGGTTAAGATGGGGCTGTAATACCTTGGTGGGTTAAGGTGGAGCTGTAAGACCTTGAAGGGTTAAGGTGGAGCTGTAATACCTTGAAGAGTTTAGGTGACACCTCGAAGGGTTAAGGTGGGGCTGCAATACAATGAAGGGTTAAGATAGGGCTGTGAAAGCTTGAAGGGTTAAGATGGGGCTGTAATACTTTGGTAACTCATACTTGACAAAGACATGTTGGCTTCTGACCGGACTAATTTTTTCTTCATAGGTTGGGATCTCTTGTAAGATTGTGTTTGGTAATTGGTTTACTGAATGGAAATACAGTGGTACCTGTCTTGAGAAACCCCTCGAATGAGAGACCGCATATCTTTTTAAGACCGCTCTCTCAGAACACTGTGCTATCTTTTCCGTTATTATACCTCTAATGAAAGACCAGCAGTTTTGAGAGACCACATTTTTACCTGCCCTAGAGGTGGTCTCTCAAGACAGGGATCACTGTAATGGAATTTCTTGGGGATATATATATTGACTCATCCCAATTATTCACCATTGCCTGACTATTGGCTACTGTTCACATTGTGTGGCTGCACTTTGGCAGAGGGTGCAAGAACAGCAGTGGTCCCTGTCTTGAGAGAATACTTCAATAAGAGACCACCTGTCTTGGAAGACCATCTGTTCAGGATGCTTTTGTCAGAACTTTCATTATGCCCCCCTCCTCCTACTGGGGGAGGGGCATGTACATGTGTAATCACTTTTCCCATGCGTCCTTGTGTCCGCTTATGTGTCCGGGCTGTAATTCCCTTGTTCTTCAAATTAGATTAATGAAACTTTACACACAGGTGTATCTGGACATAAGGGTGTGTCATGTACCAAAAGTAGGTCACTAGGTTAATTCATCAAGTGCCAAATTTTGGACTGAGTAAACAGCTTTTGTTGGTGCACATTGGGCACAATGTGTACTGAGAAAAGCTGTTGACCTGGGATATTCTCTCTCGAACTATAGGCATGCTGGTACTTGGTCTTTTTACGGGGAACACAAATCTAAGATCCTAATGATAATTCAGACTAGTTTGACTTTTGTAGATCGACTTTAGACATGATTGGCACTGAAAGAGTTAAGTATTTGGGTCACAGTAATATATTCTTGTAAAAGCGTGTCCGGGCTATAATTCAGATGCAGCTACACATAAGGGTGTGGCATGTACCAAAATAGGTCCCAAGGTCAAGTTTCGGGGTCACAGTGACATATCCTTATAAATGCGTGCCTGGCCTATAATTCCTCTACTATTTAACTTAGTTTCATGAAACTTCACACACACACACACACACACACACACACACACACACACACACACGTATATATGTTGACCTAAAGGTGTGCCATGAAACAAAAGTAGGTCACTAGGTCAAATATCCGGGTTACAGTGATACGATCATGTAAAATTACATTACACTTCATGTCTGGGCTGTTATTCTATTGTCCTTTAAGTTAGATTAAGGAAGCTTTACATGCAGGTACATCTAGACATAAGGGTGTGTTATGAACTTCAAGTTAGATTAATGAAGCTCGTTATACAGGTGCATCTAGACATAAGGGTGTGTCATGACCTAAAATTAGGTCACAAGTTTAAGTATCTGGGTCACAGTGACATATCCTTGTAAAATCATGTCCGTCTTTAATTTCTTTACTATTTAGCACACACACACATCTTGTTCTAAAGGTGTCATGAAACAAATGTAGGTCGCTGGGTCAAGTATCTGGGTCTCAGCCATTTGTCAGGGCTATCCTCAAACTTACAGTTATGAAACTTTACACACAGATGCATCTACACATAAGGGTGTGGCATGTACCAAAAAGTAGGTCACTAGGTCAAGTATCTGGTCACAGTGACATATCCTTATAGAATCATGTCCGAGATATAATTCCTTTACTATGCAACTTAGCTTCATGAAACATCACACACACACACACACACACACACACAGATATATATGTCAACCTAAAGGTGTGTCATGAAACAAATGTAGGTCACAAGGTCAAGTATCTGGGTCACAGTGATGCATTCATGTAAAACTACATTACACCACATGTCTGGGCTGTAATTCTGTTGTCGTTCGACTTAGAATCATGAAACTTTACACACGTGTATATCTGGACACAAGAGTGTGTCATGCATAAAAATAGGTCACTAGGTCAAGTATCTGGGTCACAGTGATAGCCTATTTTATTGACTGCAGTCATTCCAAAATGAGACCTGTGATTGACAAGATTATAAATGAGGCGAAGGGGGCATGGATCCAGCAACCTCTGATTGACTTCTAATTTTATTTATAACTCATAAAAGACCACCTGTCTTGAGAGACCATATTTTGATCATCTGTACAGGTGGACTTTCAAGAAAGGTTTCACTGTACTTTATTTGTCAGTAAATGTGTAATGATAAATATAGGTGAAATAAACTTGCATTGTTTGCATACATAAGGTACTAAAACAATAGTCTTCTCTACATTGCAGCCTCAGTACCACCACAATGGAAATCAATAACTAAAAAATGACAATAAATAGATGGATGGATACATGTACAAGTAGATGGGTAGAGGGATTGATTAATTGATAGATAGATAAAGAAGCAACATGGAGTTTCTGCTTGCAGTGTTAAATGCTACACAGTGAACATTACTTGCTGAAAGCCTGATCAAGGGTGTGACCACTACACTGTCAAAGATAAACAGGAAATTGTATCGATGAATGCTAAAATGTGTTTTTTAATTTTTCAGAGGACAGAAAAGCCATTGCATATGTTGAGCTGACCAAGAAAGAGGGGAGTGGCCTGGGGTTGGTCGTCTCAGGTAAGTGCTGATAAAACCTGCTTGTCATATAAACCAGATATGTGTACATGTATTTCAAATTTGTCTGGTCTTGTTTGGCTTGCGACACTTGTACATTGTGTAATATGCAGCAGACATTGAGTGTAAAAGATGCTTGAATGGAATGCCAGGGTCCTAATGGTAAAAGGTGGGGGCGGGTGGGGGGTAGAGGGTGGAGTCAAAGTTAGGCATGTATGTTGATTTTAGATCTTGTTCGTAGCCTTGAAGATTCCTTTTAACTTGAAAAATCTACAACATTTTGCTTGGTGACAAAAAAGAAGAGCTACATGTATTTCTAAGATCATATACAGCTAAATTATGGTCCTTTATTGTAGGATATATATAAATGGAGAGAGAGAGAGAGAGAGAGAGAGAGAGAGAGAGAGAGAGAGAGAGAGAGAGAGAGAGAGAGAGAGAGAGAGAGAGAGAGAGAGAGAGAGAGAGAGAGAGAGAGAGAGAGAGAGAGAGAGAGAGAGAGAGAGAGAGAGAGAGAGAGAGAGAGAGAGAGAGAGAGAGAGAGAGAGAGAGAGAGCTATATGATGGTCCTTTGTTGTACGATATATATATGTGTGTGTGTATATATATACATACATGTTTTATTGAGGGTCTGACCCGTGGGGGGTACCCTTTCTGTTTTCGGGTTGTCCATCCATCCGGATGTCCATCCATCCGGATGTCCATCCGGACGTGCACATACTCGTTACCACGATATCTGCAGAATATCGCCATGTATTTTGCTCAAATTTGGGAATATGTTTACCTTACCTGGCAAGATGAACTGATTACATTTTGGTGTCACTGTGACCTAATTTGAGCAAATGCAGACCCTTCAGTCAATGCTTGTGTCGAAGGTATTCCAGTTTATCATTCATTCATTCATTCATTCATTCATTCATTCATTCATTCATTCATTTATTTATTTGTTTATTTATTTGTGGCTGGGAACTATTTATCTTTACGGTTAGTCATTCATCATTTATGAAGCAGGAATACACTGGCAAGAGTTTTTGGGAGTATCTTAGAACATACCTGTATTCTCTGGCAGGTACCGGATATCCACTGCTGTACTGTTTACTTCATACCTTTATATACTCCCAGACGAAGCCATTTGATTTCCTGTGCATATATCTAACAGCTATGTTTACCCCATGTAATCTGAAAAGATCATCACACGCTGTCGATACATTACTGACTTTGATGATCGAGCCACAGGCGGAATTGAGCAATAACGACTATTGGATAAGTTTGCGATGTGAGTGCCTGGTAGTATCGTGTATTGTTAATAAACTCTGCCAGTCCGCTGGCCATTGCTGGCACATGAAGAACATAAGCTACTGCGAGAAGGCTGAGCCTACTTGTGTACATAGTAAACAGATGTCCTGGTCTGATACCACGGGGCCAGCCGATTGAGACTGACCCCAGACCCAGAGTGCATAGTGGGTAGCTTGGAAGTGGTTCCTAGCGTACCCGCATATCCAGCATCAAATGTGATATTTTCAGTTGTCAATGCTGGAATTTGACTTTAATTACTTTCTGCAGGTACACTACCCATGCATGCACATGTTAAGCTCAGGGCAAAAATCTGATGAGTTGGCGCCAAGAACTAATGTGACAGAGTTGAAGAAGTTAGCTTCTTTATGATGTGAGTTTAACGCAAAGTTTTTCCCTGTACCTACATCAGTATTGGTTATAGTCAAGAAGACGGAGGAAGCAAGTAAACCTGGGCTAGACCGGTATATGCCATAACCCACTGATTCCAATTACGCAAAGTAATCGACCAGTTTCGTCACTGATGTGACATTTCAGGACTGAATACCATATGCTGGCTCTTACATTGGTGTGACAATGGTCAGCACTCCCATTAAAAGGATGATTAAAATGACAATCAATACCATATTGTTATGTTTGTATGAACCTCCACTGGATGTTTGGCAGGAACGCCCTGTTTGTGTGCTGGTAATAACGCACCAAGTATCCATCTTAGGGCACTACCTTCAGGTACAGGTGTTGCAAGGATTATTGTCTATTCTACCATGCAGTGACTGCTGGTATCATTATGCATCTCCCAAAGGAGAGGACTAATCTCGTCGTCCACTGTCTCCGCTGCCGTCGCCGCATATCTTATTTTCCTTTTATTTCTGTCCCCTCTGGATCTATTGACTCCAAATTTGGTACAGATAATCTATGGGTCTGGAGAATTTTCCCATATAACAATATGTAACTTTGAGGTCAAAGGTCAAGGTCAAATCTTTGTTAAATTTTTCTACAGCTTCAGCAATTTTCACATATGGTGCATCATGGGCCCAAGGTTGCTATTAACATTAATACAAAAGTACCTATGGGCTTTCAATTTGTATGGTTTATTTTAAAGCTGAGTGGCCTTGAAAAGTCAAACTGCATAAGTTCCTGTAGATTACTATGCAAGTCAATGGAGATTAGAATGCTAATTCACATTTTCAACTTCTTCTCCAAAACAATTGATCTGTTGCCTCCTAATTTAGTGCAGAGAATCTATGGGTCGGGGAAAAATGTTTCCCCTGTAATAATATATAACGTTGAGGTCAAAGGTCAAGGTCAAATCCTTGTTGCATTTTTTGCTGACTCAGCAGTTTTTACATATTGGCTTATATCTTCTGAAGAAAATGGTGCATCATAGGCCCAAGGTTACCATTAAATGTCAATAGGAAAGCACCTGTGGACTTTCTATTTGTATAGTTTATTTTAAACCTGAGTTACCTTGAAAGGTCAAACTGCATACATTCCTGTTGGTTACTATGCAAGTCAATAGGGATTGCAATTGCTAATTCACATTTTCCACTTCTTCTCCAAAACAATTGGCCAGATTCACTTTGCTATTTTACTTTATCTCGGACAATACACAGGTATAATGCACGCCATAGTCTTTCCTCGGGTTTGTACTGTCCCCGTTTTTAAAACTGATCAAGAGGCTAGAACTTTGCATGCTCAAGGAGCAGAACTGTGGAATGCCCTGGATCTACACTTAAGAGAAAGTCCAACAAGAGACTGTTTTAAAGAGAAGCATAGAAGATGCAGTGAAAGTTTTATCTACCAGAAGCAACATTTCTGGCTGCACAGTTAATATTCACAGCTTTTCCAGAAAGGATTCAATATCTCCTACATGTTGTTATTTATGTGTTTATTTATTTATGTATTAAAAATTAATGTATTCTATGTATATATTATGCATTTTATATGTATTTTAGAAGTGCCATGTGTAAATCAACCTTGTGCTGACTAGGTTTTACCCTAAAAAATAAGCTTTTATTTCCTTACTATATGGAACTGAACATGCTGCAGCAAGAAGTTGGGCAAATAGTATTGAAAGTTCACTATGTATCAGGCTTAAATGGTAATATCCACAAAATGTCAAGCATTTTCACTGAATGGAGTACACGTGGCTGTGAGGTCATGTTTCATGATGTCTGCATGCAGAAAGTGGCAAACATACAGAAAAACAAAAATCAAGGCAAGCTTGAAAGACGAGGTGGAAATCATGAACAGAAATGATGCTTTGATGACAATTTTATTCATATATCCTGCGGCAAAAAAGTGCAAACTCAGCACTATTCTATCAGTGGAGACAATTTCCTGGCAAAATTACCTGTCAGAAAACACTATTAATAGAATGTGAGCTCAAGATATTTTGAGAGGGTAATGAATGAATGTTTTTTTCCCCCAAAATCGAAATGCCTACAATGACTTGATACTTGTATTTTGAGCTGTTTTTCCAAACAAGGCATGGGACATCATAGTACA
Organism: Hermodice carunculata; assembly: GCA_964020975.1. Lineage (NCBI taxonomy): Eukaryota > Metazoa > Annelida > Polychaeta > Eunicida > Amphinomidae > Hermodice > Hermodice carunculata. The sequence goes on along the minus strand of OZ026622.1, from coordinate 63,258,814 downwards.
CTGTCTGGGAGGTTGTACTACTTTCACCCCACCCCTCACTTCTTGCTTTCTGATTGGTCAGTTCCTCAGGTACTAATAACATCATGATAGAAACATAGAAACTTTTTTCAGTTTTATTTCTAACACAAGAGCTAGTACTGGGAAGGGGCACTAGGGGGTGCTGTGATCACTATCAATTGAAAAATGGGTCCATATGCAGACTTTGGCTCATTTATGAGCCAAATATCAAAAAACATTTCTTATGGAGAGCCAAATATCCATTTACCCATGTAGGCAAATCGTAATTCATCAAGCATGTCGATGAAAAGTGAGAGCCTTTAGATTCATTATTTATGCATCCACGTTAAATATTCCCAGTATTATACATTAATGACATGGAGAAAAGTGCACTGGGTCTGAAACTAGGTGGCCTGAGTTGACTAAGTGATGCCAGGCTGCACTTGTACAGCATGGGATTACCTAGTCAATGAGGGACAACTAGTTTGGTCCAGTGCCCTCCTCTCCATACCATTTACATGTATGTTTTAGTAAAATGCCATTTTCATAATGATAAGCATACATGTAGCCATTTTCACAGAATACATTTCACGTTCATATTGTTGATTAAACAATAATTCTGAAACTATCAAAGTAGGCCTAAGCTGATTCTTAAACTATGAAAGTAGGCCTAAGCAGACCAATTTTGGCTTACCATTTTGTTAGGTGGCACATGTTGGCTTGACAGTTTCAGAATTATTGGCCCATTGTCTATTAGGCCTATACGTGTCATACCTCAGCCTAGGAAAAACTGGTGCATGGACACGTGATAGCTTTGACCCAATGAAACATTATCATCTCAAAAAGGTATTTACTAAAGGAAGCTATGCATATGAAAACCTAGTTCTTGTTATATAATGCTGAACTTTTAGTTATTTAAGTAGGTCTACATACCCAAGATTCCAGTTTATCATGGACACAGACACTGGCATTCCCAAGACAAGTCTTGTATAATGCAGTGTGAGGCGGTTGTAATCACAAGCTACAGTTTGGGCTAGAACGACCACCTAACACATTGCTGCATGTGTGATGAGAGATTGATACAAAGTAACTTGCTTCTCGTTCTACACTCTGCCATTTTATCAAAATAGAACTCACATACATCAACATTACCATTAGGAAGCAGAGCTCGTAATGGCTTCATAACCTCACCTGTGGCATATCAGAGAAAGAATTCATCACTTTTGATGCCAAGATTCATGGACACAAAGGTCAAAGGGAGATCAAAAATGGACTTAACCATCTTCATTGCCACTTTCCTGATTCAGAGCTCATTTAGATTGGTTGTTTATACTATTAAGAGTGCATAAAATTGCATACCTTACTGTAGGTCTGTAGTGTGGTAGCAGCCTTACACCTCATGAGTCATACTGACTGAAACATTCTGGTGGCAGTGTCCTATCTGTGTTTCTGGTCTTATACTGTATTTCCTACATGTAAGAACCAGATCCATGATATCCATATGGCTTGAGCTGATTGACCGTCTCTATGGCATTATCCTTGATGTGTGACTCTAATCCTTATGGCTTTATATTTTTTTTGTTGATCAAGATTTCCATGGTTTTATCCACATACAGCACAATTGTGGTCTCACCCTTTTTTAACCTTATAGTTTTTATCACACTATCCTTGCTGTATGACCACATTCCTTATGATTTTATCCTTCTGATTGACCATGTTGACCTTGATCTCCATGGCATTATCCTTGCTGTATAACCACATTCCTTGTGATTTTATCCGTCTCACTGACCATGTTGACCTTGATCTCCATGACATTATCCTTGCTGTATAACCACATTCCTTGTGATTTTATCCGTCTCATTGATCATGTTGACCTTGATCTCTATGGCATTATCCTTGCTGTATGACCACATTCCTTATGATTTTATTCTTCTCATCGATCATGTTGACCTGATCTCAATGGTATTATCCTTGCTGTATGACTACATTCCTTATGATTTTATCCTTCTCGTTGACCATGTTGACCATGATCACCATGGCATTATCCTTGCTGTATGACCACATTCCTTATGATTTTATCCTTCTCATTGATCATGTTGACCTGATCTCAATGGCATTACCCTTCCTTTATGATCATTATCCCTATGGCTTTGTCCTTACTGTATGACTAATTGTATTGTACCACACCTGTCAACTCTCCCAATTTTGGCTGGAGTATCCCAATTTAGAAACTCCAATGGTAGTTAAAATGAGGCAATTTTGAATGAAAATGGCCAATTTTCTTATGTTTTCATGTACTTTTTACTTGAATCTCCCAATTAAAAATATTTGACTTTTGACACCTGTCATGATGTTGGTGATTATGAAAACATTTACTCCAATACAATAACTATGTGACCAAGATTTCTATTAGCAAAATGGTTTTCATCTTCAAAGGTTCTCTTGGGAGTAGTTTGTATATAACATAACATTACACATTATTTTTACCCTTAAAATATTAGAGAGTTCTTTGTGACAGGCCACAGCTTGCTCTTCGGGGTGGTCCCCATAGGTTGAACAGTATGGAAGCTTTCAATTGAGGACAATGGTTTATGTGGTGTTTCATGTAGAATAGTCCCTGCTTTGAGAGACCACTCTATTATAAGACCAGCTGCCTTTCAAGACTACATGTCAGGTCAGTCGTGCTATAATTTCTATGTTATTTCACCTCCACTGAATGACCACCTGTTTTAAGTATAACCACTTTTCCAACTGTCCCAGGAAGCGTTTCCTAAATCAGGGATCCAGACTACTGTATAATCTCTGTGTATGACCAGAATTAGGGTTGTGTCTATACACACTTACATCCTTTGTATGAACCTGATTCCAATCATTGTATCACCACACTTTAAGCTATATGATTTCTGGCCCTGTGTCATGTATATCTCTCACACCAGTCCCCATATAGTTTCTATGGATTTATGCTTCCAAAATGATTCCTGTGTGTGACCTTTATCCAGTAGAACTCAAGAGCTTTGCACATGTCCATTCATTACATGTCCTAGATTGAAACAGGTAGGCACATGGTATATAATTGCAGTGTGTACCAGGAGAAGAACATTAGACATGAGACAGCACAGTTTTAGCTGCTGTATTTTTAGCCTCAATCAAAGAACCTTGGAGACTGTGCTTCCGTGTGGTTCTTGTTTATGTCCTGCAGGAGTCGCACAGTCAAACTTGAGAGACCCGAGAGACCCTGGTGATCTTAACCCTTTCAGGGCCAATTGGTTAAAGGCTCATGAAGTGAAACTGTCCTATTTTCTTCAGAAATATAGACATGCTGACACTTAAAGGAAACATTTTTTATGAGGAATTTGAATATGGAACTTTTTTTTTTTTAAATAAATACTTCAGAAGAGAACTAAGAGCAAAAATTTTCTAATTATAATCGAAAGAGTTACACAGGTTTTTTTTTATGCCTCCAGCGGGATGGGGTGCATATAGATTTGCCCCTTTCTGTCCATCCGTCTATTTCTCCATCTGTCTGATATTAAATTGTCACATTTGTGCTGTGTGTATCTCAAAAAGTATTTGAGGTACAACGGTGAAACTTTGTGGAAACATCTATCAATATATGAAGGTGTGCACCTCGGGTTTTGTTTGTCTCTTGGACTCATTATACGGTGTTAAATAATCATTAATTAACTGAAGGAAAATGGTGATTCGATGTTAGACTTGTCACATTTGTATCACATGTATCTCAAAAAGTATTTGAGGTTCAGCCATGACATTTTGTGGAAACATCTATCAATATATGAAGTTGTGCACCTGTGGTTTTGTTTCTATTGTGGATTTATTATCATGTGCTACTTAATCATTAAATAACTTGGGAAAATCTTGATTCGACATTAGACTTGTCACATTTGTGTTGTGCATGTATTTCAAAAAGTATTTGAGGTACACCTATGAAACTTGGTGGGAACATAAATCAACATAATTATAAAGATGTGCATCTGGGGTTTTGTTTGCCTCTTGGATTCATTATCCCATGTTAATTAATCATTAATTAATGAAAATGTTGATTCGATGTTAGGTTTGTTATATCTCAAGACGCTTTTGATATACAGCTGTGGAACCTGATAGAATAATTAAGCAATATATGAAGATGTGTATCTGGGTTTTTTTTGTTTGTTTGTTTCTTGGGTTAATTAACCTCTGTTCATTTTTCATTTATTTACTTTATGAAAATGTCAATGCAGTGAAAAGTTGCTCATGTCAAACTTGTGTCATGTGTATTTCACAAAATTTTTGAGTTACAGGTATGAAACTTGACAGGAATATTAATCAGTAAATGAAGATGTGCCCCTTGGGTTTTGTTTGTCTGTTGGCTTAATTATCCTTTGTTTATATTGTTAACTTAGTGGAAATGACAATTCCAGGAAAATGAGTATTGTTTTTGTCAAACTTGTGCCATGTCTAGCTCATAAGGTATTTCAGGTATTGCCATGTAATTTGATAGGAATATCAATCAATATATGAAAAGTTATGTGTGTATAATTATTATCCATATGAAGATTTCACAATATGCTTGAAGTCTTAAACCAATTACATGCTACTCTTTCCAATGCTGATGGAGGCATTGGCGGGTGGGGGCATCCATGTCGTTTGGACAATTTTCTAGTTTTAAATCTAGTCCTTAAAAAGAGGTGGATCTTTTGTGACAGATATGGTCAAATAGAGCGTACACAAGGTATCAGATGAAGATAAAATGTGCCCGACTATTAAATGTGGTCTGTTATCAAAGGGATGTTTGAAGACAGGTTTCACTGTTGTTACTCTTAACTGGTTAAATGGACAATATTTCTGTCTTAAAGTGATAGGCTTATCACATGTATATATTGCATTTAGCATGTTTCAGGCAACCTCTGAGAGTTTTTCTTGTATGTGTTTAAAAAAATGTTGCAGTGGAATTAATTCCTATATTTTACAGTCCCAGTGTATTTGTCAAGTTCACCATGCATACAAAAGTAGAGAGAATCAACAAACAACAGAGAGGTGTTATGTTTGCCAGGGAGTGGTGCATGTGTTTCAGCAACACAGGTGTCTCATTGTGTCACAATGCTCTGTGCCAGTGTCTTCTCATACATTTTTCATCAGGCAAGCTATTCTTAACTGGGGTCAATTGTTGGTCAAAGTGAAGCTGTGGAGCCAACTGTTTGGGAGATTATGAGCAAATTGGGTGATGATATGTCTAAATTATGCAGTGTTTTTATTCTTACAGAGCCTGTTATCTATTATCCCTGGCTCATGAAGTGAGGGGGGGGGAGGTATGAAAATGGATGCCATCCATGTGTCTGTCTGTTTGTCCTCCATCCATCTGTTCTTCCATCTCGGACAGTTTTTTTGTCGAGGCCATATCTCAGTGACTGTTAGGGCTTGTCTTTTGAAAATTACAGCGTATAAGGTTGGTAGGTCTAATAATGTACAGGGTAGCTGTTCCTTTGGATGAAAGTAAGTCACTGTGTTCCGCCTAGGTCATTGACTTCTCAAATTATTATCCAGGGCAGTCCTGGATGATTTTAGTGTGGGTGGGAGATGTAGCTAGCATCATCTTGTAGTTTATTGTTGCAACAGGTGTTTGTTGAATTGGTGGATAACCATTTTTATATACTCTATCAAAAAATGCTTACAGTCTGTTTCCCAAGTGTCTAATGAGAGCACAAACAAAATTTGGATTTTATGAAATGCTGTAAATGGTTTGGTTTGGTACACTTTGTCATGTACTGTCACTTCTATTTAGCGTCCAGGGAGCTTACAGAATTTCCGTAATGTGAGACTGGAGTTTAGGTCTCTGCTTTGAATATTATGTAATTTTTTAAAATAATTAATGGTGAAAATTTAATACAGTTACGCATACATTATTTTTTATTTTTTAGCTCAGCTGAGCTTTTGTGAGGGTCTGTCATCCATCGTCCATCTGTTGTCTGTCCACAATTCACATTTTCAATTTCTTTTCCAAAACCATCAAACCTGGTGGGGATGTGCCTTGGGTGGGTCTCTACCAAGTTTGTTCAAATGGTCACGCTCCATTGATTTTTGGATTTTTTTATTAATTTTTCCATTCTCCTTTGGGGAAAACCTTATAAAAAATCTTCTTCTAAACCGCTCACCCAATTGCTTTGATATTACACACACTAGTAACTTGTTTCGGCACTAGTGGGTGTGTTTTGATGTTTCAGGGCGGTTCCCGGCGTTACACAGCATTTGCCAGCGTGAGACGGCGTTTGCCAGCGTTACAAACGCTGGGAAACACTAAAATCCAATTAAGCCTTTTGGGGCTCGGCGTTTGCCAGCGTTAAAGACCATTTCAATGCCGGCAAACACTGGGAAATGCCAAAATCCAATTAAGCCTTTTGGGGCTCAGCGTTTGCCAGCGTTGGTCGGCGTTTGCCAGCGCTAGTCGGCGTTTGCTAGCGTTAGTCGGTGTTTGCCAGCGTTAAACACCATTTCAACGCCGGCAAACGCTGAGAAACGCCGACTAACGCTGGCTACCGCTGGCAAACGCTCTGTACTCCTCTCAACTAGCAAACTCAATGGGATGCATGTAAAAATTGAATTCAGTTGAACTGGGATGAGAAGGATCCATGGATATTTGTATACCTTTTACTTGTACTAATCATTAATATACTTTTAGTTTTTATACTCATGGGCAATACAACATAATTATCTTTACTATTATGATGATGATTTATCCATTGAGGTGTTTGTGTAGTGAATGACTTTGCTCATGATCACTGATATTTTGGTCACCTCAATCTTGGTTGCAAAGTAAAGATAAACAAACAACCCTGTTTTCAATTTTAATTAAACACAACACAGCAATTTTTTATTGTATATAGAGCACAAGTCAGCAATGTATAGCTTTGTTTTCCCAGGAGTGTCCCTGTACAGGGACACTCCTGGGGACTCCTAGATCTGACTCTGTTCACCAGGTGGCGCTGCAATTTTTTTCTAATCTTTTATGTTTTTTTGTGTGTATTTGCTATTTTTGACTTCTTCTCCAGGACCATCACTCAGATTAAGCTGAAACTTGATGGCTATGTTCCTTGTGGAAGGGTCAAACAAATTTTATCCCTAGGTGGCACTGCTGTGGATTACTGATTTTTAATGATTTTTTCAATTCAGGTACTTACATGTCAATGCAGCTTTCGTACAAGTCAATAAGTCAATGTGCATTCTAATGTTAATTCACATTTCCGACTTCTCCAAAACTGTCATCCACATTAATTTAAAACTTGGTGGCAATGTACCTTGGGTGGGTTTCTACCAGGTTTGTTCAAATGGTCATGCTCCAGTGATTTTTGGATTTTTAATGAAGTCTTTGTCCTTTTTTTTTTTTATCAAATGTTAAAAAATCTTCTCCACAACTGCTCTGCAACATACATGAATTTTACTCTTCGCTATAACTTGAGAACTGCTTGAACTGGGACCTTGATGATGCACATGTTAGTGTGCTGCTATAAAGGTCAGACTCACTGAGTACATAGGTGACCTTGATCCTATCCCAAGTTCACAGAGCTACAAGTGTGATGAATGTGTAGGTCAGCTGAACATGGGCTGTTCACACAGCCCTTTTGTTATGTCTCCCCGTGCAATGGGGGGACATATTGTTTTTGTTTCCATTTCTTCTTCTTCTTCTTCTTCTTCTTCTTCTTCTTCTTCTTCTTCTTCTTCTTCTTCTTCTTCTTCTTCTTCTTCTTCTTCTTCTTCTTCTTCTTCTTCTTCTTCTTCTTCTTCTTCTTCTTCTTCTTCTTCTTCTTCTTCTTCTTCTTCTTCTTCTTCTTCTTCTTCTTCTTCTTCTTCAACACATTGTTGTGTGCATTGCGGACCCGATAACTCGAGGAAGATTTGACTTGGGAAGTTGACATTTTTTGTCAAGAAGTTCCTATATAAAACCTTGCTTGGGATTGCAGATAGGTGACCGTGACTTATTTTTTAAGGTCACATGGGCATGTCATGTAAAATATACTTGGACACATTAACTCTGCAAGGATTTGACTTAAGAGGTTGAAATTTTGCATGATTATGTACCATAATATAAACTAAGTTGGGATTGTAGATGGGTGACTTTGACCTATTTTCAAGGTCACATGGCCACTTTTAAAAATCATTGCAGATGCACTCGTGAAAGATTTGACTTATAGAGGTTGACATTTTGTGTGATTATGTTTCTATGTAAGACTTTTGTAAGACCTTGCTTGTAACTGTAGATGTATGACCTTGACCTATTTTTCAAGGTCACGTGGGCATGTCATGTAAAATTGACGCGGACGCAATATCTCCGCAAGGATATGACTTAAGAGATTGAAATTTTGCATGATTATGTACCATAATATGAACTAGATTAGGATTGCAGATGGGTGACTTTGACATATTTTGCAAGGTCACATGGGCATGTCATGTAAAATTGACGCGAACGCAATAATTCCGCAAGGATTTGCACTAAGAGGTTGAAATTTTGCATGATTATATACCATAATATCAACTATGTTGGAATTGTAGATGGATGACCTTGACCTATTTTTCAAGGTCACGTGGGCATGTCATGTAAAATTGACGCGGACGCAATAACTCCGCAAGGATATGACTTAAGAGGTTGAAATTTTGCATGATTATGTACCATAATATGAACTAGATTAGGATTGCAGATGGGTGACTTTGACATATTTTTCAAGGTCACATGGGCATGTCATGTAAAATTGACGCGGACGCAATAATTCCGCAAGGATTTGACTTAAGAGGTTGAAATTTTGCATGATTATGTACCATAATATCAACTATGTTGGAATTGTAGATGGATGACCTTGACCTATTTTCATGGTCATATGGCCACTTTTTAATAATCATTGCAGATGCACTTGTGAAAGATTTGACTTAAGAGACATTTTGTGTGATTATGTTTCTATGTAAGACTTTTGTAAGACCTTGCTTGTAAATGCAGATGTATGACCTTGACCTATTTTTTAAGGTCACATGGGCATTCTGTCTAAAATCAATGTGGATGTGATAACTCAAGGAAGATTTGACTTGGGAAGTTAAAATTTTATGTGAAGATATTCTTATATATGATCTTGTTAGGATTGCAGATGGGTGACCTTGACATATTTTTCAAGGTCACGTGGGCATGTCATCTAAAATTGACACGCATGCAACAACTGTGCAAGGATTTGACTTAGGAGGTAGGAATTTTGCATGTTTATGTACCATAATACCAACTAGTTTGTGATTGTAGATGGGTGACCTTGACTTATTTTCAAGGCCACATGGCCACTTTTTAAAAATCATTGCAGATGCACTCGAGAAAGATGTCTTAAAGAGGTTGACATTTTGTGTGATTATGTTTCTATGTAAGACTTTTGTAAGACCTTGCTTGTAACTGCAAATGTATGACTTTGACCTATTTTTCAAGGTCACATGGGCATTTCGTCAAAAATCAACACTTGAAATGTCAATAAAGAGTGTACCTTCACCATATGTGTAGATCATTGGAATCGGTATGCCTACTGATAAAAAAAGGGTGACAATAGTAAGGGCTCACGGGGAGACATTTGATTTTCAGTTGGAAAATCAGCCTGTTCTAGTTTTTTTTTGTTTTTGTTTTTGTCAGAAAAGTGTGAAAGGCACTTAAAGGGGTCGGGGCCCAAAAATGGATAATACAGCACTGAGCAGCCATATACATGTAATTATTTAATACGAAATAAAATGCACTCTGTGTTTCCCACTGATGACTATTATCTGAACTCCTTCAATCTGAGGTTAAAAATTGAAAATGCAATGGTTTGCCTTGTAAATTGACTGTTTACAATGGCACCTGTTGTATGCAACCACTGCCGTGAGCAGTGGCATTGCTTTCTGTGGTCACTAGGCTCAGACATAGGAGTCAATTTCTTTGTAAAATTTACCTGTGGTGACAGGTCACCTGCTGTATGTGGCCACTTTTTCTTGGCAGAAGGGGTGACCACATACAGCAGGTACCACTGTAATTGGATCAAGGGGACTTATGTTTCCTGCCCCAAGATTGGTCAATGAACAGCCAATCAAATGCTTCCACTCACCAAAATTTGTCCCTCTGATTGGGTGATTGCATTATAATGTGAACTGTTGAATTATCTTGAGGAAACATGACGGGGAAAAGCAGCTTTATAATGCTCACTTACAGTGTTTTAAAAAAAATGAAGATACAGTGATCACAGTATACCAGATGGGGGACACCTTAGCCTCACCCTAAGGTTTATTTTATTTTATTTTATTTTATTTTAGTTGAGTTTAGTTTTTTTTAACAGAGCCAGAGAAAGGAGGGTAAAGATTTATAATCATCAAAGCTATATTTAAATGATTATCTGTGATGGTTAACCTCCATGGAAGCTGCACTGTGGGTCTTAGACTGGTGTTTACTTGGCTTCTGGTAAATTGAATTAATGCCAACAATGTCCACATGCCAAGATGGAGGCATTATGGAACACACAATAAAAATGGTGGTTACTTATGTACATCTGACCCGGTCAACAAAAGTTGAATTAGCTGCAGAATTCAAGGCAGTTATGCAGGACGTAATGCAGCAACTTGTGAAAGTCTGTAGAATATGTGTGTCAGCAGGATGTATCTCTAGAATGATGATGATGTAAGTGCACCACAGTAGGAGTGATGTGGCCTCTGTTTGTATCTCCCAGTTGGATCGCATACATGCAGCCCAGTATCTATAAGTTGTGTTATGGCCAAGAATTTACAGTAGCCCCCTCTCTGAAGGCCCTTGAAGCACAGGGTTAGTCCCAATACAAACAATTGTAAGCCTGGAATTTGTGACCATAGAGATTCACCAGAACTAGATTGAAATAAGATAGATGCAAAGGCTTAATTGAATGTTTTATTGATTTGGCAGAAAATTATGGGTCAAATGGCCTCAGGGTTGACAATACAGAGACAGAAGGTAAACATAAACGTAGGGACATACATGTACATGTAACTCAAGCTTAACCCCTGGAGGACCATTTGACCTCCATACAATTTTGTATTCCAATACAAATCAAATTACATACTGTTTTCAAATCAATCAGTGTTTCTGAAGAATTTTTTCATGGGGTCACAAGAAGGGAAATTCAGGGGAGAAGACTATATTTTTACCAATTTTATATGTAAATAAAGAAGACTTGTGACCATTTAGAATTTTTTCAAAGGGTATTTGACGTTTTGAAAGGGTAATATACCCCATCTGGGGGTTAATGGAAACAGTGTCAATGCTCTGATGCTGATGTGAAACAAATGAATATCCAACCGCATCACTTGGAAAATTCCATACAAGGTTTCTACCAATGCTGTCCACCTAATGCACAGTGAAAACCTGCGCTTCAGGTAAAGCTCAACCGAATTGCCTACAAGTTTATATCAACACTCACATGTTAAGGTAAAGAAAGAAAAAAACACATAAAGCATTGCCTTACAAAATTTACATTCAAGGTTAATCTCCACTTGCCAGCTAAATGACTTTTCTTGCTTTGCCGAAGGGGCAGTCAGTAATTGGAGCCTTGTAACCAGTTGCTGTGCACCAAAATCTCCACATGCTGATGTTAATATGAAGCAAATGTAAATGCATATAATTTTAACACAAAAGGTGTGTGTGTGTGGGGGGGGGAATCAGTTCCTCCAGCAAACGTCCATGCATACAGCACGACAAAGATTTGGCGAACGATTTGAAAAGGTTGACTGAACCACATTTAACAAAAAGTGTAAAAAACATACCTAAAACGGGTCTGCCAAAGGAAGTAACCCTAGCCTTCTGGGAATTGAAGGTATGTGAACAGACTACCAGGGTGTTCCCAAATATCATCCGGTTGCAATTATACATTTTGTGCAACAAAATCTAAACACAAATGTTTCAGAAAGTTTGATATTTCCATTAAATTTGCCTCTTATGAAGGCCAGCCCTCTGATGTATCCTTTTTATTAGAACTGCTGACCACAGGTTGAAGAGCTTATGCGATCACTCATGTCTGTCTGTCTATCTGTAAACTTTTTGCTTGTGAACCCGATACAGTTCACAGTTTTCAAGATAGCCGCATAACTTTCAGGATTTATGAAGTGTATAAAAATGGTGAGAGGGGCAGTCAGTAAGTGGAATCCAGTAAACAGTCGCTATGGAGGCAAAATCTCCACATGCTGATGTTAATATGAAGCAAATGAAAATACACATAATTTTGACACAAAAGGGGTGAGAGGGAGGGGAATCAATTCCTCCAGCAAACATTCATACAGCATGACAAAGATTTGGCCAGTGATTAGAAAAGATTAACCGAACCACATTTGACAAATCAAGTGTATAAAAATCTAGGTCAAGTTTGATAATGGTGGTGCCACCTGCAGTATTATGTAATATATGGGTCAAAATTTTAAAATCTTGTGACTACTCTAGCATTCTTAATATTTGATAGATCTTCATGAAATTCAGTGGGATTGTGGAAGAGGTCAAAATATCGGTTGTATATGATACTAGTGGCCCCACCTATGATTTGACGGAAACTATGAGTTAAAATGTCTTGAAAGATAAATCCATATCTTGAAAAATTATTGAATTAGACATGCCAAGTTTATAGGATATATAGATCATATCCAGTGCTAATATGTTACATAAGATCAGTGACCTTGACCTGTTTTTGTTAGGTCATCAGACCTGTTAAGTTGGAAGAGGTGATCTTGTAATGGCAGGGTGTAGCTTGGACATCAATGGCAAAGAGAATTGAGCATCCTGGTCAAAATTGCACTTCAGTACATTGTATATAAATCTCTACTTGGTGACGTACTTTTTGGGTCACCTTGAGTCAATGATTGTGTGACCTTGACCTAGCTTTGAAGGTCATTAAGCACTTAAAAAGGGTCATTTAACTCAATATCTTGATAAAGAATAAGGCGAATGGTGTCAAATGTACCACAAATGTGTCTCATGGAAGCTTGAAATTGCATAATATGGATGACCTTCATTAATTTTTCAAGGTTGTGGAGGGAATACATTTCAGGAAATGATTATTGGGTTATGGTGGTCAGCAGAGCAGTATAGGATAATGGACTTCTTGTTATTACCTTTGAGTGGGCCATGTATATGGGATACCAGTATATATTTATTATCAGATTATGATGCTGATTTTTTGTTGACAGGTGGCATAGACAAGACCGACAGACCTCGTATATCCTACCTGAGACCAGGTGGTATAGCGCACAGGTAAGACATTTTGAACTCAGCGGGTCTACGTGCTGGCCATATACATAATACAGCGGCGAAACTGTTAGCAACTTTTTAATAGTTAGATTTAGTACCGCAGATGGCAGCACTTGCAATTGGTGGCATTTATGAAAGTTTGAAAGTGATTAATTGGCAGGCAGATGAGTAGATGATATACAAACAAAACCTGAGTACTACCATCTGGGTTCCAAATGGGCCAGTCAATTTATCACCATGTAAACAAATATGTGTTTTTGTGCATACCATACATGCTTGAAAATGTTCAGGAAGAGTCATTGAATTACACGTTTTTATGTGAACATCATGAACACATATTAACCCTTAAAATACTGACAGAAGACTGAGTCAACAGCTTTCCTGGGGACACTTTGCACACAAAGTCCCAAGGAAAAATGTTGACTAAGACTACTTTTACTTTTGACTAGGCTTGCTGGTATTTGAATGAGAGCTATCTTCATAAGGGATTTGATTCTTTTAACCATTATATGTTTAACAATAATGAGAAAACGACTATAGCCATGATTTGCATTTTAAGCATTAACAAGTTAAAAAATGGTCACAGGAACATCAGTCTTGATGGCATAGAGGGTAGGTAGAGCTGGGTGGTAATATTAAGGGGTACATGTAACGCCCTGATGGGGGGGGGGAGGGAGGGTAGAGCTGGGTGGTAATGAGAAGAGGTACATGTAACACCATGATAGGTGAGGGTAGAACTGGATGGTAATGAGAAGGGGTACATGTAACACCATGATGGGGGAGGGGAGGGGTAGAACTGGGCGGTAATGAGAAGGGGTACATGTAACACCATGGTGCAGGGAGGGTAGAACTGGATGGTAATGAGAAGGGGTACATGTAACACCATGATGGACATCCCTTCTCTTCCAGAGTAAGTTTGAGGGTCCAACTTTTAAGTTCAAATTTGGGTCTGAGTCATTAAGTTGCAGTGATATATGTGACTTACAACAGATCAGAATATTCAGTTTGACTTGAAAGAAATACTTAATCTAGGATATTAAATAAAGTATGATAGTATAAAGAGACCGGGGCGGGGGGGGGGGGGAGGGGGGCGGTGTCACTGCAAAGAATGTTACACTGCATAGCTATGGTGTACTGCAAATACTGTAATATTGAATAGCTATGATGCACTGGAGATACTGTAATATTGAATGGCTATGATGCACTGGAGATACTGTAATATTGAATAGCTATGATGCACAGGAGATTCTGTAATATTGAATGGCTATGATGCACTGGAGATACTGTAATATTGAATGGCTATGATGTACTGGAGATACTGTAATATTGAAGAGCTATAATGCACTGGAGATACTGTAATATTGAATAGCTGTACATGTAATGGAATGCAGTATCAATAGCAATTTGGTTGAACCCCTTTAGTGTTCATTCAGTTGAAAGTCAGTAGGTTTCACAGTGTGTCCAAGTATGCCAGGGAAAGCTATTGACTGGGACCAGACTTTTGTCTCAGGTTTCACAGTGTGTCCAAGTATGGCAGGGAAAGCTGTTGACTGGGTCTCTGGAATCCCTTCATGCTGACCTGCTGAACTTTAATGAAAGATCTTTTGATGAGGGATGTTAATGTGGAATCATTGTAGATGAGCGTAACGTTTGTTGTTATTAACAATGACAGAGTTGTCTGGTAATTATGTGCATGCACTAAGACCTATGATCAATACTGTGGAGTAGACTGTCTATGATTGTGTTACAGGAGTGATGCATTAGAGATCAACGACTACATCCTCTCAGTCAACGGCATCCGCACCAGTCAGCTCAAACATGAAGAAATTGTAAACCTGCTGAAGAACGCCGGCGAGACGGTTGTGCTGGAAGTGGAGTATGAATTGCCAGATCTTAGTGAGTTGTCGAAGCTAAGGCCTACAGCAACCTCAACATATACTTTGTACACAAAAAAATAGGACTAACATTTCACTTCATGTCTGTGGTTACTTTTTACATGAGAGCAGGACAAACCAAAAATCACAGAAACAGAGGCTAGACTTTTTAACCCTTTCCTGGTTAGAGTAAAATTGCACCAACAGCTTTTCTTGGCGTGGGTCAGGCAAGTAGACCTGTTCATACCTAGTTATACCAAACTTTTCCCAACCGTAATTAATTATGCGTTCCATTGTTGGCCTGATTGTCCAATCAGCAAGTGTCCGAGTCTGGCCCATGCCTTCATGTTTACAACAGATGCCACGGCTGACACTTATGATTACAGCATGGATTGTGCTGAACAGTGCAAATCTTTTACCCAAAATGTCACATCAGTGGTGAAACGTCCATTTTTAGTTTGCTGACAGTTTGATTTTTCATTAAATCCAAGCACATCCTGTGTTTTACTTACTGAGCCTTCCACATGTAATCCGGCCAGCGCGGTCATGCACAACATGTAAACAAAGCAGGGTGCACTTCCCAAAGTGAACCGAATAAATCCGAGTCCTATGAGCTGGTCTATTGCACCCAACCCACACCAAGCTGAGCAGTTGAGTGAGGTCAGATATCATGACAAGTCTTATCTTCAATTGTCAGCAAACAATGTTTTATATTAATATCAAAGTGGAGTAAAAATATTAAATGGGGTAGAGAGATAGTTTTTTTCTATTTACCATGGGTGTACATGCATTAGCGATGAACACTAGTTCTCATCATGGCCTAGCCAGAAGAGAATATTTACAACAGAAGTATAAAGGTGTTTACAATGAACACGATGAGTAAGACTGAACGAAGTTGTAAAATCATATAAATAGCACCAGTCACAGCATTAATTTGCACCTCGCTAAAAACATTAAAAACCATTCAAATAATTGTAGCCCTGTCAAAATAGTTCTTGCAGTACATTGATTTAAAAATTTATAGAGATTTGGCTGTCCACATCTCAACAGGCAAAGAATTCAATAGCTTCTCCCCATCAAACCTAAAACAGCGACAACAGTTGCCAATTTGGTTGTGCCAATGGCACCAACAGCCCGTACAACATAACATAGTCCCGGCTGGCACTTTGTACTTTATTCTGTCCTATGCAAGCAATGATGTAGACTGAAAATTACCGTTTAATATGGTAGCACTGAAAATAAAATTGCCGCTTCATATGTTAACTGTTTTAAATGCATGTTTCACATTAGAAATTACTTTCATTGTCTAATGATCACCAACTGTTAAGGTGATGTTGTTTCATCAAACTCTGTCAGTCAGTTTCATGATACTAAATGTGCCATTATTAGACCTGGTACAGTGGTCCTGTCTTGAGAGACTGCCCACAGGAAGGCACAAAAGTGATTCCTCAAAGCAGGTGGTCATTCATTAGAAATATAATAACATAAAAGTGTCTTGAACAGCAGTCCTTATAGGATATGCAGTCTGTCGTTGACAGGAACTCCCAAGACAGGCGCTACTTTTTATCCTAAAAATGTTTTTGATTAATTTCCCTCTGTTTTGGTGAAGATCTTGGTCAGTGACCATGGTCCAGCTGATCTCATGGCAGCTGAGGCAAAATCCCCTCCAGGTGACAGAAATGCCTGGGGAGACCTTGTAGATATGTTGCACTGGAATAAATGTGCTTTTTACAAAGAAAATTGAATACAGAGCTGAAAAATTGTTTTGAATGTGGGGAATTGTGAAAGAACTATTAAATACCAGATACCCACTGTTTATCAAACAGTTAACAATAACCCCACCTTAATCACTGAACAGTTAATAACCCCACCTTACCACTGAATAGTTAACAATAACCCTGCCATAACCACTGAAAAGCTAACAATAACCCCACCTTAACCACTGTATAGTTAACCCCATGGTAACCACCGAATAGTTAACAATAACTCCACCTTAACTATTATATAAATAATAACCTCACCTAGCCACTGAGCAGTTCACAATAGCGCAACCTTATCTACTGAATAGTTAACAATAACCCCCCCTACCTTAACCACTGAATAGTCCCTTGCCTTACCTTGACCACTGAATAGTTAACAATAACCCCACCTTAACCACTTAATAGCTAATAGCCCCACCTTCACAACTGAATAATTAACAATAAATCCCACCTTAACAATTGTACAGTTAAGAGTAGCCTCACCTGAACAGGTTATAGCCCTATTTAGCCATGGAACAGTTGATAATAGCCTGCCTTTAATATTACAGCCACACAGAGCACATTCTCAGTGCTGTGTAAGCGAGTGGAGATCACACTGGAGAAAGATGGCAGCAGTTTCGGTTTCACTTTGAGAGGAGGGTCACACCCAGAGCCTCAGAAATGTCGGCCCTTGACAGTAACCCAGATAAGACCAGGCAGTGCAGCAGATAGGTTTGTACACAGAGATATTTGGGTCTCACAACATGTAGTACAGTGGCATGCTGAACACTTGAGATACCACATTGTGTATGTTAGTGGGACAGCTGCATGAAAAAAGTGAACAATGAAAAATTATTAATGGTGTATGTCACCAGTAGATGGTGCCACTGGTAACTTTCCTCTGGTTGCTTCCCATTACAAGTGAAGCCACCTGGTGGATAAAAGGCAAATCTAGCTGTTCTCGTTGGCCAGTTGTTGCCAACAGAAAGTAGTATGTCATGCAGCTGAGTTCCTGTTAACACACATTTTCATTACAATCGGACTATTCTTGTTTGTCTTCAACAGGGATCCATTTAATACTCTGTCTTCTACCTGTTTACACACATGTTGCTTAATGTAACTTTCTGCAATACATTTGTTTGTTGTTTTTTTACCTTGGTATGCTTTAAGTACAATGTGAATATCACAGCAAAAGTCAACCTGGTGAATGCATGAAAACTTGCATTTTGTAGGGAGGCTACCATGAAGTTGGGAGACAGAATCCTGACGATGAATGGTATGAATGTAACACAGAGCTCCTTATCCGATGCCATGACCATACTGAAGCATGCCGAGCATGACATCACACTCCTTGTGGAATATGATGTCTCCGTCATGGGTAAGTTGTCATTGGTAAAGGGCAAATTAGTAGATCTAGGAATAATTTTTTTATCGTCACAAGAACAGTAATGTTTTAAATACATGTTTATAACTAGCATGCAAGGGGAATAGTAATATTCCCTGCAAATAGAGCTAGGAGAGTATGCTGTTCTTGGCTCTGCTGACCAAAGGTCACACAGCTCATGGTATCACTCCTTCAGTCCGTCCTTCTGTAAACTTTTTGCTTGTGAGTGTGATACAGTCCACAATTTTCAAGATTGCCCCATATAACTTTCAGGACTTATCAAGTGTATAAAAATCAAGGTCAAATTTGATATTGGTGCCCCCCCCCCCCCCCCCCCATACACACACAGAGTATATGTACTATGTAATATCTGGGTCAAAATGTGAAAATCTACTGACCGCTCTATCATCCTTAATGTTTGATAGATCATGAAATTCAGTGAGATTGTGGAAGAGGTCAGAGTCTCACTTGCTTATGGTATTAGTGGCACCAAGGAGGCTATATATCCTCCTTGGTGGCACCATGCACCTACAATTTGATGGAAATTAAGAGCCAAAATGTGTTTAAAGATATAAAATTTTATGTTTCAAAAAGTTATTGAATTAGACATGCCAAATTTATAGGATATATAGACCATGTCCAATGTAGTGTTATGTAATATCAGTGACCTTGACCTATTTTTGTGAGGTCACCGGACCTGTAAAGCTGAAAGAGGTGATTTTGTAATGGTATAGGGTGTAGCTTGGACATCAATGGCAAAGAGAATTGAGCCTCCAGATAAAGATTACACTGTCCATAACACTACGTGGTGACCTACTTTTGGGGTCACCATTACCCAATGTTTATGGACTTTGGCACTTGTTCTAGTTTATTGTTTCTTCTATTATGCCTTTACACAGTTTCTTGACTTTATTACATTTTAGTGGCCTTGACCTCATCTTCAAACAGGGTGTATCAACGGCCACTTTGTCAGCGAGGGTTGTTCTTGTTGTTAATAATTTTTAACATTAAATTATGTCAAATTTGCAGTTGCATCAAGATTGCACTTTCCAGCGAGACAAACAAGACTTGTGACCCCATGCTGCCCCCTAGTGTTTCCTGCTGATGACCCGTTTATAAATTAACGTGGCTGCTGAAGCCTAGAATTTGTAAATTTTGAATCAATGCCAACTTGGTATGCCATGTTTGTTTATGTTTGTTGTAGTTATTGTACATCATATGTGATGTATAATCAAACATCGCTCGCACACATTTGACTTTTTATGTTAATGCACGATGTCATTGATGCAGGCATGTCACAATTTAGTTGCAACAGTGTTTAGATCATGTGATCTACAGTGAGTTTCTACTTTTGAATTTCACTGTAAAGAATGATAATTCACCCTCAAACATAAACGTAGTATAAATTGCATCTATCTATAATTTATAGAGTCGGTACAGAATGCATCAGGCCCACTACTTATAGAGATAGAGCGAGTACCTGGGATCAACCTGGGCATCACACTGGCTAATGCAGTGGTTAAAAATAGAACGGTGATATGTATAGAGAGTATAAAGCCAGCCAGTATTGCAGACAGGTAAGACGCTCAGCGGCCATGAGGCACGTTCTCCACTTCTACTCAATTTGTTTTTTAAACTACAGAGTTCATTACTGATGTACATAGCTTGGCTAAAAAAAAGAAAAAGACCTGAAAATGTGGAAAAGGAACATATAATCACTGTGAGAAAGTGAAAGACTTAATCTTGGTTTACATAGTAAATTTAAGGAGCCGTGACATGCCAAGAGAGAATTGTCTGTATAATTGTCACTGTTCTGATCCATAAGATTAGTTTTGTTATCCATCTTTGTACAATGACTCTCCAATATAAACATAAAATAAATGAATTGTGGCGATGCAGGCTGACTTTCGTAGCCTTATTACAAGTGTAAACGTGACAACACGCAGGTGCTCAGAGTGCAATTGCAATACCAAATCTTGACATCATGCCAAAAATGGTGAGTTTGAAAATTACAGTGAGCCATAACCTGATTGAGTCACTTTGTAATCATAAAAGCTACTTAAGAATGTTCAATTGAAAAGGAAAACGCAAAGCAAAGAGTAATAAAAACTTTTAGATTTTTATGAGCCCATCCCAGTAAAAGGCCCAACAAATCTGTGTTAATTTTTGGCCTTCGCATGCAACAGAAATATCTTATTTGGTAACTGACTGAATGAATCAGTGTGCGGCCCATGTTATAACATTGCCAACTGTTGTCTGTCAAGGTGTGGAGCCTTACACATAGGAGATCAGTTGTTGAGTATAGATGACACCAGTTTGGAGCATATGACTGTGGCTGAGTCCATGCAGCTGTTACGCTGTAGTGCGGCGGACCATGTACGGCTGGAAACGTTACCTTTGGTTCACCACAGAGGGCGTACCTTGGTAGAATCTGCACCCAGGACACCTTCATCAAGTAAGAATACCGCATCACTTAGTTCTTGGCTTACTGCAGCAGATAGTGTGAACACAAGGGGTGAGGCTACCCTACATAAGAGAGGGAGGTCACATTCTACCTGGGGTGACATTTTGAGAGGGAGGGCACATTCTGTCTGGGATGACATATTCAGAGGGAGGTCACATTCTGCCTTGGGTGACATATTGAGTGGGAGGTCACATTCTGCCTATGGTGACATTCTACTTGGGGTGACATTTTGAGAAGGTCACATTCTACCTGTGGTAACATATTGAGAGGGAGGTCACATTCTGCCTGGGGTGACATATCAAGGAGCCACATTGTGCCTGGGCTGACATGGAGAAGGAGGTCACATTCTGCCTGGGGTGACATTATAGAGACACACAAGTTAATTTCTTGGTTAATTTATCGGTTGATTGTTGTGGTGGCCTTTTTTTTTTTTTTTTGTGGAGGTGGTGTCCATTTGCAGCCTGTGTTGCTGGTATGTTATGTGTGGGAAGAGGATTTTGTTCTTTACTGTTAAGAGCCACATGGCAGCGTCAGCGTTTTCACAATAGTACACAGAGTACTTTTTCTATGCATCTCCCTCCAATAAAAAAAAAAAATGATAATGATAACAGTTCCCTAAAAATGTTTTTGCCCAAATACTGGCCAAACATTGACCATCATTTTTCAGATTTAGAAAAAAAAACATTGATCTTGACACTCCCACCCCACCCCACCCCACCCCACCCCACCCCAAAGTGTATGTGCTCTGTGTACAAATTAAAAAATGTTGACCTTTTTAGGCAGTGTTTATGTTTCTTAAGATGAACTTTGCCAAGAATTTGTTTGTGCTGACAGGAATGCTCTGTAAGATAATTGGCGAACTGTTCAGAGGGAATACAGCATGAAGTACTGGGAGAGGAATTTAATACTTGAGCTAAAACACACAGTGAAACTGTTCATAATGTGGAATAGATTCATTTATACTCGGTCCCACTTTATTTTGGCTTGGAAGCAGACTAAGCCCTGTGTTATATCTGTCTGGAGGGTGGTCTGTTTAGCAGGCAACGTTTTATATAATTGTTCAAGTCCCAAATGTTGGACTGAGTCAACAGCCTTTCTCTGGAACTATAGGCATGCTGGTACTTGAATGAAAGGTATTTTTTACAAGGAATACCAATCTGGGATCCTAATGATAATTCAGACTAGTTTGACTTGAGCAGATTGATTTTAGACATGATTGGGTGGCACTGAAAGGGTTAAAACATAGTTTAATGTCTGTAATACCAACCTTTTTACATTAGAACACATCTGACCTTCTCATGTGGAATGTACATGCTTGAGCATTGAGGAAAATTATAAATCAAAATCAAGAGAAAGCCCAGTTGCCTGGCATACTGACTTCAATCTACATGACGCACATGTTACAGGTATGTTACCCCAGTCAGATTCCTTACTGTCAAGCCAGAGTTTCCAGAGTTTTGGCAGCTTACAGAACTATGGCAGTCTACCATCCCCCTTCTCCACCCTGTCTCGCAACAATGTCAAGTCTGCCTGGGCGAGACGTGATAAGGACAAGAAGCACTCCGCAAGTATGTGTTTAAAAGATATTTCGAAATACTGTTTGAAATGAAAAAAAAAATCATTAAAGTTGTAAAAACAATGTTTATTACTTGATTGTAAGTTAAATAAAAATGAAAGTTCTTTATTTTGTGTCAATTTTGCTGTTGTTATATTTCTTATTGTAGAAGGTGTGATTAAAGGTGTGATTTTGGATGAACCCCTGTATTTTGGGCTACTACTTGTATTGAATATTGTGTGTGTTTTGCTTTGATACAACATTAAGTAAGAACTGACACATTATGATGTAATCAGGACTGAATTGACACTTGTCACCATTTTGTAATTGTGTGTATGAAAACAGGACTGTCATGCTGCAGCAACTGAACTAAATGCATGGCTTGGGCTAAATGTGCTCTTTCTGGTTTCAAATACTGTATGGCTAATTTAACTTTTTCCTCATTTTGAATGCTATGTTACCACAAATACTGAGGAATCCGAAGACTTGCGCGATTCAAAAGACAATGTACATAGATGAAGTTGACATTACTTGGCTTATACAGCCATGCTGTGTTTTCTCCACTCCAGGTATTCCCCATGCTGAGGTTACCTCACCCACGGGTAAATTTCTTGGGGTTACTGTGTTGGAGTTTTACCCTGGTTTTAAGCACATAAATGTACTGACCACTCTTTACTTCCTGTGTCCTGTTACCCCATACCCCACATATGAACATTAATTACAGTAGTCCCTCATTTGAAAGACCACTCCTTTGGGAGACCACCTCCTTTGAGAGACCACAATTGTCAAGTCTCTGTAGTACTTTTCATGTTATTTAGACCTCCTTTGAGGGACCACCTGCTTTATGTGACTGCCTTTTGGGTGGCACTAGGGGCGGTCTCTCAAAGGAGGGACTACTGTATCAGGTCAGGCCATACCTAACTTTTACAGTAATAATATTTGCAGAGTTTCAGAACAATGTGACATGCTCTCCATTCGGCCTCATTCAGTATCAGTCTTCAGATAAAATTTTCAAGCATAGATGGATAGTATGTCTGAAATCTTGCCACTTTTGTGAGAACGTATCACAATTTCTTGTAATTGTTATCAGAAATTACTTACACTTTCATTAAAATGCAGACTTGTGTTTCCATATTTCTTTGCTGTTTTGTGGCTTTATCACTTAAGTATCATGGCACTGGAAATGCAGTTGAATTTGAATGACAGTTTGCCATTCACTGGAAATTTTGTTGCCTTCTCTTGACCTTTTGTGCCCTGCTGGCCCAACAGAAAAAAACTCATGTTGCAGTGTGTGTGTCATGGGAAGTAAAGGGTGCCATGCTGATGTACTTACCATGCTTTCTGCCAGGCATGGGGTTTTGCTCACATTAATTGTCCAGTTTGGCTAACATTAGTTGATAAGTTTAAAAATTTATATTCTTTGTTTGTTAAGTGCTATTTATATTGCTTTTTCCCCCTCAGCCTAAGTTAGGCTGAAGGCGTATTGTTGTTCCCTTAGCCATCTATGTGTCTGTCCGTCTGTCTGTACGTCCATCTGTCCATCCATCACTTGTTACTGCTCTTGAATGGAAACAGCTAGCGATCTTAATTTCTCCTGAGCCAGACATCCTAAAGTGTTTCAGAAGCCTGTCAAAGGTCTTATCTTGAATTTCTAGAGGTCAAAATGCAAAACCAACACAATACTGCTTAAACTTGGGAATGCTTAAAACTTGCCCTCTGAATTTCATGATTCGAGGTTTTAAGGGTGTTTCAGAAGCCTAGCCAAGGGTCACAGCTCTATAGTTGACCCGTTTTTCATAGAACAAAGGTCGCTTATCAACTGTGTTACCACTTTAACTGTTGAATGGATGCAGTTAGTTGTCAGAATGTTGCATGACTCGAGTACATACATGTAGGTGTGTTTAAGAAGCCTATGGAAAGTAAAAGTTATATCTGTATATTTGACCTGTTTTCAGAGGTCAAAGGTCACAACCACTGCTGTTACCACTCTAATTCTCAAATAAATGCAGCCAGCCATCTAAATTTTCCCCGAGTAGGAGTGTTTTAGGAGTCAAATGAAGGTCAAGGTTATATCTGTATATTTGACCAATTTTCAGAGGTCAAAGGTCACTGAGCAACAACGTTACTGCTCAATCTCTTGATCAAATGCAGCTAGCCATCAGAATTTTGCATGAGCCGAGTGTCTTGGTGTACTTTGGTGTCTGGTTAAAGGTCAAGGTTAGATATCTTTATATTTAACTAGTTTTTCAGAGGTCAAAGGTCACTGACCATGCTTGCAAAAGTAATGTTGGCAACTATATCTGAAAAATTGTATGTTCTCAGACCATGATTTCCATGAAACATATGGAGGAAATAACACCATGTCCTTTCATTTATAGCTGTCACATTTGAACTTGAGTGAGCTCGAAAGGTCGAGTCAAGGTCAAGAAAATTATGTTGGCTTATATCAGGACAACTGCATTTTTGGACCATGGTTACTATATATTGCACATGAATGGGAAAGGATGTGCTTTCATTTGGAGCTGTCATGTTTGACCTGGAATTACCCTCAAAGGTCAAATAAAGGTCAGGGGCATAATATTGGTTTGTATGCGGAAAATGGTGTTTTAGGGCTGTTATTACTATTCAATATTGACAGAAAATGATGTGTGCTTTCTGTTGGAGCTCTCATTTGACCTTGAGTGACCTGAAAAGGTCAAATCAGCATCAGTAGGCATTAATTTTTAGTTGTACTGCTTTTACAAGAAGTATTAAATAAATTCTTTCAAACTTTGATGGGACAGTACTTTGGGTAGACTTGAAGGCATCGAGGGGTATTTAGTGCTTTTGCACTGTATTTTTTAGTTATGGGGAAATTAATGGTAGGCTTTGTTGAAAGGCAGAGTTCTTCAGGTTTTTGTTTTATGTTTCAGGCAGTTACTTCATGTGTAAAGTTTTTGTCAGAACAAATGTTGAGTGAATGATTCAATGGATGTGAGTTTATTTGATATAAGTTAGTTTGAAATTATTTCATTCCCGTTAGATTCCAGACTTCAGAACGTCATATTTATGGAGCTAGTGAAGAGCACAATCCTCTGTGAGTCATTGATAGAGCACAGGAGAAACATCATTCTGTAATCAGGACATTCACTTATCTTGCAGACTGCTTGATGTGGTTTGACCCTCACTTTTCTCAGAAGAAAAGATCTGGGGCTTTTGCTTCGCTACTCTTTATCAAAAAAATAATATATATTAAAACTACCATACAAAGGTGAAATGTGTGATAGGATAATAAGGGTAAATGGGTAATACTAGACAGCCACTTTGACAATTTATTGTAGCCTGTGGAATGCATAACCTTCATGGTGTAGGTCATTTGCTCTTTTCTTTGCATATTTTTTGCCCTGTTTTTTTGCAGAATTATGAATTGTTTTGCATGATTATCAAAGGAGTGAGCTGCCAGATTTTTCTTGAATCTCATTTAACTCATTCAATACCAGTCCCTGATTTTTCTGTAAATTTACCTAGATTTAAGACATCAATTGCACATTTAAATTCTTCATGAAAAGAGCTTTTGTTCAAGTACCAACATGCCTATTGTCCTAAGTCAGTGGTTCTGGCACTGCTTGGCTAGTTATGCTGCAGCTGCCACAAGGGCAGCTGCAGCATGACTCGCCAGACAGTACCAGAACCACTGACCAAGGCCTGTTATCATAGTACGGAATGAGTTAAGAAAAGCATTCCAGAAAGTGAAGGTGATTTCTTTAAATGTAATAAATCTTTCTTGTGCTGCATATCCGCACACAAGGGAGCCAAAAAATTATGGAGCAGTAGGATAGCTTCAAGGTGCTGCCTTTTAATGTGGTTAGTTACTGACAATGCGGTACAGTGGGTTGTCTCCTTGGGTACCCGGGTACCTATAGGGGACAGCATTATGTGAGAAAATTTTAATTGCCCAGGTACCCATAGGAGACAGCATTATGTGAGAAAGTTCTAATTGCCCAGGTACCCATAGGAGACATCATTATGTGAGAAAGTTCTAATTACCCAGGTACTCATAGGAGACAGCATTATGTGAGAAAGTTCTAATTGCTCAGGTACCCATGGGAGACAGCATTATGTGAGAAAGTTCTAATTATAAAATCTGCGCACATAACATGGTTCAGAAAATAACAGAATATATAAAATATATTTTGCGTTAATATGCTAGATTTTTGTAGTTGTCAGAATAAATACAAAAAAAGCCTTATTTTGGATATTTTTTCTGTTGAGCTAGTCTTGGCTTGGATTTATTTGTGAAGTATAGTTAGGTTGTAAGCGTTTATGCAAGGGATTTCTGTGACATATCTGATTGATTTCTCAGGACTGAGAAATCTTCTATCAGTTTTGATACATATAGTTCCACCCAGCAGAGGTAATGACACAGCTTTGGTACACGAATCAACCCTCATAACATTTTAATTAAAATCACTGATTATTGTGACATGTAACATACAAAAACAATGATCCATCCGGGATTGAAATAATGAAGATTGATCTTTATGTAATTCTGCATCATAATGGGAGAACATTCAGCAGAGACTTATTCTGTGGGATAAACAAATTTTAAGAGGGCTGAATAGTGTAACCAGACTGGAATAAAAATTAACTTTTGTTCCTGGGCTTGCAGTTTTTATTTTTGCTGAAAATAAAGAGCTGTACCATTAACAAGCTTTCCATCTTGCAGGTTCGTTGACGTCAACAGGTCTGTCGAGCCTCATGTCCAGTCACCAGGTGTGTCACACAGAGATCACAGAGGTCCTGGTGTTTGCAGACCACAAAGGGTTTGGATTCTCCATCCAGGGTGGGGTGTTTGCCACAGAACCACTGATGGAGCCTCCAGTACTGAGCCACATAGAGCCTGGAGGGGCAGCGGAAAGGTGCATCAGTCTTTACAGTGGGAATGGATATGAATCTTAACCCTTAAAGCGCTGATTTACGACTGAGTCAACAGCTTTCCTCGGGATACTTTGCATGCAATGCGTGCAAAGTGCCACGAGGAAAGTTGTTGACTAAGACTACTTTTTGCTATAGACTAGGCTTGCTGGTATTTGAATGAAGGTATTTTCATGAAGAATTTGAATCTTTTAACCATTATATGTTGAACGGTAATGAGAAAATGACTATAGCCATGATATAGCACGTTAAGGGTTAACATGTAACAGATAAAGAATATGCTATATGGAGATCATGCAAGGGCTTTCATTGCCCTACGTTCAGCAGAATTTCAGATGGTGTTGCTGAAATTAATGTCTGTAGCCATGAAAAGTATTTATACACATTTATGTACGTGCACCAATAATCTAACTAAAATTTTAATGTCAATGTAAATTGTCATATAATTATAAACTTTAATTTGTAAGTTTTATCAGAAAAAAACTTACAGGGTTAATCCTAAAAATCGAATTATTCTGTGGAAGGGTTGTAATAAGTATATAAAATTCAGTTTTCTCAGTAGTGGCAGACAGAATGAAATACATGTTTGACTGCAGATAGAACTACTAGTCATGTGACTTATTGCAAGTGGACCCATCTAATGGTTAAGTTAACTTGACTTCTATCATTGGTTGAGAGGTGCCAACAGGAGCTAGTGGTGCCACCATGTGAATGATTATGAACACCCATGGTACTTCAACATGCCTCATGTATATTTCTACCATTAATTTAGAATGGGCATGCTACAGGAGGGTGAGATGCTTCATGTATGTGTCTGTCATTCAATTCAGAACGGGGGTACTACAAGAGGGTGACAGGGTGCTGAGCATCAACGGACGGACATTGGAGAACAGGACCATAGAGGAGGTACATCAGATTCTCCGTGACTCTGGCATGAAAGTCAACCTGGAAGTGGAATTTGATGTTGCAGGTAAGGCCAACAAGTTGAATCATCACAGATTCATACACTATTCTCAGTCAGGCAGTCTCACATAACTTGGCCAATCGTTTATTTTTAAGGAACGTGAAGCATTACATGCAAAGAGTTTGCGTGAAGTGGCATCAGATCAGACATAAATTCCTGAAAGCCCTGGGTTTCTCAATGTCAAATAGGGGTCATTCATATCCGTGGTGTCTATATTGACCTGTCTCAATCAACCATGAAGTGTATATACAGTGGTACCTGCTATTTAAGACCATCCTTAAAGCCAGACAAAAGTGGTCACATATGGCAGGTGGTCTTTCACTGCAGGTGAGCTTACAAAGAAATTGAAGGCCATTGTCTTGAAATGGTGGTCTTAAAAACTAGTGTGGTCTTTCACGAGAGGTGGTCTTTAGAGCAGGTACCACTGTATGTTAAAGCAGATTCCTGCATGAAACATGGCAAAACATGTTGCTCTTGGCAAACTGGCAGCGTGGATAAAGTTAACTGTTTAAAAGGTCATAGTCATGTTTTCCAAACACACACTGAGCTTGGTATAAAAAGGAGTGGTCATATGGTTGGAGTGAGTATTCTGTATCCCATGAATGTTAGTCTCACCCTTAATTTCCTGTCAGTTTAGCTGTGTTATGATGGCTTATTGTCATCTTTGCCAAAGAACAGGGTCAGATGTTTTAGCATAAAATTAGCATGAATGTCCCATGTTGTGTTTTGACGATCCTAGGGAGGGTTCATTTCTTACATGACATAATGAGAAACTGCAACATTAGTAGTAAACAGATGCAAGTTGTCACTATCAAAGTCAGCTAGGCAGGGACACCAAAACCCCACATTGGAGGGGGGTAGGAGTGTCTCTAATGTAAAGGTCTCCGAAATATATGTACCAAAAAAATATTTTCGTGTACCAGTATATGTAAATTTTTACTTCTGGGTTAGATTCTTAAAAAAAACAAAGATGGGCAAAGTCAGAGGCAGTGATGTATTTACATGTACATGTGCAACTATGCTACCTGTAGGCCATGTTATTACCATGTTGAACCTGTATCTATGTGGATCCTTCTATTACTAGTTGCCATGGTTACTGCTGCTGCTGCTGACCAATAAGATTTCTCTGCCAGTAGTCTAACCCTCACCATTTATGTTCTTGTCTAATCATGTCAATACTAGGCATTGCTTCGTAGGTCAACCTTAACACATTTTTCTCTGTTTCATGTTACTTCCACTGTAATACCTTCTCTGGTGTGTCCCTGACCTCTTGTGTTCTAAAAGCAGGTGGGTGTGGCCTTGCCTCATTAGCATGTCATGTGATGGCATAGCCCTACCTGATTGGTGTTTGTGTATACATGGTAACTGATAGGCTAGGCAATACATGTACGTGTATTTCCCTTTAAGTCTTGCTTTAAATATAGCAAAATGTATATGCTAATTTACTTTATTTCCCAACAGACTTATGTTTTCTGTTTCATGCATACACTGTATTCATGCCCCCCCCCCCCCCTTGAATAGGGCTTAAATTCAATACTTTTTCCTTGTGCAAGTATTTGTTCCTGTCAATACAACAGCATATTCATTTCTGAACCAAAACATTTATGTGCTTTAAGTTACTTTTATAAAACTTTGCATACACATGTATCTGGCCTTAAGGATAATCCTTTTATGAGATGAGGTCATCAAATCAACAGTCTGTGTCACACCAGCTGCAGCCAGTGGGCAGCATACTTCGAGTAATATATGATAGCAAAATAATGAGTCCCCCACTGGCATTGGGGGTGGGGGAGGGGACACTATAAGTTTGCACCCGGTCCAGCTATCCTGGCAGCTGAAAATACGTGTCCAGATCATATTTCCTATGCTCTAATACTTACAGACTGCAAACTTGGTGTGTGTATACTTCTTGGGATAGCAGGGTCACATACCAAAATTTAGGCAGCCTTGACCTTTGACCTCATCATGAAATATGCTTGTTTGGACCATATTTCCTATACTGTAAGAACTGGAGACACAAAACTTGATGTGTGTAGATACGTCTTGGGATAGCAGTGTGTCACCTTCCAAAATGAGGTCACTGTGACCTCGATCTTTGACCTCTGTCAGAAAATTTTTGTTTCGGCTGTATTTCGTATATTGTAAGATATACAGACACAGTTGACCTTCAATGGAGAACTCACTGTGTATTGCTGCACAATATTACTGCCATGGTTTTCCAAAAAGCCGCGCAGAGCTTACTTTTAGCAATATGTGATTGCATATTAGTTTATGCCTCATTGGGGTGGGTTGTTTGTGCATATGAATCCAAAATGCCGATATAAAAGCACCGTTTTCTTGGCATGCATGTACATTAAATGAGGAAGGTTTTTAAAAAGCATAAATTCCTGTTTGTACTATTTTATATGTCAATATTATGTTTATAGTTTTCAACTACATTCCAGAGAGATGACTTTTAAACTACCTCTGCTTAAGTATTTAATGCTGTCACTGCATGGCCTGTAGGCAAACTTTGATTTGTCCCTATCTTTATATTACAATATATAATGCTAAGTATATTCCTTTGGTCAACTTTAAAACATTGTGATATCCCCATTTCCCTGGTAGAGCTGTGATTTTCTGTCTTTTGCACGCAGATTTGACCTATTTGTATAATGCTATGGAGGAGTCACTCTGTGGCA
Organism: Hermodice carunculata; assembly: GCA_964020975.1. Taxonomy (NCBI): domain Eukaryota; kingdom Metazoa; phylum Annelida; class Polychaeta; order Eunicida; family Amphinomidae; genus Hermodice; species Hermodice carunculata. Next base: position 63,227,996 of record OZ026622.1, on the reverse strand, counting down.
AACCACTGTGATTGGTTAGCACAGCCAGATATATAGGTCAGGTTTGTGCAAGGAAGGAACTCTGAACCACATCTCTACAATTGTCAAGATGATGATAAAAAGTGTATCAATATGATAGGATTAAAACTGTTTCAGTGTAGGTAATACTGTATTCAGTGAATACTTTTATTACCTTTATCACTGTTAACTCAGTGCCTGTCGTTTAGCAGTAGTTATTCTTTCTCTTTTATGCCAACCAAGAACACTGAATCACAAGCTTTCCTTTGTGCATGGTTTAAACATGTTGTATTTCATCACTGAGCCAAAATAAAGATACAGTAGTCCCTCCTTTGAGAGACTGCCCCTAGTGCCACCCAAAAGGCGGTCACATAAAGCAGGTGGTCCCTCAAAGGAGGTATAAATAACATGAAAAGTACTACAAAGAGACCTGACAATTGTGGTCTCTCAAAGGAGGTGGTATTCCAAAGGCGTGGTCTTTCAAAGGAGGGATTACTGTACTCTGATACAGATTATACAATTGGGAAAGAGGGCTGTGTCGTATTCAAATCCCTCTTGCAAAGAGACGGAGACAGGACAAGACCAAAACCTGTTTGAAGCATAAATGCCAACAATGCACATACAAGTGTGGAACATGGTCTGGATTTTTGTCCTTGTTTTGGTGAGACTACTCAAAAAAACATTTACCATGGATTAATTGTTTTCGTAGATTATCCTGAAATTACCTGGCAAAACATTAGGTCTGCTGGTCAAATAACACATTTTCAGGAAGCTTAAAAACCAGTGATTTGTTTAAGACAGTTATATACATCCTTTGTTTCATGTTTATACAGCAATCATAGAAATGTTCCGCATTTTTCAAAGAAAAATGGATTTGCAATGCACAGCTTACTTTTGCCAAAAGATTGAGTCAAAGCCCAGTCCCTTTGATGTGGCAGCCACGGGATTGCCTTTTCAACTTTAAGTGTTTATGTCTGGGTAACAAAACAAAAAGCACAAAAAAACCTACCTGTTTAGATGAAATATAATTCTTTTCACAAAAATTAAAACAATGCTCCTTTAACTGAAAAAAAGTTGAAACTATATTTCTTTGATAAATGGGATGATGCATTTCTATGATTGTTGTATAAACACAGGGCAAAGGACACATATGACTGTGTCAGAAAAAAAATCATGGGTTTTTTAACTTTCCAGAAATTTATAATTTGTAGCACTTTTTGTTTAAACCTGTTGATTGATAGAATAATTTTTACATGTCTTCCTGAACCAGTTCTGGATCCTTTACCTAGGAAATACAATTTTGGTTGTGCTAGTCGACAATTATCCTTCATATTTTTAATTAACAGTGAAGCAAATAACAAGTACAGTAAAACCTCTCTAACTGAACACCTCCGTATGCCGAACACCTCTCTGTACTGAACACCATTTCTCGGTCCCAAATATATACTTTCAATGCTATCAAACCTCCCTATACTGAACACCTCCTCACTATACTGAACACTTTTTCCTGGTCCCAAGGGTGTTAGGTATAGGAAGGTTTCACTGTAATTGAATCAGATAACATTCTACCTCCAGCCAGTTTCATCTGGTTTAAGGGGGAAATTGATGTTTAAGACATAGGCATTTTGTAGAGAAGAGCTGAATTAAAATATGTCCCCGACTTACCCTGATTTTGTAAGTAGATTAGGGGAAACAGAAATAGTACTCTAATTGTCCTTGCTGGTCAAAATACATTGATAGTGTTTTTCTGAGTAAAGGATAATGCAATTTACAGTTTAAATTTTGATGTTCTTTCAGAGTCGGTGGTACCCAGTAGTGGTGTATTCAATGTTAAGCTGGCCAAGAAGGGTGCAGGTATAGGCATCACTATACAGTGTAAGTACAGCTAGCTCAGTAGGCATCAATAGTTCATCATTAGTCCCATAGGGGGCTAATCAGCAGGGAGTTCCTGTATGATGCAGATCACTTTGCTTTGTAATTTCCTGTTTTGTACAAATTAGTTTTCTCCAGTCACACAGGCACAATTCACATTAAGCTGATTCATCCAAGCTACAAATTGCACAATTTAAACCTATCTACTAGTCACTAACACAGTGATTATAGAAAATATTTTGAAAGTTCACTTGTTCTTAGCTCAGCTGACCTGTTAGTGAACTGAGCTTACAGAATGGTCAGTCAGTCATTGTGCTTTGTTTGTCTTCTGTCCATGCGTCCGTCCACAATTCATGTTTTTGAACTTCTCCCAAAACAACCGCCAAATCCACTTCAAACTTGGTGGGAATGTACCTTGGTGGGCCTGTACGAAATTTGTACAAATGGTCATGCTCCAGTATTTTTTGGTTTTTAATGAATTATTTTGTTTATTCTTTGGCCAAATTAAAAAAAAAAAAAAATCTCCAAAATTTCTTGGTTGATTGCTTCAAAATTGCATAGGGACACTTCTGGGGACCCATAGACCTTAATTTGGTTCACTTGGTGGCCCAGGGTTTTTTCCCTTTATTATTTACAGAATTTTTGTTTGTTTATTTCTATTTTTGACTTCTCCAAAACCATCTCTCAGATTATGCTGAATGGTGATGCTCAGGATTTCTGATTTTTAACAAATTTTCCACTTTGGGTACTTATTGGTTAATGCATACATTCCTATTAGCTACTATGTATGTCAATGGGGATTACAATGGTAATTCTCATTTTTGACTTCGCCAAATGCATCCACCAAATCGGATCCACATCAACTTGGAGATATAGCTTGGTTGGTCTCTACCGCTGTTGAAATGGTCATGCTCCAGTGATTTTATAATATTTGTAATTATTTCTGGGTTAATTTTTTGGGCAAAAATTTAGAACAAATCTTTTTCTCTGCAACCATGGGGCCATTTGCTTCAAAATTGAACAGGTACATTTCCGCATATGAGGGCAAGACTTACACAGTATATGGGTGACCTTGACCGTATTTGCAACATCACAGGGCCACTTGCTGAATTTTACTGCTACACCGCACATGAGTTACCGTGGCATCATTCCTAAGATCACAGGCTCACCTTTTATGAATTTTACTCTCCACTTGATGACTTGAAAATTATTTGAGCAAGGACCTATTTGAGTTAGGACTTCGACTATTGAGCCAGTACTTTGGTGTTTGTGCATGACAGTCTTCAAGAAAGGTGACCTTGACCTAATACTATAAATCACAGGACCACTTCATTTTGTACATGCAAGGTCAGCTGAGAACAGGACTGTCACAGTCTACTTGTTTTTGGTCTGCTTATATTGATTAACTTCTCACTTTTGCCTACTCATTCTTAAGTGATGAATGTTTTAAAATTGTATATTAACCCTTAAAGTGTTGATTTAAGACTGAGTCAACAGCTTTCCTCGGGGCACTCTGTGCGTATTACACGCAAATTGTCTCGAGGAAAGTTGTTGACTAAGACTACTTTTTGCTTTAGACTAGGCTTGCTAGTATTTGAATGAAAGGTACATTCATGAGGAATTTGAATCTTTAAACCATTATATGTTTAACAGTAATGGAAAAAACAGCTATAGCAGTAATCAGCACTGTAAGGGTTCAGGCACATAAATGTGAGGGAAAAGGCATGACAAGTCAATGTAGCCCAGTCTGGTGCTTAAGACAGAATTGAGGCATTTGCTTTAACTGTTCTTTGAGGAAATGCAACCAGACTAACGTAATAATTTTGCATATTTACCTTCACATAGTTACATGTCAGTGAAGTTGCTCAAGTGGAAATAACTCCACATATCACTGTATTCAAGTGTGCGCTATAACAATCAATTCCAGTGATACCTCTACATGAGGGTTGCCCCTGTATTTGTAGCTCCCAGCCACAGGAAACCAGGGGACCCACTCATCATATCAGATGTCAAGAAAGGCAGTGTTGCCCACAGGTCTGTTCAAGTTCTAATCCATATCTAGATGATTGGGTTTAGTTAACTGGAGCTAAGTCACATCTTTAAGTCACATGTATAATTTAGGTTGCAGTAAAGGCCTCCATCAGCAAGAGCTAACTCACTTATGATTAAGGTATAGTAAGGGTCTCCAGCAACAAGAGCTACATGTAAGTCACTTATATAATCAAGCAACAAGAGCTAAGTCATTTATATAATTAAGTTTGAGTAAGGGTCTCCATCAAAAAGAGCTAAGTCACTTTAGTAATCATGTTTGAGTAAGGGTCTCCATCAACAAGAGCTACATGTAAGTCACTTATATAATGAAGTAATGGTAAGGGTCTACATCAAGAAGAGCTCAGTCATTTATATAATTAAGTTTGAGTAAGGGTCTCCATGACAAGAGCTAAGTCATTTATATAATTGAGTTTGAGTAAGGGTCTCCATGACAAGAGCTAAGTCATTTATATAATTAAGTTTGAGTAAGGGTCTCCATGACAAGAGCTAAGGCACTTATATATCAAGTGACAGTAAGGGCCTCTGTCAATAAGAGCCTAATCATTTATATACTGGTAATCAGGTTTGAGTTAGAGTCTATATCAACAAGAGCTAAGTCACTTATTGACCCCCACCACTGAAGGTGGCATAGGGGGCATACAGTTATTGAGGACAGGAGCAGTGAGTAGGTAAATCCTTATATAAATGCCGTCTGATGTTCAAAATAAAATCTACAGTTGTTTCTTGTAAATCACAATGTCATAAACAACTAATGTTTCACATCACAGGACAGGCACAATTCAGCCAGGAGACAAACTGTTAGCAGTGGACAATGTACGCATGGATAACTGTACCATCGAGGATGCTGCTCAGGTGTTACAGAACAGCGAGGACATCGTGAAGCTGAGGATAAAGAAAGACGAGTCATTTGCAGGTAAGTTGGCAGATATGTTGGCAGGTGTGCCATCTGCCCCGGCCGACACAGCCCCCTGTCTCATCAGGTGAGAATTTGTTATCAAAAACAGAGATTTTAATCTGCTGAGTAAAGTGTGAATGCAAATTTTTGTGAACATGCTGTCACAAAAAAGTAGCCTGCACTGAATTTTGGATCAAATGGAGGATATGGGATGTACACATAGGAAACATGGGTTTGTTATCATCATGAAGTGTGAATGGTTGCTGTGTACCACTTCCGAAAGGTGAGCCATTATGAAAAATGTATAGTTTTTCAGCTTTTTTTAATTGACAGTGCCCCAAAGACGTTGCCTGTTGCATAGAACATCAGGACTGATCTGGCATAAAATAAGTCTCTGGAAGAAAAAGCATGTAGCTGTGTATATTTCATTCACACTTTCAGTTATGGAGAGGAACTTACATTTTACCGTTTCTAACTTTGTAACCCTATCAAATTTTGCTCACTCTGTAGGGATTGAACATATTCTCACCTAAAGTATATCCTCATCAAAATTTTGAAGAGAATCTAGCTGACATTTTTAGAAGGCAAAATAAAACTTGTGAATATACAAGACTGACTGATGATGGATAAAATGTGATGGCATAAGCTTCAGCTGAATGACAAAGTCAAATGAGAGCTAAAATGACATCATCCATTCTGTAGTACAAAGTCTGATGGGTGCTTCTCTCCAAACAGAGCATCCTAGGTCCAGAAAACTGAGATGGAATGTTGCCAGGATCTGAATCTGGAATCTGGAATCTGGACATATTCCTTAACAGCTGTGGTAGTTTATATACATTCTTATGATCATTCCTTTATTTTAGAAGAGCCAGATCTGAATTCCTCCATTACATACACTGTGGAGCTTCAACGATTTGGAGGGCCCCTGGGCATCACAATCTCAGGCACAGAGGAACCCTTTGATCCTGTCTTCATCTCGAGCCTCTCAGAGGGAGGCCTAGCAGACAAGTAAGACCTCATTTTCATGCTGAAATGTTAACTGTCTGAAGCCAAACAGACAAGACCCCATTGTCATGCTGTAATGTTAACTGTGTGAGGCATAACAGACAAGTAAGACCTTGTTGTCATGCTGTAATGTTAACTGTCTGAGGTCCAACAGACAAGTAAAACCTCATTGTCATGCTGTAGTGTAAACTGTGTTAGGCCTAGCAGACAAGTAAGACCTGGTTGTCATGCTGTAATGTAAATGTCTGAGGCCCAGCAGACAAGCAAGACCCCATTGTCATGCTGTAATTATGTCTCCCGGTGGAAGCCGGGGGACATAATGGTTTAGTGCCCGTTTCTTCCGCTTTTTGTTGTTGTTGTTGTTGTTGTTGTTCAGGTTCTTCAACACTTGGTTTCCGTGCAGTAAGTCTTGAAGGACTTGACAGAATTTGATGAAACTTGGTAGGATTATGTATCTAGGCAAGACCTAGGTTGGGATTGTATTTGGGTGACCTTGACCTAATTTTCAAGGTCAGAGGGTCAATTATGTGAAATTGGTTTCCGTTCGATAAGCCATGAAGAACAGGATGGAATTTGATGAAACGTGGTAGGATTATGTATCTTGGCAAGACCTAGGTTGGGATTGTATTTAGATGACCTTGATCGAATTCTCAAGGTCACAGGGTCACTTATGTGAAATTGGTTTCCGTGCGATAAGGGATAGTTCAACATTATCATCATTTTTGAATTAGTACTTAGGGTACTAAATTTCATGACCCCCTCCCTCCCCCCAAATTAATACTTTAAAAATGATGATTTTCCCCCAAATCATAGCAAAATTGCACAAAACAGGCCAAAAATTGACCATCATTTTCCATATCCTGTGAAAGTGTACAGACCCATTTAACCCCCTCCCCCCTTGCGTACTGTAAGTACTAATTCAAAAATGATGCAAATGTTGAACCATCCCTAAGTCAGGAAGAACTTAATGGAATTTGATGAAACTTGGTAGGATTATGTATCTTGGCAAGACTTAGGTTGGGATTGTATTTGGATGACCTTGAGCAAATTCTCAAGGTCACAGGGTCACTTAAGTAAAATTGGTTTCCGTTCGATAAGTCATGAAGAACGTGATGGAATTTGATGAAACTTGGTAGGATTATGTATCTTGGCAAGACCAAAGTTGGGATTGTATTTGGATGACCTTGAGCAAATTCTCAAGGTCACAGGGTCACTTATGTGAAATTGGTTTCCGTTCGATAAGTCATGAAGAACTTGATGGAATTTGATGAAACTTGGCAGGATTATGTATCTTGGCAAGACCAAGGTTGGGATTGTATTTGGATGACCTTGAGCGAATTCTCAAGGTCACAGGGTCACTTATGTGAAATTGGTTTCCGTTCGATAAGTCATGAAGAACGTTATGGAATTTGATGAAACGTATTAGGATTATGTATTTTTGCCAGACCTAGATTGGGATTGTATTTGGATGACCTTGACCTAATTCTCAAGGTCACAAGTTCACTTATGTAAAATTGGTTTCCGTTCGATAAGTCATGAAGAACTTGATGGAATTTGATGACACTTTGTAGGATTATGTATCTTGGCAAGACCTAGGTTGGGATTGTATTTGGATGACCTTGAGTGAATTCTCAAGGTCACAGGGTCACTTATGTGAAATTGGTTTCCGTTCGATAAGTCATGAAGAACTTGATGGAATTTGATGAAACTTGGTAGGATTATGTATCTTGGCAAGACCTAGGTTGGGATTGTATTTGGATGACATTGAGTGAATTCTCAAGGTCACAGGGTCACTTATGTGAAATTGGTTTCCGTTCGATAAGTCATGAAGAACTTGATGGAATTTGATGAAACTTGGTAGGATTATGTATCAAGGTAAGACCAAGGTTGGGATTGTATTTGGGTGACCTTCACCTAATTTTCAAGGTCACAGGGTCATTTATGTGAAATTGGTTTCTCTGCAATAAGTGTTGAAGAACTTGATGAAAATTGCTAGAGTAATGTATCTAGGTGAGAGCTAAAATAGGATTGTAATTTTCAAGCAAACTTGGTCATTTGTAATTTGTTATCACCTGTAGCTTATTCAGAGACGTAAGTGTTCCACCGGGAGACATTTGATTTTCTGTTCGAAAATCAGTCTGTTCTAGTGTTAACTCTGAGTCGTAGCAGACAAGTGAAATCTTGTCATGCTGTATTGTCAACTGTCAAAGGCCTAGCAGACAAGACCTCGTTGTCATGCTGTAATGTTAACTGTCTGAGGCTCAGCAGACAAGTAAGACCTCGTCATGATGTAATGTTAACTGTCTGAGGCTCAGCAGACAAGTAAGACCTCGTCATGATGTAATGTTAACTGTCTGAGGCCCAGCAGACAAGCAAGACCTTGTTGTCATGCTGTAGTGTTAACTGTCTGAGGCCCCACAGACAAGTAAAACCTCTTTTTCATGCTGTAGTGTAAAGTATGTGAGGCATAGCCAACAAGTAAGACCTTGTCATGCTGTAACAGAAACTGTATGGCTTTCAGCTTTAGTGATCATCTGTTTACTGACAAAGCTGGCTAACATAATTTGATTAGACTAAACCAGATTTTTCTGTACTTCTGACGAAGTACAGTGGGTGTCAAATTATTTACTGCAGGTGGAACTTGGTGTTGTATAAGCTGTTTGATAATCAATAATATGGTTAAACATATAATTATGTGTTGTTCTTAGGAAAGTCTCCTAAATCACAAAGCTGATATCAACATTATGGTACTGATAGGTTAGCTAGGATTGTCTATGATTAAGAAATGTCACATCATTTTCAAGCACATGTATATAACAGCAATTTGAATTATTAACCCATTGCAGAACTGGTGCTCTCCACATTGGGGACCGTATCCTAGCCATCAATGGTGTTAGTCTGCGGGGACGTCCCCTGTCTGATGCCATCCACATGCTTCAGAATGCAGGAGAAACAGTCACTCTCAAAATAACAAGACCCAGTGGTGCAAGTAAGTGGCTCTTAACCCTTTTCATCTGAACAGTTTGGGTCTTAACCTTTTGGGTCTTAACCCCTTGGGTCTTAACCCTTCATATCTTAACAATTTGTGTTAACCGTGTGGGTCTTAACTCTTTTGAACCTTAATTCTTTGTAACTCTTCGAGTCTTAACCCTCTGGATCTTAGCTCTTTGCTTGCTAATAACTACTTAAGTTGTGTTTATCTGAAATTCTACAGTAATTTCAGATGCAAAATTGTAAGAAGACCTGACATCCACATACCAGCATGCCTGAATACAAGAATCTCACAAAGGAGTATTAAAATAAATGTGGTATCAATCCTGCTTTACCTTCAAACATGTATTCGTAGGGTACAGTATGAGGTTTGACAATCTATGTTTGGAATAAAACTGCTGTATCCCTCCATCTCTTAAAGCAGTATTAGTACTTTTGTGTTACAGGCTTAGTTTAATATGATAAAACTGGTATGTCTGGTGTCTGTCAAGTGTTGTTGAAGGTGTGTGTTCTATATAAAGATTATACGATTCACATAATGTATGTATCTGAGATTTCTCAAAAACTGCTTATTGTGGACAATACCTTGCTCTTTTTGGTTTTCTTTTTTTGTTTTTTTTTTGTTTTTGTTTCTTTGTTTTTGTTTTTTGTTTGTTTTGTTGTTCTTTTTGATGGTAAAATTATTTTTTCTGAACCAACAGGAAACAGAGGTGCCAAGTCAGGAGAGGTGAGTCTTGATGCTTTTCTGTTAAAACTGTTTGCAAGTTTTTAGCTGCATTATGTGACAATGAAGAAAGATGTTGTAAAGATCACAGTGTGCATGTAGCACAGACAAATTAAGCTGTTGCCTGGAGGCAACGTTTTCATTGATTGGTCTGTATGGTGAATGAAGTACACAGTGAAACCTCGTTATAACGACACTCAGTTATCCAACATATTCAACATAAAGACAAATTTTCATGGGAAAATATTCTTTTTCTTTGTTGTTTGATTTATTTATCTGACATATTCAGTTATCTGACACTTTCTTTAGGGAACAGATAGTGTCAATATAACGAGTATTCACTGTACTTTAGTGTGTGGTTTTAGTCATGTGTATATATGGAATACACTAACAGATTGGGGAATCCAGTTTTTATCCCCTGGTCTAAAAATTTAAAATACACATTTTCGAGACTGTCTGTCCTATTGACCGTAAGATTAATTAAGAGAAAATTTCTGCAAAAGAGGTTCATAACGTAATGTTAAGGGCCCATCAAATAAATCTCTTGTTTATCATCATTTCTATTTTCAGAATATATGGGGAGGGTGGGAAAATTTTATTTTTTAATTTTTTTACCCACCAAATCACAAAAAAGGGTTATCACTATCTAATTATCAAGTTGACCAAATGTTCGGTTTGGCTTTGACAAAATAGAACAAAAATAGCAGGTGAAAAATTTTAGGGTGTGTGGTGGTGATAAACAAGGACATTTTTTGATTGGGCCTAACTGTAGATATTTTCGTATAAAGCCAGAAAGTGTTGCATATGCATGCATGTAACAAGTCCAGAGTGTTTCCAATGTATTGATGCATTTTCTGGTGGTCTTTTTCCAGTTTGACAAAGATGACCTGGATGAGAAGTTTGGCACCCCTATCCCCAGCGTGGACAGTGCTCTGGAGTCATGGGACAGCTCGGGGCTGGATAGTAATAATGCACAAGGCAAGGGCTCTTCGACTAACAAGTCCCCGAATGACACCGGAGACGAACATTGTGAACAGGGTAATGTCAGCAGTGACTTGCTGCACATACAGTGGGAGGGAACACCAGGTAGTTGTGTACGGGCATTGAGGCCTCGCCTGCAGGCGATTTGGCTCTGCCGAGGGGAGGGCATGCTCAGCATCTCTGTTGCTAGAGTAACCATCACTATGGTGATATACTGGCATTTGGAATATTGCAACTTTGTACAGTTGTATACAATTGCAATTTCAGTGTGTTCATGCTGACACAGGTGAACCCAAAATGTGAAATCTGCCCCAAAACAGCAGTGGCATTCAGTATTATCTCACTTTTCTGCATACCAGTACCTGTGATAAAGTATGCATGGGTAGAGAACGAAAATTTCTGAACATGTAAGACAGAACTATCTGTTAGTTACTGTCTGTATGGCTTTTCAGGGAAACCATTCATAAAGTATGCTTGGAGAGAAAAAAATTTCTGAACAATTGAGACAGAACTGTCTGTTAGTTACTGTCTGTATGAGGTTTCAGGGAAAACCTTTATGGTACTACTGTGGTGCCAATCATTTAACACTGCTGCTTCTGTCAGATATAGATTGTCACAAAAATATGTCTTAAAGTTACCAAGAGCTACCTGATCAGCCTAATTGACCAGTCACATGATGAAATGTTATCTTTACAGAGGAAGAGGCAGAAGTGGAAGAAGAAAAGAAACCGGACAAAAGTGTAGAATATCGGGGCGGCACATATAATGACATCGAGGATGAGCTTAACCTATCTGATGAAGAGATCTGGGACAACAACAGTGTGAACAGTAATGATGAAGACTGGTCCAAAACATTGGAGGAGTTGGACCAAATCAGTGAATCGGATGTTGTGAGACAAATTGAGGCCAGCATAGCAGCTCAGCAGCAAGGGGGCGGGGCTAAATCGGAGGACCAGCAAATCGTGGAGTACAACAGTGACCAGGAACATAGTGGAAGTGTTTCTCCCAGTGGCAGTCGTATCGTGGCTGCGGAGATGCATCTCAAGGAAGTGGAGGAACAGTTACATAATATATTTACCCCAACTCCAGTGGAACTGCACAAGGTGACTTTGTACAAATATAATGACATTGATGACTTTGGTTTCTGCCTGTCAGACGGGGTTTATGAGAAGGGTGTGTACATTAGCGCTATCAGGCCAGGTGGACCGGCTGATAAATGCGGGCAACTCAGGCCTTTTGACCGTGTCTTACAGGTACGTATAACTGTCAACATTTACAGCTTTATATTTGTCTGCAGGTGTCCACCAATCCAACATAAATTATTTTGGTTGGCATAAACTCCTCAAGCTGGTGCTAAAAGTGTCTAGCCTGCTGCAAGCTGATGATTGGCATTAACCTGTCAGGTCACTAGCAAAGGGACAACCTCACCAGACAGTACCATACTTCTCATGTTTAAGGTGGCAAAGGTCAAGCTCGGTCCATATCAAATTGTGCTAAATCCTGCCTTTATACTTCTTCCATATATAAGACAGTACATCTTTGAAATTGTAAAGATGTGGACAATCTCCCCAGGGAAAATCAAATATTAACACATTACATATTAAAAATGCAAGTTCTGATTTTCCGAAGAGGTTCTATTTAGACATTTATCATGGATGTCTAGAAACTTTAGGCAGATACTTGGGGACCATCATACCAGTTTTTTTTTTTTTTTTGTATGTGGAATGTTTCTGCAGAATAAGTAAGAATGAAAACAGGCTACTTTGAAGTTCAATATCTTGTGATAAATTCTATGTACATGTATAGAAAAACTGATCTGATGATCGTCTTGTATCTATATAAAGTTTCTTAGGAAATAAAATCAAGTTTGTGAATATAATGTTTTGGTGATATCAGTGATAAATGTCAAAATTTGTGTGATGTAACTTTTTTTTTCAGTATATATGAAAATTTATTGTACACAAAAGTATATTCTGACTGCCATGTCAAACCTTGCACTAAATAAGGTCTAGAAACCTTTTTGCATTTTCAAGAAATACTGTTCAGTTTGATATTTTTGTCCTCAAAGTGTGAAAATTGAAACCCAGTTTTTCAATTGACACTTGCACTTTCAAAATTGAAAAAAGAAAAACAAAAAAACAAAAAAAAAAGAAAACATCTTTATGTAAAAACTGGACACATGGTTCTCAGTGCACATATGAAACATAATACCCTCTCAGTCGTAGGATCATTGAATGAAAATGTTTTTGCAATTATCTCTAAAACTTTGTAATATCCAGTCAAATTCTGATGCGGGACATCATTCAAATCAAACACAAGCAAAGGAACTCCATCTGTTCAAATCATGCAATCTTTATTTCAATACATGTAATGCCCCCCCCCCCCCCCCCATAAAAAAAAATAAAATAAAAAAATAAACCTGCTGAATCAAAAAGTGTGGTTTTATATAGGTCTACAACAATTTGGATACTATGATTTTTGAATTGAACATAAGCATACTTGTCTTCCTGATTGATGACAGGAAGTTTGTCCAGCCACTTGTGTCATAATACATTACCGATCCACTACATTTGGTATGACCTCTTTGAGATTGTCTCTTTTCCAAAATTTTATCCCATCAAAAAAACATTTCCTTATTTACATGTATGTTCCTGTGGACTGGAGGCCCATGGTGTGCCCTCTAGTGCCTGACCTCCTTGCCCTGTACTTGCTGTCCGGTATTGTGTTTTCTCTCTTTGACTGCTTCTGCATCCATGTCATTTTCTACTGTGTAGAGCTTTTTATGTGGTTTTGACCCCATCATGTTTGTTATATGGTCAAAGCGCCTTAGCTTGAAGTTTATTTACCAGTGCACTATCGGACTTAGGAAATTTGGAGTTCGTAGGATGTGCCCCATTCTGTACACAAGTCAACTTGGTGGTGCACTTCCCACTCGTCATTGTCTCCCAGATGGTGTCTAGTGATGGTTTTGGTAAACTGAATGCCAAAGGACATGCTATGGCTAGTTGGGATGATCACCAGCACTGCTGTCACTGCTGGAAGCTGATCAGAAGGGTCAGATGCTCCAAAGAAAACCCTCACTGTGTATGCAAGGATTGGCCCCCCGGAATGATGGCAGAAGGTTGGCAAAGTGGATCAGTGATCCAAGCAGAAGAGGAAAAAGAGACAGGCCATTACTCAGGCCATAGCCTTTTTTCATCCTTACCCAGTCTCCATCACCAGTAGTAGAGCCAATGATATTCTGTTTTTTTCTGAACTGAAGCAGAATTTTTCATTTTTTTTCATCCTTGAAACAGAGTTTTATATTTTTTCTTATATGAATTATATATAAATATATAGCAGTGAAATGGAATTTGAAAAATTTTTGCTGATGAAACGGAATTCCTCTTCTGGCACGATGACTGAACCTGTGAAGATAGGGTACAAGACTGGGAGTGGGTACTATAGCAAGCATAGGAAGAAGAAGAAGAGGCGGGTGAGGTCCCACTCCCAGTCTTGTACCCTATCTTCACAGGTTCAGTCATCGTTCCCCGGATGTACAGACCTTCAACTAGAGGGCATATATCCTGCAGGCCTAAAGGACCGTCACCTGACCAGTCCTCACCATGTCTGGCTCACAGAGCAAGGGCCCCATCTCCAGCCATTCCACCTGTACACTCTCAAGTTCCTTCTGGGTCTCACCATTATTCACCAGCCCTGTCACCACCTCACTGCACACAACTGCCTGTACATGATGTGACAGGCTGGTTAGCAGGCAAGGGAGGTCATTTGTGTGACAGGAACAACTCATCAGTGTGTCTGTGTATTGGGATACATTGCTTTGTGATACATCGTATTGATGTGGAAAGGTGTATCGTGATACGTAATTACGTGTGGTGATGAAAATTTTTAGGCAATAACACAGAATAGTCTAACTAGTTTTCTTCAAATGTCAGCAACTGAAACTGATGGGAATCTGTTGATGCATATTTCAATACATTTGATTTCCATTTATTCAGAATAACCTGATGATAGTATCAACTAGGTGAAACAGTATGCTGAAGAGTTTATTTTAGGCATGTGACACAGTATGTATTATTGGGATCCTCAGTAAAACAGCCAGTAACGTATGATGAGATCTGCATCAAGATATGTAACAAATAATGCAAAAAGTGTATCATCTCAGCCCTAGTCGTTTGCCAATCCATCCCGGGACACCCTACTTTGGGGGCAGGGGTTGACCTTGTTCTCTGTTTCCTTTGACACTGATAAGGAAACATCAAAGCAGCAGGCCACGCTGACTTGGAAGATTCTCTCAGCAATCAGGAGGAAGACCATCAAGATCCCCAGAAGGGTTCCAGTGGAGCCAGAGCCCCCTGCTCCAACCTCACAGCCTGCAGATACCAGCCTTGACTGACCATCTTCAGTGCTGTCCTCTGGCAGATTGAGAGCCCTGTGCTTAGACCACCCAAGTCAGTTTGGCTCCCAATCTGGAGTCCGAGCACTTCTTACAGCAGCATGCCTTATGTCCGACAGTCAGCCCGAGCATGTCAGCTGGGGAGATGGTAACAGAGATGCTAAGGGATGTCCCTTGACTTTGCATGAGAAAAAGCAAGTGTAAGGACTACAATGCAGAAGATATGGAAGGGCCTCTGGATGATGCTATTAATGCCCATAACATCTACCTAATTGTGGACCATTTCCAGAGCCAGGGTCTGGGATTGCCAAAGAAGCTGCCGCCCTAAGGGCTCTGAAGCTGATGTCCAAAAAGACAGAAGAATAAGAATAGTTAGTGATCCCCTTCTCAATATATATCAGAGAGCAGACCAGGACGATGGAACGATTGGAGTCTTCAGCAGCCACCTGGTCCCACAACTTCAACCCGGTGGAGTTGATGCCCAAGCCCAGGAACCTACCCAAGATATACAGGGTGCTGACCTCCACTGGCCACATGAAGCTTTGCCAGGCAGAGGAGGAGTTTGTACAAAGTGGGTAGATGAAATTATACACTTAGCTATGCTGATGCTCCAATAATTCACAAACTGCAGATAAATCATATTCCCTGGTGAGAGACTCTCCACAGGTACTGTCCCACAGTTCCAAGTCCTATGGTAGGTGCCAAATAGTCTGGTCCAAATCCCATAGAGGTGCAGTTTCCTTCCAATGTGGTACACAGAACACAGCGTCGGTCCAAATCCCACAGAGGTACAAGTTGGTTCCAATGTGGTACAATTAAACACTTAATATACCAGTCCACTCAAAGGCACTGTCCACACTCCACAGGTACAATGTATAAGTGAGTATCTCATTGGCAATAGCAATGGCTCACAGTCCCACTGGCTTGAAGACACACAGCTTCTGTTAGATCTAAAAATGCTCCTGTCCCAGTCATGAAGGGAGCTGCTTTATATATCCAGGCTGAGAATTCTCACCAGTATTCTACAATTTTCTAATTAATCACACATCATACTTCCCTGTGATCTTTCTAGGCCACATCAGAACTTTTTCCATTTTTACTACTGTGCATGTAAATAGGTCACCACTTCAAATCACTCCATTGTTCACTATGTCAAAGCAGGCCAACTCAGTGACCTGGTACACACTCAATGGATACAGTGACCTCCCCAAATCAAAACAAACAACCATAACACATACCCACGCATTGCCAGTACATCAGCACCTGGGTTCACGGTCATACACTTCACCCATCAGCCAGTCCTGGTTGTTTGATCTGGCATGCTGCAGTCTGTCATACAGGACAACCCAAGAGTCCCATGTCCAGATACAGCAGGCTTTCCTCCAATGACGCCACTGGGAGAGCCCGAGGTGGAGGGGGCAGTGGTGGCAGCCATTATAGACCATGAAAGGGACCAGTATCAGCTCAAGCCTGGTACCCAGATGATTAACTCGTTCCCCCTCAAACCGGCCAAAACTGACTGGTGGTCAAATGTCGTCTGCTCCAGTGTTTTCAACTAATATTTCAACAGTTATGAAAAACAATTTGACTGAGAAATGTACATGAGACTTGTCAAGATCACATGCCCCAGGTCAACAGCTTTCCTGGGCATGGGTTGCCCAACCCATGCCAAGGAAAGCTGTTGACTCAGTCTTAATTCAAGGGGGAAAGGGTTAAGAGCCTTTTGTGGATAGGCCAGTCAGACGCAATGTCTTCTCTGAATGGGACCCATCTGATTCTCATGGACCTACACTCACCATTTTTTGAGGCTAAGATTATGGACTTGCTTGGGTTAAATTATCTATCTTAAAGATGGTATTTTTGGTCATTGAGATTCACGCCCTTGACCACTCTAGGTTAGGCTGGTCAGAGGACTGCACAGACATGTTTTTAAAACCTAACCCATTGTTTATGAGTAAAACACATGCTCCTGTTTGGCCGATTACTGCCTTTGTGGGCTTTTGCATCAAGGCTCTATTTGATCAGTTGGATCAACAAGATCCTGACAGATCACTTTTGACCAGTTAGAGCTCGCAAGTTCGGTTTGAACAGCACAGATCCCATTAGGGAAATGCCCTTTATTCCTATCTTTAAAGAATTAAAGACTTTGTTTTTGCCAGAGTCTCCAGGAATCTGCATGAACACTGTCTCTAGCTTGGTTACCAAGGCAAACAAATTGGCCTATGTAGTGGCAGGCAGGAAAAATCTTGAGAGCTCTGACAGTTGCACCAGATCAGAGCTCCCAAGGTCAAAGCCATCGCCTCCTCCTGTGATGCTCTTAAGCAGGTTGTGCTTAGCAACTTAATGGCAGAATGCTGGTGGAGGTCCCACCATACGTTCTCTAATTCTTTATTTCGGGCTCCGTCCCATGTTGAGGGACAACTTCTTGCACTTAAAGGGAAAAGTACACCCTCAATGTGTAAGCCATAATCTTATTAGGATCTTCTGACAACACGTTTCAGTCTGAAGGCTGATTCTTTGTATCAATTCCCTAAGTTTTGTCCCTTTACCGGATCTGTTCTGTCAAGTGCAGTGCTTTGAGGAACAATTCCTGTGTCTTGGAGTCTGAATGATCTCCCTCCTTCACTTGGTTGGTAAAT
This sequence comes from Hermodice carunculata, assembly GCA_964020975.1. NCBI lineage: Eukaryota > Metazoa > Annelida > Polychaeta > Eunicida > Amphinomidae > Hermodice > Hermodice carunculata. Next base: position 63,210,444 of record OZ026622.1, on the reverse strand, counting down.
CTACCTAATGTAGTGGATAGGTGATGTGTTATGACAAAAATCTGAGAAATTTGTTATAATTTCCATATTTGTTAGTTATACTTACCATCCACCATGCAAAAGTCCACCCAGCTGACCTCGCATCAGATCATTCCCAGGTTAGTCTGTCAGGAAAAGCTGATGTGACTTGTCAATAAAGGTACTGGAGGTCAAGTGCTGGGCAAGGAGGTCACCTGCTGGAGGACACACTGTTAGCCTCCAGTCTAGAGGAACATATACAGAGAAATTTTTTCTGATTGAATAAGATTTTGGAGTAGATATGAAAGAGATCATGCCAAATATGGCAGATTTCCCAGTTTCGCTAATAGCTGGAAGCTGATGATGACAAATGACATTTTGTTGGAGTAGGATACGTGTGTTTGGGGCTAAGCCCAACAGACAAATATTAACCAAAATATCCTTGGCATGCAAACTGCACTTCCCGTGTTACCCAGCAACCACAGGCCAGCAGAGTGTGGACGCTCAATAGCAATGTTGTATACAAACATATTTCATATCACTAATTTGATTTTTTTCAACAACATGATAAAAATGTGACTTGAAAAAGTTTACTGTTACCATTTAAATATGAAAATGTACCCCCCCCCAAAAAAAAAAAAAAGTTGGATTGAAAGTAAGTTCTGGTCTGATACTGGTGACTCAAGCTTTTAGGTCAAAGGGTATGAGCAAGTCCATCGAAAACCCAATTTCTGTGTCTACATATGTTACGATTATAAAGTTGAATGTGCAATTATTTTCTTGTGGAATTGTGAGGAAATGACCAGTGTATAGATATGATAAATTCAAGAGAATGTGGAAACTGAAGGTTTTCCTTTGTTGCAGGTGAATGATGTGAAAGTACGTGACATGGATTGTTACACAGTGGTTCCACTCATAGCTCAGTGTGGTAACGTCATAGACCTGGTCATCAGCAGAAACCCCCTCGCAGATGAGAACGGTGAACTTGTCTCTCCCTGCAAGGACAGAGATGATGAAGTTTGGGTAATGCATCCTGATTTTCAGGGGCAGCCTGTTTGAAATACTGCAAGAGTACTGTGTGTTTCAAGCATGGTAACAGCTTCGCCTTACAAGGCCCAAAGACCGAGCCAGCTTATGTAGCAGGCTTGTCCAGCAGCTGAAGCCCCACAATAGTTAACAGTTGCTACTGAGAGATGTATATGTGAGGCCCTGGATTCCATTCCTTTGGCAAAAAGCACCTGTACATGTAGTTTCAGTTTAAAATGACCATAAACATCGTGTCACCTAAAGACAATGTACTGTGTTCTGATATTTGTTAAACTCTACACAGTAAATAGTAAGGTTTATTACCTGAGTTTGGAGAGTTGAATGCATCTGTAAATTTGATGGATGCAGTCACATGATTGTGACAAATAATCCTTGGGCCACATGACATTAGATGGCCAATAAGAAAATATGTGGTCACATGACTTCAGACTGCCAGTAAGAAAAATTCTTGTCACACAGATGGCCAATATCAATACTGTATACATCAAATTGTTTCAGCTAGCCAAAGAGAGATTGTCTTCTGATCACATGATATCCTGTGGCCAATGAGACATGCTCATCTGGTCAAAGGATTCAAGACAACATTGGATGGCCTTCCCTGTCAAAATAGGTGTACATGTTTCAAAAAAGAGGACACAACAAAACACAGACTCTTGAAATGTCAGAATTTATAATATATGTACATGTAAATTTATATAATTAGATGACTGGTTTGACAGAATTATTTATATGTTGTTAAGATTTTTATGCCAACCTGAGGCTTTGAAGTGAAATTCAGAACTGTCTGTTTATATAAAGATAATAAAATTAGAATATAATTTATCAAATGTAGTAATTATGCACAGATATATATGTACATACACATTACTCATTACATAGTCTACTGAAATTATGCATATGTAGAATGTTCCAGTGATATGAAATCTTGAATGACTTGAAACCTGCAGATTACACATAGTAGGTCCATGTATTGCCAATGTGTGATATAAATGTACATGCATTAGAGACAATGAAATTCCAACAGGGAGGTATTTATTTAACATGTTTATTATGTGGCTTGCAGTAGAATAAAGTGTAAAGTTGAGTAATAATTTGCATTTAGTTGATAGAGTAATAGTTTTGAGTGCACAATTTCTTCGTTTGGTTTGTTATAGCACCTCTTGGTTAACTCACGTCTTTCCCATGTTCCTCGTTGCTGTATAACTTCGACTTAGTTCACCAGCATGCAGTGTGTCCTTTACTGTCTGTGTTTTGTGTGTGTTTGCGTGTTCGTTTATTTATAGAATGTCCGTTTTGCTTGTTTTCAGTTGAAGTCCTTATGACTGGAGTCTGCTCCTCATATCACCCGTGGATAGTTCTGAGGTACATTGTAAATGACAGTTAACATTTGCAGGCCACTCTTTGACATCATTCTCCAATAGTTCTCATTCTTGACATCATTCTCCAATAGTTCTCATTCTCGACTGATGTGGCAAGTTTCTGTATGGTGTCTTGGATGAAGCAAATTCTTGAACTTTGAACAAGTATTTGAAATGCAGCAACACAAAATACTTAATTTTGATCTTTTCGTGCAAAAACAAGGTGATTTCAAATATTTCATGGTGATAGTCTGTCCTCAGATGGATATGCCTAAAATGCGTAAGAAAAGGTAATATGTTGCTTTAGGTGTGAAACACATAGGAAGATAACCATGGAGAAACCTTGCACAATTTGTGGCAGGGGCAACTTATATTGCCAGGTTTTGATTTTCCGTAGTGCACATGATTGTACTTGTTTATTACATGCATGCGTTCTATCCATCACCTTGATGTGTACAGACATAATGCTGCTATTCTGTGTTAATTGTCAAGCCTGTCATAGCATGGAGTTCTGTGTGGTGCTGTGAGGGATGTACCTTGAACCGTCATTTTCACAACACTCAAGTATTCAACATATTCACTCAAGTTCGGTGGGACAAAAGTGCATTTTATTTTCGGCTATTTGATTGGTTTATATGATATATTCAGTTATCTCGCACCTTTTCAGGGGAATGGATGGTGTGGTTATATTGAGTCTTCATTTTTATACTTACCTTTGCAATCAAATTAAATATTTTTTCTTCCAAGATAATTGTTAATCTTTCTTGCTGGGCATAATATAATCATGTTCCTGTCTGCTAATACATTTTTGCCTTATAAATGAATTTAATTTCCTTCCAAAGAATTGTGAAAGTTCACTTTCCTTGGATGACAGAATAATGTTGGTGGCTTAATGTAGTTGACCATACACATACCTCGTCCACATTGATAGGTGTGTTTCTGCAGTGTGTCTTACGTATGACTGACAACAAACATAGGCTGTATTCTGGCTATTTACCATCACTGTTGTGATCATTATACACACTGATTTAGTCCCAGCTCCTGTAAATTAAGCACCATACATTGGTAGGCAATTTGGCATCATGATCATGTCCACTAGGAGTTTATGCTGCACATCTGAAATTTCAATAGTTCAAGATACAAGTCTTTATTTATACTCAGTTTGTTAAATACTACAAAATTAGTTGAAAATGTGCAGCTATTATTCACTGAGTTGTGATTAAAGTTACAATATAAAACATATGAATAAGTGAGATGCTGCTAAACAGTAGATGAGATGAGCATTTAAAAAAAAGACAAGACCAGTTATTACCTTGGAAATTGTTACAGGCTTTGATAACGATGCCACTTGAATTGAAACTGTTACTTTTTTGAAACTGTTGTAACTGGGAAAAAAACACCTTTTTTTGTTTAACTTTTTAATATATGGCAAATCATGAAACATAATACAATGTACCATGGAAATCGACAGTTTATCTGCAAATCAGTTTGCTGTTGTTCTACTGTTGATTCTGACAAGTTAGAGCTGCTTGTTGTATACAGCTTGATCATGAGTCAAAATGTCCGTCTGTTGATGGCAATACCTTAAAACACCGGGACAAATTTGGCGCAAATTTACCAAAGGTTCCGCATGCATGTAAGATCAAGGCAAGCCTATTATATCTCAGGTTTATTGTGACCTAAACTGGTGAGACCAGGGTCCTGTGTATCTGAAACACATTAGTTGACACCTGAGTGGCATAATGTTGCAATCCTGAATGGCAATGAAGGAACAGATTTTTTTTTAAAGAAAATTATCAAATCTTCAATATACCTTGAGCCATTAGGGTTCTGATTTTTACGCAAGTTTGATGTCCATGGCTGAAAGAAAACTTCACAGTATTGAAGATTATGCAACAAAAATTCTGTATTCAGTAAAAATCTGTGTGTAAACTGAGGAACACAGTCAACTGACCATCTGTATCATTTTTGATGGAAGACAAAGGAAACCAAAAGAAGCAGACGACATTTAGAGACTGACCCATTTCTGGTCATTTTTAATGGGAAAAAGTTGCATGCCCATACATTGGCATTAGCTCTCTCAGAGTTAAATAGAGCAGTGTCACATTCAGAGCTCAATCCATGTCCCCCCTTTGGTGTCTTAAGTAGGAAAATGGAGGTATCAACAAAGTTGTGGGTTATGGAGGCCAGAACCTGCATTCTGGAAATGTCAGTTTGTTTATGCATTGTTGAGAGCATTCAGTGAGTCAGGATGTATCCACAGAGTATAAACAGACAGCATTTCCCATCACCCCCATAGTACCCCTTGAAAAAGATGCCCTTCACTCTGAAGTAAACTTAAAGGGTTAAGTTCAGTAGATTTGTACATAATATTGCTGAAAATCTGTACCTTTTGGGAATTTTCCTCATAGTGTTGCATAAAAGATTTTTGTGACAGATACAGTTTGTGTATTTTGATACTATGTATAAAAATGCCTCAGTTAAATGTGTTTGTGTTTACCGACCATGTTATCTCTTGACAGTTATCAACAATGAAAGTAGTCACTGAAGCATTTCAAAAAGCGAAAAAGTGTTATCAGTTTGCTGATGAAAAGGAGATCCATGATAAGATAAAGCACCTGCCTGGCTGCTCCCACTGAATACTCCTTAGTTGTCCATGAAATATTTAGTTTTATATTAACCCTTTCCCCCTTGAATTAAGACTGAGTCAACAGCTTTCCTTGGCATGGGTTGGGCACTAAGTGCCCAACCCATGCCAAGGAAAGCTGTTGACCTGGGGCATGTGATCTTGATAAGTCTCATGTACATTTCTCAGTCAAATTGTTTTTCATAACTGTTGAAATTAGTAGAATACACTGAAGCAGACGACATTTGACCACCAGCCGGTTTTGGCCGGTTTGAGGGGGAAAGGGTTAACCCTTAAAGTGCTAATCACTGCTATAGCCATTTTCACATTACTGTTAAACTTATAATGGTTAAAAGATTAAAATTCCTCATGAAGATATCTTTCATTCAACCATCAAGCCTAGTCTAAAGCAAAAAGTAGTCTTAGTCAACATCTTTCCTTGCGATGCATTGCTTGCAAAGTGTTTTGAGGAAAGCTATTGACTCAGTCTTAAATCAGTATTTTAAGGGTCAACAAGTAACTTTGATCCTTTTTCATGTGTTTCGTTGCAATTTTACTGCTGGATAGACTGATAAATCTGTCAAACTTGCACACAACAATGACTGTTTTTGTACATAGTCTAAGTCAAGGAACCAGACAACAGGTTTGTGAATTGTGTGAGATGATTATTATAATTATAACTATTATTTATTTGAATTGATATTTATATTAAACATATTCAAAGATAATTAAACCCAATGTGCCAACTAGAAATTGCAACACTATTGATTTATGATACTTCAGATATGTAGATCAGAGTGGAATTAAAGATCAACAGTGCATAGTGTATTTGTCATGGTAACCCAAATTTACAGTGGTAATTTGAATAATTTGAAAATGAAAAGTGCAATATAGTGCAGTGTGGGACCTGTTGATTTGTGATGGCAATTCATGAATCATTCTCGAGTTTACAAAGGGGACTACCGGTAACAACAGAAATTAAATGTGTTCTGATTTTGACCCCTTTTGAAGATAAAGGGACTCTTTTTTTTCCCCAAGACAGGTGTAACTTGTCACAAAGTCCTATTAAAGACTAAACACTGCATGGAAGATGTGTTTTGCAATGACATCTCTCAAAGATAGTTAACAAACATGCTTAATTTATATTACAATTTATGCATGTTTTACACTTAAGAAACTTGTATTGATAGCAGTGAGAAGGGAAGACTCCGGATATATTTGGAACATGTTGAACAAGGGAAGGCCTGATATATTTGGAACATGTTGAGCAAGGGAAGGCCTTTGATCTACACATAGGTGGAACTCATTATTGAGCAAGGGAAGGCCTTTGACCTACACATAGGTGGAACTCATTATTGAACAAGGGAAGGCCTTTGATCTACACATAGGTGGAACTCATTATTGAGCAAGGGAAGGCCTTTGATCTACACATAGGTGGAACTCATTATTGAGCAAGGGAAGCCCTTAAATATTTAGAACATATTATTGAATAAGGAAACACCTTTGATATGTTCAGAATACTTTATTGAGCAAGCGAAGACCTGTGGTATATTCGAAACACACTGCTGAGCAATGGAAGGCTTTTGATGTATATTGAACATATTCCTGAACAAGCAAAGACCTGTCATACATTTAGAACACATTGTTGAGGATGGAAAAGCCTTTGATATATATGTGGAACACATTATTGAGCAAGGCAGGTCTTTTATATTTATATGTGGAACATACTGTTGAGAAATGGAAGGCCTTTGATATATTTGGAACACATACATGTAGCAGAGGAAGCAAAAGCCAGATATATTTGGAACACCTTTTTGATCAGGAGAAGGAAGGCTTTTGGTATATTTGGAACACATTTGTGAGCCAAAAAGGCCTTTGATAATTTGGAACACATTTGTGAGCCAAAAGGCCTTTGATATATTTGGAACACATTTGGAACACATTTTTGAGCAACTTTAAAATATTTGGAACACATAATTGTGCAAGGGAAGGTCTTCTGATATAAATGGAACTCATTGCTGATCAAGGGAAGGCCTTTGATATTGTTGATCGTATTTGACCCATCAGGAAGATATACTTTTTGTATATCATCACAGTTCCAAGAAATCTTGATTGTCATCTTTAAGGGAAAAATGAATTACACTTTGATTATAAAATTTAAAAATAATTATAATTAGCTGCTGATTATGTGTTCACTTTTGTGTTTTTGACATGTTGGAGTGCTAATGATTTGTGCATTCAGTATTTCCAAATTTCAGAAATAACATCTTCATTTATGCTGGAAAAGGTGGGCATTACAGATATAGTTTCAAGTGTAAAGATTATGGCCACATGTATTTTGATAGGACTTCACTGATATTTTAGGATTTAAAATTGTAATTTTGGGATGAAGCAGCGATTAATGTTTATAGTTTTTATTACCAATTTGGAAAAGGTTGAACTGTATCAAAGGCATTAAGCCATACAAATAATAGAAAATATGTTTATTCATATTCTGTAAATTTGTGTGCAGGCCCAAGTTATCACCACAATGGTATGCCACAGAAGAGTCATGAGCAAGTGTGACTCAGCGTTTTTGCATGTATTAGGGGCCATGTGGACTGTTCTGAACTCCTTCAAGTGCTGGCGCTCAGCTGTGACGTAAATTTTATGTGACAGGTTTTTTTTTTTCAGAGATACAGTACTGGTAACTGAGAGTAGACTGTCCACTGATGAAGTTACCCGGTGAAGTCCTTTACGCTTGGTATTGTTTTTCAATAAGATATGTTTAAATCAAACCATTGGCCATTTGCACAAGTGTGTGATTCACAGTGAGACACGAATAGCAAGCTAGCTCTGTCACAAAGCAAAAGCAACAGTGGGTGTGACCAAGTGTCAGAAAGCAATAGTGGGTGTGGCAAGTGTCACAAAGTAATAGTGGGTGTGGCCAAGTGCAAGCTGTACAGAAAAGAAACAATCAACACTGTTTTGTTGACAAGACCTGCCTTTGTCTCAGCTCTATGCCATTAGTGTTTGTAAAGGGTAAATGGACATCCATGGACTCTCTTTGTCTCTAAGCATAGAACAATTTTGAATCAGTGGAATGCACCCCATTCTTAAGCAAGCAAATGCCTGAAGGTGTGGCTTTATAGTTAGTTACATGTGCAGTAAATCATCTTGGCATAGATCAGTGAAAATCATTTTCCTTCCATTTCAAGACTGTTGCAAAACAAAGCACAACGCAGAGCCTCATTACCAGTTCTGGTTACAGCCACCTGACATTAACGTTGCATTTATTCTGGGAGAATCACAGCAGAGATACCAGAGACTGGGTACTGCCAAGAATGTGTGTTTATTCAACAGCTACTACTAGGCCTGCTGTAAACTGGTTGTGTTCACTTACTTGGCCAACATCCAGAATAAAACATTTACTGGACTAAACAGAGACTTTGGTTTTGTTTTTTTTTTCATTTGTCTTTACTTTCATGTTGTGGTTAGGATACACTAACTTCTTTAGACCACGCAGAGGAACGGAGAAAGAAAAATAGCAAGCATTTGCAACATTTGTTAGCTTGAAGCAAGCAACAGAATACCATCCACTGTGTCTCAAATTTTATGTAAGGTCTTCTTACTTAAGTTTCTTTTCTTTTGTGGTTAGGATGGGAAGGGGAGAGACATTGTAAAACAAAATGAACTGCTATAAAGGTATTTGTTATGGTGTTTCAGTAATTTACAACAGATTCCCTAAAGTAACTTGCTTTGAGGCTGCTCATGACCTCTTGCATTGACCACCAGAGTGCAGCACTTGATAAATGTCATTTTGACCTGCCAGAAACATTCCATGGAGCACAGACTCTGCATTCTCTTTCTGCAAGTTTGAAGGTCAAACCAGCATATATGTTGTGCATTTCAAGTCTCTATTGAATGAGTCCCATTTACACTGTATGGTTCCTCTGTGAGCTGCACGTTGTACTGGATTTTCCTTTAACTGCATACTGTCAACTACCAGACGACACAAATTTCAACTCGCACACTTTGCCAGTGCAAACTGGTTCACTTTCTCATTGAAATATTTTATTCATGCCAAATGGACATGAAAATATTGATCTCACTTTTCATTGAAATTATATCCATTAAAACCCTCGAGTCACTCAAACCACATGGATGTCTAATGTTGTCAGCTTTCAAAAAAAGAATAAATTTGTCAATTAAAACATTTTATAATCAAATTTTCAACAGCTTTGGAAGGGTTTTTGACACTTCCTGCCCAACCTGTTACAAGGAAACCATGAACTCCATCTTTATTCTTACTCCGGAAACATTAGCCAGAGAACATTGAAGATTGCAGTAACCCAGCAGTACTGGTATACTCGCCTGCTAAACTCATTTTGCATCATTGACAATTCTAGTATAAGTGAAACATAGTCGGTCTTGAAGTATGCAAGCTGTAAACAACACAAGTCTGTAACTCACCACAGAACAAGTTCAATGAGCATTCAGTATTGAAGTATTAAACCAGAGGGCCTTGGGTCTAATGCTCTGCTAACCACCATCACCAAAAAAAAAAAAAAAAGAAAAACACTTTTCCTGAAATGTATTCTTTCCACTACCATGAAAAATTGATCAAGGTCATCCATATGCAATATCTAAATTCCACAAGATACACATTTGTGGTACATTTGGCATCATTCCCTGCTTCAAAGAAGGCGGGGCATATAGCTTTGCTCATGTTGGTCGGCAGAGAGACTTTGGTTTCTGCACCATAACCAAGAAGTTTCTTCTTGAGACTTTGATAGTGCCCAGGTAGATTCTCCTATATAAGGGCTAGGTGAAGTATGAAGGTGGTTGACCTTGACCCTATTTCCAAGATCACAGAGGTACTGAAGTTTTGGTTTTTGCACAATAAATAGAAAAGTTTGTATGATAGGACCTGTATATTGCACAGGATTATAGTCCTTATCAAGGGCTAGGTCAAGTTCGAAGATGGGTGACCTTGGCCGAAATTCAAAGCTCACTTTAGTGAACTTGGTTTCTGCGTTGTAACTCAGAATTGAAGTTATGACTTCAATATTTCACATGGTCTTCAATTAGGGCTTAGTCAGCTTAGAAGATGGATGACCTTGATCAAATTCCCCAGTTCATTACCTAGAGTTCTACTAGTGAACTTGGTTTCTGCATGATAACTAAATATATTTCACATGGTAACAGTCCTCAATTAGGACTTGGTCAGTTTAGAAGATGGATGACCTTGACCAAATTCCCAAGGTCACTACCTAGAGTCCTATTAGTGAACTTGGTTTCTGCATAACTAAATATGGAAGCCCTATGTGAAAGGCATATTTTAAAGATGTTTTTAACCTAGGGCTTTCATATAAGAGCTAGATAAAGTTCTGAAATGGGTGACCTTGAGTCAATTCCCAATGTCACAGAGCCACATTACTGAATTTAGTTTCTGCTTATAACTGCAGAATTTTTTGAGCCAGAGTTTTTATTGTGTAGATGTTTATAGTCTTCTATTAGGGCTAAATCAGTGTCAAATGAGGGTGACCTTGACCTAATTTCCAAGGTCACTTTAGAGGTCACCCATTTTTATCAACATTTTCACATTAGAACACAGAGTACGTGGGGGAACAGGTTAAGATCTGAAAATGTTGCTCAGTATTTAGCCAAAAATCAACATTTTTATAGAGCACTCATTTGCAGGGAGGGAGGGGATTCCAAGGAAGAGTACTCTGTATACGTTTTTGAAAATGTTGATAATTTTGGCCGACCCCTTAGTGAATTTGGTTTCTACAACCTTTTCTCAGGGTCACGAGTGCTCCGTTTAGTACCATCAACAGGGTAATGAGGGTGAACATATTGACAGTAGGGGGCGCATTTATGTTTTACAAACGTCTTGTTTATCAATATATTGAAGGAAACATCCTTTTCTTGGGTGCTTAATGACCCTGAAAAATAGGTCAAGGTCACAGTCATTGGGTCATAGTGACCCAAAAAGTAGGTCACCAAGAAGGGTTTTATATATTTGGTCAAGTGGATATGTGCGTTTCCCATTTCAGCTGGGCGACTGGTGCCAAAAGTTGCAGGTTCGAGTCCCACTCGTTCCAAATATAAAATATATATTTTCGACATTTCCTTAATGCTGGTGGATTAAAGTCCCCGATTCTGGAAATAAATGCCGACTCAGTACATATACATGTACTGCATAACCCTGTTGATATGGCACTTGCACATAACGAACTACATTGAACCATTCTTTTTTTAAGAATGGGGATTTGGTCGAGTGGATATGTGCCTTTCCCATTTCAGCTAGGCAACTGGTGCCAGAAGTTGCAGGTTCGAGTCCCACTCATTCCGAACATTAAATGTATATATTTTCGGCATTTCCTTAATGCTGGTGGATTCAAGTCCCCGATTCTGGAAATAAATGCAGACTCAGTACATATACTGCATAACCATGTTGATATAGCACTTGCACATTACAAACTCCAGTGAACCATTCTCTTTTTTTAGGAATGGGGATTTGGTTGAGTGGATATGCAAGTTTCCCATTTCAGCTACGCGACTGGTGCCAAAGGTTGCAGGTTCGAGTCCCACTTGTTCCGAACATAGTGTATTCAAATGCAATTTTGATCTGGAGGCTCTATCTTTTTGCCACTAATGTCCAAACTACAGCCCACCATTACAAAATTACTTCTTCCAACTTAAAAGGTCTAGTGATCTCGGAAATATGTCAAGGTCATTGATATTACCGAACATATTAGCATTGGACAGGATCTGTATATCCTATAAATTTGGCATGTCTAATTCAATGTTTTGCAGATATGTAATTTTGTATCTTTAAAGACATTTTAACTCATAATTTCCATCAAATTATAGATGGCGCCACTAGTATCATAAGCAACCAAGCTTTTTGACATCTTTCAGAAGCTCACTAAATTCCATGGATCCGTAAAAAATGAAGGATGTTGAAATGGTCAGAAGATTTTACAATTTTGACCCATATACATGTATTACATAATAGGTGGTGCCACCAACATTGACAATTTTGACCCATGTATTACATAATACAATAGGTGGTGCCACCAACATTGACATTGACAGATTTTCATGCATTTGATAAGCCCTAAAGTTATATGGGCCTAAAAAATGGGGGGGGGGGATGCAGAGCGCTTAGAAGATCACCCCTGTATTCCAAGTGACCATTTGACCTAGAGTTTCAACTCAGATGAAAGAATTGCAACTTGTTACTGCTCAAAATGTGTGCACTGCATCCAACTTTCCATATATGGTCTGTTTGTTCAAATTGGGGATTAACCAGTAGATTTACAAGTCTTTGAAGTCTTGAGAAATTTTGCACTTTTCAAGTTCTGAATGAACATTGCAGACATATTGACCCTGCCCTAAACCAACCACTTGCCACAATTCCATCTGGGTCCTCGTCTTGTAACTAGACCAGAACATATGTTAACACTTTTACCCTCACCACGACAAAAAGAGATCTGGGTATCGGTTTAACACCATCTCCTTCAGTTTTGTAACCCAATTTCCCCATGAACGAAAAACATTTTGAATTATTTTGAAACTTTTTATTTATCAACAACTGCATCCCCCAAGTTCATACCTTCCAAAGTGCCCACCTTGTGTCAAACAAAATTGTTGGTTGATCTTAATCTTAATATCTGTGAGAAGATTACTAAAGGTTGAAAAGAGGACAACACAGCAACGTGCTTTCTATCGTTTATTTATTCACCTGTACCACTGCACACTACACGTTTGTCCTAGTACAAGTTTACCGCACAGTAACATTCACAAACACTTGTAGCAACTCACTAACCTCTAAGGATTGCCCTAATCAACATGAACATCCACACACTCGTCCACTGATCTGCACCATCATTTGAAAGCTTTTCTTGGCCACAAGACAATTTTCCACGTTTCTTCATTGTGTTGTATATTGGTCTACTTGATCAAATCTTCCCAAGATCATGCAGAATAGCCAAGTGTAAGTACAGTGATTGGCTGGTGGGTAGCCTCTCTCCCTACACTTTACTGTGTTCACACTATCTCAAATTTGGTTTATAATCAGCATTCAACTTTTAGTGCATTGCAAAAGCATGTAAATTGCCATTTCTGATTAAAACTTTATATTCTAATTTGAATGAAGTCTACTGTTTGCACCATGGTTATTGTTTCCAGCCAGAGTAATTACCTGCATTTGATATAAAGTCTCAATTCTGCATTCATGCTGCAATCCTTACAAACACTAAGACATTCTTGCAATTGTCAATGTGGTTATGTCCCAGAAAGTGTCAATGTGGTTATGTCTCAGAAAGTGTCAATGTGGTTTTGTCGCAGAAAGTGCAAATTTTTATTTTACTGTAACTGTGTATAAGCGAGGCCAGCCCAGTTAGAATGCCACTGTTCAGTTGATATTGCTTGTTTCACTGTCATCATGGAAGAGAGGCCAGCCCTGATACAGTACCATTGTTCAGGTGATCTAGCTTGTTCCAATGTAACCATGGAAACGAGGCCAGCCTGGTTATAGTGCCATCATTTAGGTGATCTAGCTTGTTCCACTGTCACCATGGAAGCGAGGTCAGCCTGGTTACAGTGCCATTGTTCAGGTGATCTAGCTTGTTCCACTGTCACCGTGGAAGCAAGGCCAACCTAGTTACAGTGCCATTGTTCAGATGATTCAGCTTGTTCCACTGTTACAATGGAAGCGAGGCCAGCCCTGTACATGTACCACCATTCTGTGTCCTTCAGGTGATCTAGCGACCTGCCAAGTATTATGTTGAGACAGTTGATATTTTACCATAAGTGGGCAACATTGTTATTTATTACCTGGGCACCCAATATACAAGTCTGACTTTTTTGTAGGTCAGACTGAGAGCTAGAAAGACTTTTGATGCTTGTTTTTCTGCCGCTTATGTGGCCAAGCACAGCACGTCCTGACATCCTGACATGTCCTCTGTAACACAGTGCTCAAATCTACAAAGAGCATCTTTAACCACATTCACCTCAATCTTGCAAGCACATATGTGTTAACCTTCTCACAATGCAAGCAACCTTGAATGGTTACAGTCTGCACAAGAAACAGTGACCTGCATACAGGGAACAGTATTGGCTCTTGGTCAAACCGTGAACAAAATCTCCTATTTTTTGTGTTCATACAATCAAGACAACATAACAAGTACACTCAGACACAGAAATAACATGAAGTCTGTCCAAAATACTGAAGCATTCTTAAAGTACAAAGTGTCTCTTCGAATATAAAATTACTATTATTATTATTATACAGATTTTCAGCTGGGTATGTGAAAATTTACACAAAGAGGTAGTGTTGATCGATTCATATTATTACCACTCCCTCAGATATGTGACCGTTAAGACACGCTCCTTGTGAAATGTATGCATCTCATTACCATATCTTATCTGAAAATGTACATTTTATATTCCTGTATCCTATATTTTGTATAAATGTACAAAAATTCAGTCTCAAAAATGCTGGATATATTATTTTCAACAGAGAGAGAGAGGCCATGTCCATAACTAAAGATGAGATGAAATGAAATGAAATCCAATCCTTATCTGTGAGACAGTCTTTACATAGTATACGTGTACTTGTTTAGATATTCCTAGTTTACTTCAATGTCTTCATGTACAATAAACCCTAAGGGTGAACACTTTACATATGAGCAGGGCTCAGTCGTATCTTGGCTTCTGCTTGGTGGATACTGCTTACTATGTAGTACTGTTTTGATGTGAATTTTGAGCAGATTTTGACCGCTCTCTGGCCATGACTCAAAAGTATGACATCCTTTCAATTTGGAAGGTCACAATCTTTTCCAAACCAGGCCTCACAGAGCTTTGAATTGATTTCTCCATAAAGCAAAACCTGAGCTACTCTCTGCATAGAAAATGCAGGACATCTGCCCATCTCTGTACATACAGTATGATGCTGCCGCCTAGTGGTGACTGGTGATATGACTTTCACAAACTTTTTAGTACCCCCTCAATGTGTCCACTCTGTGCAGGTTTTCATTGTACATGTTAACCTAGTGAAGCAACTTTGACCTTGTACCTCCATGAATGAAATGGAAGCATCCACAAATGGAGTATTGTCCTGTCATTATATGCACATCGAGGCTACGCCAGATGCTTCCAAATGGTTCATGTCTTATTTTCTACAAGTTACTCCCATGAATATTGAATAATAATATATCAACAGAGCCCTGAGTGGCAATGCTGTACATAATTATCATGTTTCCATGGTAACATGTTTATCACATATTGTATATGGCAATCATGGTCCTTGTGAGGTCTGTGTTCAAAGCCTAATATTTCTGTGGCCAGAGAATGCCTCATTTCGGTCAAGCTTTCAGTAACCCCTTGGCAGATTGGAGGGACGGCGAGAACCATTAAAGTGTTAACTTGAATGTATTGTCTAAATATGCCAATAAAAATACAATTGTTCAAAATTGTATTTGAATATCATGCAGACAATCTTGCCACAGAAATATTTTGCTTGTTTACGATATACATTCTCTTGTTTTATTTAACCTTTTCCTTGAGGAACCAGCATAACATACACATAGCCTTTATTGATCCACTGAAGGTTACACATTATGATATAAAATTCTGAAAATTGTGCTTACATTAGAAATTCTGACAAACTGATAACTAAGGCATGTAACTGCTTCCTTACAACTGCAGTACCAAACATTATGTTCAGCTCCAGTACTAGACCAGTTTGGAAACATTTTCCCCATCAAATGTGGCAAGGCCCCTGTAAAAATCATGACAATTTTGAATGAACCCTATAAAGGCAATGCTTCAAAACAATACATATATACCAGAACCAACTGTTCACAAATTTTGTCCACAATGCCGACAGTGGTTCTGATACAACTTACCATGCCAACTCAACAGAATATGTATGTTTCCAAATTTGAATACATACAAGTTCTTTTCTTTCCAGAAACCTTAGCCTTCTACCCCAAAAAAGAAAGCAAAAAAGGCAATTACTTTGAACTGAAAGCCCACTTCTCATCACCAACACAAGGCTATGCCAATGTCACTATATTAATATTTCCCTTTATACTGCAGAATTAACATGTCTTTATATCATTGACAGGACTGTTTTTAATCTTTTAGTAATGCATAGACCTAGAATTAGAATATATTTGTTATGATATATTTTGACATTTACCATACATTATGTCTTACACAATGACTTCACCTTCAAGATATTCTGTTGCTCAGATCTCTAACCATAACATTTGGACTTTCTAAAAACTATCTGTCATTGCCTAATGCAGAAAATAATAAATACTTCACATTTGTGTCAAAATTCCTGTCAAAGTGTGCACCCCTGGAAAGTAGACACTGTAGGGTGCTGCCATCTAGTGCTAAATTAAATAACTATAAAACATGGTTTCGGCAAGGCATTGAATGACTGTGTGGATTGTAGATTAGGGAAGTGGAGAATATTACACTTCATCTCCGCAAACAAAACCTGAACCCTTCATCCACTGGTTTAAAAAAAAAAATCACAATAAAATCATTTCTGAAGTGAGGAAAAAATATAAGGGCTAGTTCTGTGTCCATGAAAAATCATCATCATACCTCAAAGCTGCGACTAAAAATCCTCTATGTGCAGTATCTGACACAAATACATATATATCAGCACCCACCATGACCTTTGACCTGGCACAGAAAGGCTCTGGTAGTACAGATATGGTCAACTTCATCATGTACCATTTTAAGAATGTCCAATCTGACATAAGATGATGGAAAGAAAATATAATGCCTCAAATATAATATGATTCCACTTCACAATTGCATTGATAATTCCACATAAATCATGAACATATCTATATTAATACAAATTCAACATAGCTACTGACTAAATAATAGTTACATCTAGCAATACATCATTCACTCTCAAACCATCAAGTCTAATGAAATACTCCTCAAATTTAGGCCTTACAATGGTTAACACTCAAATTAATTGAAGTAATATACAAAGGCTTTGTCAAAAAATGATCCCCTAAGGCCGACTATATCAGGCCTTCAGCTTCAACACAATGGCTACAACAAATGATCAGTGTTGCCATGCAAAGGAATGAAAGAAACGATGTGGTCACCAGTTTTCATTTCAAAACAGATTCATAATTACAGTGAGACCTCATTATTGCAACACTCAAAATATCCGACATACTCACGTAACGACACAGGTTTTGAAGGACTTCAAGTTAGATTCCTTTGTTGTGTGACTCATTTGTCTGACATATTCAGATATGATATCTTATCGGACACATTTTGGAAGGAAAAAAAGGTTTCATTATAATGAGGTTTCACTGTATTGTAAACTGGTTGATATACACAGCAAGAAAATTGTGTATCAAATATTGAGTACAATTTTGAACAGCAAGAGACTACACCTGCCCATTGCAAATCGTGACACTGATAGCTACTGCCCTCTGGCTGTAAATGTACATTGCAGTCATGTTTGAAGCACATATATGAGCAGCTTGACAAATTTATTGAATTTATTTAAATGAATAATGAACCGAGAATTCTGCAAGACATCATCTCAATATTCTTGGTGTTTCTACAGTATGTAAAAAGATCATCTTAGTTATCTAACAGTACAAAAGATGACAAAGGTACATCAAAGGTGGACATATTCTTTATATAGATATAGTTACAACTAGTCATATTATTGGCCATGGAGTTGTGTAATTTTAATCAACGGCACCAGTTGTCTCACTAGAATACTTCTACAGCTGATACAAAAGTTTTGACCAGGTTTAAGCTTTTCTTTGTCATAATACTGTGCCTGAATTCCTTTTGGGAGACCGTGATCACTGCATATCAGCTTCTCATAAACACTCCTAGAAATGTACTGCTAATTATAATAGATTGCACTTTACAATCAGTCTGTTATTAACCATGTTCTAATTCATAGTGATCAGCCTGAAATTAACCATACTATTCTTCATAATGTCACAACTCAACCATACAGTACTTGATGTCATTCTCTAATTAACCATATCATACTTTGTAATAATCATTTTGTAATTTACCATACTGTATCACGTTTAAACAAGTTTTCTCAGCCCCAATTGGAAGCTACCTTTTAATGATACAGACATCTTTTGTAAATATTCCTGACTCCTCCAACTGGGGACAGTATGAATCATACAGATACCTTTTGGGGCTCAAGTGGTCAACAAATTATGAAAGACTATCAACTATTTTGAGTGTCTAATGTCACAACCCAAGCATTAGCAAACAAGAAGAATTCTCATGAATTCAAGATGTTGTGCATGGCCAGATATGATCCTGAATGCACCGAGGCAGGATTCTAATCTGGCCACATCTTACAATAACCAGACCTTCCACCAGTGATTAAGTCACTAACCATGAAACCTAACCTGCATCGACCTGTTTACTTACCCCCAAAAATGTCTCTTATTTCCATGTATACTTTCCATCTCTGTCTTTACATCCATAAAAATAAAAAGAGCTTCATTCCTTGGGTATTATGGTTCCTTGGTAAAAACGACACAAAGGTAAAAGCACTCCAAGTACTACCAGTTTCGCCCCTGTGTGGGGCTCGGCACAAAAAATTTAACGGCTGCTATTATGCTTCCTTGTTAAAACTTCAGGCAATGATACAGACAGTAGGTCTAAAAGTCAGACTTGAAACAGTGGGATATGGCAGTGTGATTCACAAAGAAAATACATTAACAACAAGCTTGTATGCTCTTTCTAACAGTTTGAATGCTGATGTCGCATTACTTACAATCCCTATGATACTGCATTCATAACTGCACCTGGCAATTTTCTGAAAATAATTTTCCCACCATAACACTCCTTTCTCCAGGCATGATATCTTTGGAGTTTTGTTTTTTTGTTTTTTTTTAAATTTAGAGTTCCAGAAACCCAACTTTGGTTGTTTGTTTGTTTGTTTTTTTCCTTAAATTACTTCTTCATGATGGACTGGCATAAAATCAAATATCTTGCCACTCATGTCAGGTACATGTTCTCCTGTTGACAGGCAATGGAAGGAAAGTCGTGATGGATGGTTGAAACTGATGGGAGGCATTGTGTTGTTTCCATAGCAACACTGAATCAAACTGCTGTTGCCACGGTGACCAAAGGTGGTGCTTTATGAACTATCTTGTTTGGTTGCTTGGTCTGCCGGTGAATCTTCTGCTTGCTTCTGAAACAAATAAAAAACAAAAACCTGTTACTGCAGAAAGCAATGAAAGGAATGACTTTTCTTCCATACTGCACACAAAGCACTCCCCTAAGGCTGACAGGCTATGATGACAGAAGGCCCCTTAACGTCAAAAACCGTAACACTTTATCCACGTCAAAATAAGAACATGCGGCAATATGTAGCATGTACAGACACGGCAATCCATGGAAGCCTTAAAAAATGCAGTGCCACCTATTGTACAAATTAAGAACTGGGAATCCCCAGAAGTGTCCCTGTGTTACATAAAAACAACTGGCTGAATGGTTTAGACGATTAGTTTACTTTCACATAAAAAGAAAAAATATTACAAACACCCTGCAAACCCAAAATCATCGTAGCATGACCTATTGAACAAGCTTGGTAGACATCTACCAAAGGTACATCTTTATATAGTTTGAAATGGATTCACTGGACTGTTTTTAAGGAGATGTGAATTGTCGAGGGCATACAATAATAAAATAAAACACAAGCTCTGCTAAAAAAAAGTGGCCAGACAACTGAGCCAGAAGTAAGGGTCTGATGCTTCCTGTATTGGGAATTGTTCAGTTTCCACAGAAAGTCATAAATTTGGGCAAGGGGACATTGTGTTTGTGTGCAGACTGCATGTCTATTGTTTATGGGGTCAGACTGCTCCCTGACAGCCTGGTGGGCTGGGACAGATGTACTAAACAACACAGGGCAGTATAGTGGTCCCTGTCTTAACACACCAGTCTCATGAGACCAACTGCCTTGGAAGACCACAATTTGGTTATCCCAAGCCGGTCCTCTCAGACAGGTTTCACTGTAATTGTACATAAACTTGTACAGTGACACCTCTTGTCACCATGCACCAAGGCAACCTCACTAAATAAGCCAGTCACCCTTCATGTTCTCCCCTGCCTCTCAGCAGACCAGATTGTTCAGGTCCCATCCCACATCCCAGCCCATGCAGCCTGACATATTTTTATATGGCCTTTTAATGTGAAAGTACGTGTTTTAATAGCATAAAAAGTACAGCAATTTTTTTTCATTAAAACATATTATCAACATTGAAAATCTAATTATGACAAATACATTGCAGTACATTGATCTTAATACAAAGTGTCCATGCTCCCACAAAAAAATGAGCCCCCCCCCCCAAAAAAATACCGAAAATCAAATGAGCAGTAGCTCAATTAAAAAAAAAAAAAAAAAAAAAAAAAAAACAGCCCAGAGAGATTCATGTAACACTATGCCATCAAAGCTTCTTGTTCTGGGGTAACAGCACAGCAAAAGCTGTGGACATTTGTGTTTTCAGGGACTTTGAGAAATTCTTATCTATAAGATGCTCATAAATCACCTCAATCGATCCTTCTTTTTTTCCCATTTGAATCACAGCAAATTACCATACTTACACCAATGGAAGAGAGAACTGGCATGTGAAGTCACTTATTTCTTTATGCCCTTGTGTGACCTTTAGATTGCACATCGTGCTGTGGTGACCACCAGGTATGTACCCTGATGGTCTCTATGTCAGACTCCCTGATATTGGCGGCCACTGTCACACTCCGTTGATCAGCCATTTTATCTTGGACAACTGTTTTGACTCACAAAGAATCAATCTGACAGCATAGAAGGTGTAAGTCTTAACTCATTCCATACTATTGTGACAGGCCTTGGTCAGTGGTTCTGGCACTGCCTGGCAAGTCACGCTGCAGCTGCCGCAAGGGCAGCTGCAGCGTGACTTGCCAGGCAGTGCCAGAACCACTGACTTAAGACTATTGGCATGTTGGTACTTGAACGAAAGCTCTTTTCATGAAGAATTTAAATATGCAATTGTCGTCTTAAATCTAGGTAAATATACGGAAAAATCAGGGACTGGTATGGAATGAGTTAAAATGTCATAATGATTGCTGTGCTTCCATGCATACATGGTAAAAATTTTAATTTCAAAATACCTAAAAATAAAACTGTACAAATGCTGATAAATATTCTTTCCTGATCCATTTTGAGGGCTTTTAAATCAGTAACGTCATCTATGCATGGCCAAATCTTCTAAAGTATTACATCTTGGCAACCAATTTAAGATATTGGCCAAAGTGGAAAAAGAAGGTAATGTCACTGGTACCTTGCAAGGTTACACTCTTTTGTGCAGAGTTTAATGTACATCTGAGTCTGCATTCTTCAATTCTTCATATATTGTTACAAGATTACCAAGATACAGTATTTCGTAAGCAATACAAAGTACCCCACCAGAGGTAACTTGGCAAAGTTGCACTGAAGAACAGCTACAGGAAATATGGCCAACACGAGCGTTTTCCCATGATGGGGGTCAAAGGTCAATATCGCAGTGACTTAATTTTAGTATGCAACACACCCCTATTCCAAAAAGTACATGTACTCACAAACCAAATACATGTATGGTATCTCTAAGCATTGCAGTATATAGTCCACAGAGGCAATTTTTATTACAGGATCAAAGGTCAAAGTCACATGGATCTAATTTTCAGTGCAAATTCATTTTTTAATTTTACATCGTATCTCTTCCATAAAAGAGGAAATTAAACATAAAAAAACCACTAAATATTAAAGATCACAGTTTTCACTGAATTCAATATTGACAAAATGTAAAATGTACAGCCAGATTTCACACCTAACCAGTCTTTTTACTTTACATGTGGTTGGTACTGGCAATTGCATGTATATGCTTTGCTTTTCCTGGATCTCAAAGAAGAAACCCAAGTGAAGGTATTGACTGTGAAGTGGGAGTTGGGTTTAGCTTGCTTATACTATGAGATACCACACTGCCAACTAATCATCTTATCATATAAACCAGTCAAGTTTGTGACAAATAATATCAGTTTTGCCTCAATACATCTAACAGCTAATTGTAATTAACTTGTAATCCCCGTGCTACTGCTTTGGTTTAACTATGGGAGATGCATCCAAATCCTTCAGAGTGTATTCATTGCTTCATGTTTGATGTGGACAGGTTTAAACTTTGCAATGCCATTTTAAATTAACTCGACACTTGTGGAATTTATCTCTGATTTTTTTCATACTTTTTTTATGGCCAAAAGGTCTATGTGGATCAAATTCAATTTATGTAGACCCATAAATGTTAACACAGTCTCAGCTTTCAGTGTGCTGCTAATTTCCCACACTGCATTTTGGTATGAGACACATTGCTATCCCAAATAGTATCCACACACCAAGTCTGGAATATCTAAGTATCACGGCATAGGAAATATTACCCACACAATCATCATCTACAGTGGGGTCAAAAGTAAAGATCACAATAACCTAATTTTGGTGTGCACTTATCCCATGAAGTGTCCACATACCAAACTTGGTAAGTGTTAGTGTCGTGGCAAATCTAGAGGAAATAAGGCGTGGACAAGCTTTGTTGGGCTGACCGATAGACAAGGAGCAAACCCACAGTCCCTGCTGGGGAACTGGAGGGGACTAACAGGTTTCTGAAAAGTTAAAAGTGCAGCAAAACCAATCTTGGAAGACCACACAGATGGTGGTTTCATCAAGTAAACGGTCCTTCAACTGAGGTTTGATATGGCAGCAAAGAAGCAGGAAATATTCTGTAATTCCTCATGCCAGTTTCAAAGCAAAACTTTTGCTTGTATTCCTGAAACTATGGAGGAAGTTTCTGAAAAGCTGAATTGGTATGGGGACTGCTTTTGGAAGATCCTTTGTAAGATAATTCTGCAGTGGTCTCAGGAGCAACCTGGTCCTTAAAAATAGATAAGATGACCACAAAATTTATTGCACAAAATTTCAAGGCTATTTATTCATTATCATCTTCTGCTTCATTAAATTCCAATTCCCTTCTGTCAAAGTCAGAATAGAATTAGCCAAAGCTTTCCAAGACATTTACTTTCAAATTTTTAGGGGGAAATAGAGCTTACTGTAAAATATCTCTTAAAAGATAATCAATTACCACAATTCTTCAATGCAAAAAAACAGGTTTTACTGTTGGTTGTCCCTTTGGTGGGCTAGCCAGTGTCACAAGACTACTCACCTTTTGCCTATAAATCTTACTTGGCTGACTGATGTAGGCTTTTTTTTTTTTTTTTTTTTTTTCATGGGAATGAATGTGTCCAAGAGGCCAGGTCTTGCAACTCTTGCAAGTTGACCCTGCTTATAACAACATTTTGACATCGTATACTGGTCTGTACCTACAGATTAAAGATAATTAGCCATTTCCTGATACTTGGTATGGGGTCACTCTCCTGCCTGGCTCCCTCTTGTGGTGCCTTCTTGACATTAAAGCTGCACTGTCTACATCTACACATAAACTGTACTGTCAGATATTTTTTGTTATGAATGAAATGGCATTGAGGTGTAAAGCAAGGCTCTACAGTTTACATATATGATAGCCCAAGACAAGTCAAATTCCAATTTGGCCAACTTAAAATCTCACTGCACCAGCCCTGGGGGGCAACCAGAGATAATTGAGATTTGTACAGATGGACTTGCCAGTTTGAATGCAGAAGTAGTATGCCAAAACTATTAGCCATGAGGTCTGCATTAGATAAAAACAATTGCACAGCCTTGATAAAGTCATAATTTATATCTTACTTGGGATATTCTCTACAGTTCTATACATTCAGCTTGCATTGGTGCTGCATAAAATTTTATTTTCAATGTCCTGTATTTGCAAAGTGGGAACTTGTGCCTGCAAATTCATGGTCTTTAATTTCTTGAAAATGTTCATATGGGTTCCCTTGGTTCTAGTTAAAACTGACCAAAGGAGTCATCAGTACAGATATGCATCTAGGTGAGGTTTCGAAAAGTAGTCTGGCAGTATCCACTGCAGACCTGTGATTATCAGTAAACCTGTCCTCATAATGTACATGTTGGAGTGTGACGTGGAATCCTTAAATCGACTTCAGCTGTTAAATCCATACAATGATCAGTGGTCTCTGCAGGTTTTCACAAGGGCAGGGCAGTTTGATCTGAAAAGGGCAGCTTGTCAATGTGGGTAGGGACCACATAGGGCACCTCAAAAGTAACGTTTCAGATAAAATAGCATATCTTTTATGCAAAACTGAAGAAATTGTTGATAACTGTATCTAAATTATGTTGAAAATGTTGCTCTTAATATATTTTCTTTGAATTTAGCTTACATACTGAAGATTTGTTGGCAAAATTGAAGAAATATGCCATAAACCATCAAAGCACGATGTACATATCACAGAAAAAGGGCAGGGAGCAAAATAAAAAGGCAGGGTAAATCTCCCTTCCATTTTCAGCAGCAGAGACTACTGATGATACAAATGTGTCTGGAAACAGAGGCTAATTTTTGGATAAAATGGGAGATTTGCTTATTTGGTCATAACAAGTGTTTGAACTGTCTTGTCCGCCACTTCTCAGACAGCGCTTCGTTCATCTTAAATGAATTCAACTCCTACGTTGCGTACATATTTTCGCCACATCTTTCCATTTTCTTTGCCTGCTGAACAAACCACTGTCTTCATTTTCTCCACCTCATCTACCCTTTGGGTATATAATCAGTTTTAGCACTGACAAAGTGACTTAAGTTGTAATAGGAGATATTCGTATTTAACTGCGATCCTGCTCACTTCCTGTGTTGCCGGGGCAACAGACTGATCCTTCCTCCATGATCAGGGCAGATTTGTGTTATATACTACATAAACATCCATAAATAACACATTATCAACCAAAAGAGAGCCTATGTCTAATCAATTTAGGCATCCTTTATGTTTCAAATATATGTTAACACATTTTCTTAAGATTATTCTGTGTTTGTGTTGTTTATTTTATTGAGAAAGAAAGTACTTTTGACCATGCTAAATACATGGATCTGCCTTGATGCAGGTGGCTCCCTCTTTTGCTCAATAGGTACTAGAGTAGGACTGCATTTAGATATGAATATGTCCTATTGCTCTACCGTGATAACACTACGCAGTGCCACTGGGCAGCCATACTGCCAATGGCCAAGGTGACAATGACCAACTGATTGATTGGTACATCAGTCTACTACAAAGGTGACAATCTATCTTTATTTCCCTGACTACAAATATAATCCTGTAGTCTTGGGGCAGTCACAGTGTAGTAGAGACAATATGCAGCTTGGCCTGCTTTGCAGGCAACCAGTCTGTGCTGAAGCCTTGCCTGCTAAACAGACCTTTTTTCCAGGTCTTGGCACAGATTTTTCTTCACGAGGGAAATCGCAAGACTGGAAAGTAGAAGTGCACTTCACAGATGACTGGAATCCTCAGCTGATGACTAAGATGTATGTGTACTTTGCATTTTCATCTTGCGCCAGACAGGTGAACACCAGGTTGCCATGAACTACCCCCAGATAAACCCAGTCCATCTTTTGAAGCAAAAATATCAGGTCTGTCAATATTCCCCATGCAGGAATATAACTCTCACCAACCAGTGCCCTGCTTAGTTTTCACAGATCAAGTTTGTCACCCTCTCATAGCATTAGAATGTCTCTTTCAGAGACCCTCCCCCCATTCACCTCTGCCACATTCTTGAAATACAGAACATCACACTTTACGGCAGCATTTCTAAACTGTACAGTTCCTATTGTTACCTGTTGTCACTTCCAATTTTCTGTGGAACTAAACATATTTTACTGGGGAAAAAACAGTCAACACGTTTTTTTTATGAAATGTATAAATCAAAATAAAGAAAACAAATTGAAAGGGTATATAACTGGGAACTGTACAGTTTTAAAAGCGTGGGTTTTTTTTTAAAGTATTCTGGGCTCTAATGTGGTATAAGACCATATTGATGTTCAAAACTGTATTGGATTTACATTTTTTCAATTGTTATGAAGCCACATGGACATGATACAAAGATTGATCACTTTGAAGGCCATGGAAGTTGTGAAAGACAGCTCAGCTTTAAGGACAGGAATTAAATGAATGTCAATATTAACTGGTTTTGTACCCAAGTGTTCTACAACAGCTGTGTTCTGAAACCCCACCTCCGACAGTTGATACAATTTATGACACCCCACTATATGGCAAAAACCCTGTCTAATTTTAGGGGGCATCTATTCCAGCTATGTCACCCATGAAGAGAGGGTATCGCACCCCCTAACTCTCAATTAACTGTGGAAAAAAAAGTAAGGATATTTATAAAGGTAGCCAACATTGGCCAGTGGCATGTATATGGGCTGCAAGAATTCTGTACATTCTCCCAGCGGGGCACCTAACTCAAAGTATTTCCATAAATTCTTCACTTCCCACACCACGAGGCAAGTAAAGCATAGAGAAAACCAACACTGCACTCATATGGTTTTTATATCAGATGTGCTACACACAATATGCCCTCAACTTGTGCTCTGTGAAAATATCCACTGAAAGCCACCCGTTGGGGAAAGCTGGTCTGACACCCTCATGTAAAACATGCCCCAAATACAACAAATTCCAGGGGAAAATTTCATAATTTCCCCAGCAATGTAACAAAATTTTCCTACGCTAATAATAGCAAATAATTAAGGTACAGGAAACTTTATACATAATTTCAGGTGACATTTCATCATATTCCTGCACACATAACAAGATAACAAAGTAGTAAATGAACAGATCAGTTACATTTGCCTCTTATAAACCTCTGCTAATGGTGAATATTTTTGTTTGTTTGTTTGTTGTTATTTTTTCCAACCAGACTCAACATCAAAAGTCAGGATGTGACAACTATGCGCTGTGTGTGTGTGTGTGTGGAGCTTGCCAATCACCTCCCACCCCCCACCTCCAATGTATGAGATGTAACAATTGCATTCTGAGAAACAAATGCCACATGTATTAACATGTCACAACTTGCCTGAGAATCAAATTTCAAATGTTACAATTACACTGTGAGAAAAAAATACCAGATACAACAATAAGGACAAAAACATTCCAGATATAACAACTACACTGTAGCAAAAAACATATCATATATAACAACTACACTGAGACAAAAAGAAGACAAAATGCCAAGCAAACATGTGCTTTATAAGTATATATTTTACTATTACATGTTTCAATAATTTAGTCAGGCCTGGTTCAACATTTTCATCATTTTTGAATTAGTACTTACAGTACACAAGGGGGAGGGGGTCAAATGGGTATGTACACTATCACAGAATATGGAAAATGATGGTCAATTTTAAGCCTGTTTTGTGCAATTTTGCTAAGATTTTTTGGGAAAATCATCATTTTTAAAGCACTAATTTAGTTAGGGGGGGGGGTCATGAAATTTCGTACCCTTAAGTACTAATTCAAAAATGATGATGATGATGTTATCATCCCTTACTCATGATGTGTTAACAGCAGAAATTGCAACTCAAAATGCACGAAGTTGGGGTGCAACTCCCAACATAGTCGACCCAGAATCAAAATGACAAAGAATATGACTTGGCATGAGGTTCAAAGTAAGAGTATAATTTGTATCAGAAAAAAACAAACAAACAAACAAACACTTTCAAGATTTTAACCTACCTGTCTACTCCTTTTTGGGCTTAAATTAAGAGAAAATCAATTAGTTTCACCATGTCTGATCCAGAAAGACATCATCTTAAACAGGAGTTACCGAATATTTTGTTATCACAACTTGAATTATTTTTCAAATTAAGTTGCAATCAAAGGCTGTCTGAAATGTCTACTCCTCCACCTGCTCCAACTATCATGGGAACATTTACAGTCAACTCAGTCAAAACTGCCATGTGATCTTGATAATACGATGATTTATAGATATTGTAACTTATTATTTACTGGACCATCCAGTACCACTCATCATTACATTACAATTTTTACAAGAGGACTGTGACAGTCCTGTGCTTAACTGACCTTGGATACACCTGTAGACTGAAATGTTCCTATTACATTAGGAATAATATAAGTCATCTTTCT
Organism: Hermodice carunculata; assembly: GCA_964020975.1. NCBI lineage: Eukaryota > Metazoa > Annelida > Polychaeta > Eunicida > Amphinomidae > Hermodice > Hermodice carunculata. The sequence continues at coordinate 63,182,316 of OZ026622.1, read as the reverse complement.
TCAAATCTTTCATCACTGTTTACTATTTCAAATTTCTGAAGTCAATGGTTTTCAAATTAAAAATTACTGGATCTGCTATTACCAAGATACAAGCCAATATGTCAGTCTAACCTTTCAAAGGTCATTGAAGGTCAAAATTAACCACACCAAAAGATACCTTATTGGCACTTTCCTGTTAGTGTTTAATAGTAACCACTGGCCCAGGATCCTCCATTACCAAGTTGTCAATACATAAGATATTGTGCAAAGCAAGTGACCTAAGTTTGACCTCTAAAGGACAAAATTTAAGAACCCCCCCCCCAAAAAAAAGCACACAAGTACTTTTCTATTCATGTTCAATAGTAACCATGGGTCTACAATCAACCATATCCAAGGTATACAATGGAAATAAGATTTGCTGAGTCAAAAATCGGTTCAAAAAATAGGTCCACTTTCAACACACACTATGCAGAAGTTAATATGGGCTCAGGCTTCATTCAAGTAACCACAGCCCAAATCATACATTGATTCCCTGTAGTCTCTTTTTTGGGTTAATGCTGTACTAAGGTACAAGCAAGTGTTATATAATAAACACCTTGTGACCTTGAAAACTATGCCAACGTTACTCATGTTTCAACTAAGTGCAATTCTTTAGGTGCTGTGCAAGCACGTGATGGTTGGAGATGCCCTTTCTTGAAATATTTTTATTTTCACCAGATGCAACCAAATTCTGTAAGATAATGTCCTGTGACTGTGAAAAATAGGTAGAGATCAAACTTGAAAGTTAGGTTTTACAATGGTGCATATCAATATGCAATTTGGAAGTCAGATCTCAAAGACCTTCTTAGTTACAGCAGTACTACCATTGTGCATTCTGGACTCAACCTTAAAAAGTAGGTCAAATATAGAGGTATGACCTTGACTTTAAAATGGCTGTTAAATCACTCAATGATGCTTCTTTTGTGTAACATTCTGACTGATAGATGCAGGCTTTCAAAAGTAAGAATGGCAACATCACCTTGCACATGCAAGATAATGCCCTGTGACCTTGAAAATAACTCATGGTCAAATATGTATGAAATAGAGTTAGGTTTTATAATGGTGCATAATCAGGTGCAATTTTCATAAACCCTTTTAGTTACATCAACAATTCTATTGTGCACTTGTCTTTTTACATTGAAAAAGTAGGTCAAATATAAAGGTATGACCTTGACTTAAAATACTTTTTATAACACTCCATGGTGCTCCTTTTGTGTTATTTCATGTTGATAAATTTAGGCTTTCAATAATTACAGCTGTAATGTCACTTTGCATATGCGACCACAGTATGACCCAGGGGGTCAAAGTCAACCATGATCACACACAAAATAGAGCTTATAGTGGTGTACAATCACATGCAATTTGGAAGTTCCAACTCAAAATTTTCTAACCAATAACCAAGTTAAATAGTGGTAGCATCAGATGGATGGAGTGACGGACGGCTCAGGGGATGACAATATCCTTCAGGCCCATAACGCTGACGGGTAAAAATGTGTTGACGGACAGACAATGACAATGGACCATAAGATAAGCTCAGCTGACTGACATGTCAGCTGAGCTCATAAAACAGAAAAAACTGAAGTTTCAAACTTCAACATAATCGTGACAATAGTTTTTAAGAAGTTGAAAATATGAATTGTGAACTGACAGATGGACATCAGTCCGTAACGAAAGTCTGGCTGACTAACAGGTTGGCAGAAGCTCTGCTGACATCTGTCAGCAGAGCCAGAAAAATGTTACCTTCAGTGCAGCTGATAACCACGGTAGTATGACCAAATTATAAATGACTGATTGTGCTTCCAATTATATAAAAATACAAACTCTCTATTGCTAATACCCAAAAGTGGCTAAATAGAAGAGGTTGCAATTAGCAAATTTCATGTGTATTCAGCTGAAAACATAACCATATACACAGAACTCTAAGAGGCCACAGGCATGTGTGCCAATTGGATTACATGTTAGCGCCAGTTTCAATGAACAGCTTATAATAATCATGCAGTCAAGGTAATCAAATATGCCTATAGACTTCACCTGTACACCCGATTTATCACGAGAAACTTGATGTTTGAACATACTGTAGCTGTAGGATATCATTCAGTTGAAAATTGCCAGGACAGTAATTGCAATATACAACTTTAGTCCTGCTGACTGAGTTGCCTTCTACTGGTTGAGTACACAGACCTTCTATTCTTTGTTCTTTCCTGGCATAATATCAGACCAATCACCAGATCTTAGAAGTGTGAAGCTACTGAGTAATTTTATCAACGTATTTAGAAATGCTTATATCATATTCTTGCAAGTCAGAACAATGTATTCATCATTAGGTAAACTCAAGTGCTTCTCTCTTCATGGTGATGAATTAATTGACTTGATCTGTCAGAGTGGAATACTTTATAATTCCCACATTTGACAGGCAATGCCTTTCAACTGTCATGTCTGGACTCCATTAGAAAACATCAGGTACGGCTTACAAGTCCTGCACCAGACCGAAAAAAAGGTCACCCAAAGAAGCAAACATGTAGGGAATCTACATACAAGTAATCAAGGTGGGATCCAGCCAACCCCTGGACATGCTGATGACAGCAAGAATGCTCCAACACACTTCCCCTGTGTCATGAATTTGTATACTTCTCTGCCCCAGGGCCTTTCAAGTTCCAGAGGTGACTTGACAAAGCAGATAATATAGATGGCCTGGGTTAATAGGATTAACCCACACCTCTAGGAGACTAATCTACTTTGTCACTCTAAAACATATCCCGTTTCTTTCTTTTTTTCCACGGGTCTCTAAGTGTCTGCATTATGCCTGTGTTGATATAGATTTGGAACGGGGTGCGTTCATAACCTCTTGTTGCTTACTTCCTTTCCCCATGGTCTAAATTCTATCTATCTGGAAATTTTGGTGGTGAGAAAGAGTCTAAATATTTAATTTCAAATAAAGCTACAGAGTCTACTTTGGGGCAGAAAGAGTTAACCCTGATAATGCAATGTAAGCCATACCAGGGCTATAACCTGGGTTATTCAAACACAGTCACTGAAGACACAGGAAGTTTGCCCTGGGTTTTGCCTCTCACCCTGGCACAGTGATAGAATGTGGCTGGTGTCAGCTGCATGCCTGTCATTTCTACCATACCGTATTATCTCTTTTTATGACTGGGGATATGCTAAATAATGTAACTTATCCACATTTTCACTGTCTATTATGCAAAAATAGCACAATATTAGAAACAAAAGTCTGAACTTGAGTTCCGCATTCTGAAAGCTGCCAAGTTTCCACAAGGATGAGTGTGTATCATGGTAAATTACTGACAATGTAATATTTATACAAGTATAGATCTGACTTCTGAAAATGAAAGGAGGACTTTTGCTTAATTTTGATCAGGAAAGAAGGAGCACAGCTCACTTTTCATACCAAATGAAGTTGCTCCCTTTTGACAAGAAACAGAGTCTTGTTCACTTTTGATAAGGAAGGATGGAGTCTTGCTCACTTTTGACAAGAAGGATGGAGTCTTGCTCACTTTTGATAAGGAAGAAGGGAGTTTTGCTTGCCTTTCAAGGGTCAAGCTTTCTGGACTTTTATTGCCAGGCACAGATAGATCGAAGAAAGGGAGTCGATGTCATGAGGAAAGGAATGAATGAAGAGAGGAAGAAATTCTGCTGAACAATTTTGCAATCCTTTATCTGCATCCAGCTTTTCCCCCCGTACAGTAGTACTTACTATTTGCGACCACCCTCCTGCCAGTAGGGAGTGGTCTCATATTACAGGTGGTCTTAAAACAGGCATAATCTTTTTGAGAAATAGACTTCAAGGTTATTAAAGGGCAGTCTTAAATAGATATGCAGTTTCTCAGGTGGTCTTTGGTACAGGTAGCACTATACCTGTTTGATATGCTGTGCAGGCAAGCATATCTGACATCTACCAATGTGACAGACACAATGAACAAAATCTTCAACAAGATAATAGGCCCGTTTTGTCAATTAGATATTTGGTCTGTTAGAGCTACCTCTAGATCTGACATGTAAATTGCTGACACTATTTGGATGCTACATCTTTGTATTTTCTCGTGTGAAAGTTGGTGTCATTGAAGGCAGGCTGGAGGGACAGTAGGATGGTAAGATCAACAGCTTCACTTTCACCGCGGTCCGCCTCCCCCAGTCACAGTGTGTGATCAGGCTCTTGAAACCTGAACATCCAATCTCTAAAGGTTTTAAAATACCCCAATGCTGAAAAGTGGTTGTACCCTAAAGCAATGATGACAGGGTACACAGAGCCTGGTCATCTGTCCACAAGCACTCTTACCCCATCATGACCCTTGACCCGGTGACCCTGGCCTTAGTCTGGCCAGGGACAGGGACGGTCTACTTTCCCACATTGTGTGTGTACACAATTTGCTGTTCTGATAAGCCTTTGACCACTGATGGCATGCACTCTATTATACAACTCAACCATCTTCTTGGGGTAAAAGTATGTGGCCATTTCCCACGGTCTAACTATTTAATCCATCTACACCTTATGCTTGGCTGAATCCTTGCCCAAAATTACCCAATCAGGAGCCATAGCCACCACAGGTCAGGGATCAACCATATTGACTGTGTTCTTCCATTAAGACAGGCAATAACTCATTCTGAGGGCTTGTGCAAGGTAATTACTCTTAAATTGGGTATATGGTCTGAATTTGCAATGAAACTCTATGGAATATTTTAATAGCACTTTAAATGGGAGAAAAATATATCCACTTTTTGGACACGCCCTTATAAATACATGTACAGGGACATAAATGAGAAGGGGGTGAACTTTACATTTTGAAAGCTTGGCACTCTCATTTGGACTTTTCTCTGTTTTCCCTTGGGAATAAGATACAATGTTTTGGATGGAGCAATCGAAACTCCAGTATATAATGGCAAATCTTAGAGGTGGATGTACACTCATCTCATTCACCACATTCACATTGTAATGTAAGTCTAGCAACATACCCAAAGAGTACATGGACAGTGTTTATGCACCACAAGACTGTACAGACTCCCCATCCATTCCCAATCTTTATTTCCAATAAACCTGGGGATAGGGTTTTAATCTAGGATTTCCACAGTTCTCATTTCCAGCTATTTTGTCCCACATTGGAGACACATATCTGGGCTACATGCGTAACTTCCACGTGTGGCACAGTGACCCTGTTACTTTGAACAGGTGGGCCCTGTCTCTCTCAAAATTGTGTGCCAACCCATAGCTGGTGCAAGATATTGAGTCCAAGTTACATTGCAAATGTCTAATGTCACAATGATATACAAAACGTAACAACAATTGCTCTGTCTTAAGTATAATAAATACAGCATTGCAGCTGTTACATTCTAGTCCCTGAAGAAACCAACTTAGGTGAAACCGGTCGGACAATATCGTACTCTTCAAGCCAGCTTTTGTTTTGCGTTTTTCATGTTCTCTTTTAGACACTCATTCTTACTTGGCTGCTCCCCTCCCCCCAAATTTATTATTACAGGTCTGTCTGTCTCTTACATCCAATTCTTGTTTCATACACAAGTGAAAATTAGACACTGATCCATCTTCATTTCTTTTTCTTTCTTTTTCCTTCCTTCCTCTTTTCTTTTTTTTGGGGGGGATAGTGGTTAATACAGGCATTGCCTGCTTATTGCTTTTAAAAATAAAACATGTTTAAACACACTGGTAATGCTTCAATTTTCCCGACTCATAATCCTTTAACCCTTCCTTTTCAAAAGCACAATACTTAAACAAGAGGCCCATGGGCCTAATGCTCTGCTGGCATCTTGGTTATATTGCACCTGTTCATTTCAAAGTTGTGAGTCCTCAAGTGGCTTCCGACCATATAAAGCTTACTGTAAAAATTATCCACCAGATGGCACTTTGCTCCCAATGTAATCATAGCTTATTTGTGCAACTCCTGTGATGAATATTGTTGCATGTACCAAGACAACAATGAGAGAGTCCTTAACTTTATGTCCTCAGTGACCTTGGGACAGAAGATCAAGGACACCCAGATTATGTAATACAAGAGGCCTACAGGCTTGTCTGGTGCTGTGCTGATATCTCCACTGAAGTCCAAGTGACACCCTGCCATTACAAAATCACCTCTTTCAACTTTACAGGCATGGTGACCTTACAAAAATAGGTCACGGTCACTGATCTTACATAGAATTCCAGCATTGGACATGGTCTATATATCCTATAAATTTGGCAATTCTAATCCAATTATTTTTTAAGAAATGGAATTTTATATCTTACTACACATTTTGGCTCATAATTTCCATCAAACTATAGGTGGTGCCACTAGTATCATTACAAACTTAGACTTTAGACCTCCCCCGCAATCCCACCAAATTTGGTGAAGATTTGCCACAAATTAAAAAAGGAACAGTGTTCACGAGATTTTCATATTCTGACACCTATATTGCACAATATTGTAGGTGGTGCCACCAATATTGAAAAGAACCTAGATTTTCATACCCCCTGTAAGTCCTGAAAGTTATATTGGGCATACTTGAAAACTGTGGACATTACTGCGGTCACAAGATTTCCACATTTTGACCTGTACATTATATAATACTATAGGTGGCGCCACCAACATTGATATCCATAAAGATTTTTATACACTTTATAACTCCTAAACGTTATATGGTCCTATCTCAAGAATTGTGGGGTGCAGAGCATTCACAAGATGACCGCAATATGCAAATTGGCCATTTGACCTTGACCTTCAACTCGGATTAAAAAATTGTTGCTGTTCAAAAGATGCTCCCCACATCCAGCTTTCCATCTATAGTCTGTTCAAATCGGGTAATAACTTTTCGAGTTATTGACGAAAAACAATAAACTTGGACAAGCATCAAACTCCATAATTACTGGGTCACAGTGACCCAAAAAGCAGGTCACCAAGTGCAGTTTTATGTATTATGTAATCAAGTGCATTTTTGATCTGGAAGCTCAAATCTCTTTGCAATTGATGTTCAAGCTACACCCTGCCATTACAAAATCACCTTTTTAACTTTACAGGCATGGTGACCTTACAAAATAGGTCAAGGTCACTGATTTTACATAAATTCTACCTTTGGCCATGTTTTATATATCATATAAATTTGGCAAGTCTAATCCAATTTTCCTTCCAAATATGGAATTTTATATCTTACAATACATTTTGGCTCATAATTTCTATCAAATTATAAGTGGCACCACTAGTATCATTACAAACTTAGACTTTGACCTCCCCCACAATCCCACCACATTTGGCGAAGATCCGCTAAAAATTAAAGGTGCTACAGCGTTCACAAGATTTTCACATTTTGACCCCTATATTACATAATATTGCAGGTGGCACCATCAATATGGAAAGCGGCCTAGATTTTCATACACCATACACAAGTCCTGAAAGTTACATTGGGCTAACTTGAAAACTGTGGACAGTATCGCGCTAACAAGCAAAAGTTTACGGACGGACAGACATGAGTGGTCGCATAAGCTCTGCGACCTTTGGACAGCAGAGCTTAAAAAGTCCCCTCTATTCTTGCAATGCTCTATTGTTAAACACGATGCATGCATGGTCTTTTGGCATGTACATTACCTGGTAAACAATTCTAAATGCCCCAAAGACACAGCTGTCCTTGTAATAGCTGAAGCACCACTTACCAAGCAAGTTTCAATTCCTTGTAATAGGATTGTGACAGTCCTGTGCTCAGCTGATCTTTCATGTACACACTGATATACATGTAGGGCATGCGCTTTACTGTTTTAAAATGAGACTTTCCATTTGATGCCACTGCAAAATCTCTCTCAATAGGCCAAACCCCCATTTACTCTGAGCATGCTCAGTAAGGTGTGTTCTCTAATAGAATCACAATTTATCAACTACTAACTTCACTCCCTTAATACAGAAATGCAGAGGTAAAACATGAAGCATTTAAAAAAAAAAAGTTATGGATAACAGCTTGATTCATTAAAAATGTTTCTGTGTTCGTTGTCATCATCTATGGGTAGTGCATTTCTATATATTCATGAAAGTAGTTTAAGAAAGTGATAAAAAAGGGGAGTTTGATTCTTTTTAATTAAACAAGCTGAATGGGAGCAAAGTCACTTCCTGTGTGCTCAACAACTTCTGACCTAAATAAGTCTGTGACCAGGGTGTGCTGGATTTGAGACCTCACTTATTCTGTTTCACTCCAGTGCCGTATCAATAAATTCAGTTGATGCCACAGTGTGCAAAAAGTAGGAGAGAAACAAAACAGGTCATCTATTGCGCTGACACATACCTTGGTTGACCTGGTTTCTAGGTGCCTACAGAGACAAGTCATCTGTTGAGCTCACATACCTTGCTTGACCTGGCTTCTCCATGCCTCAGTCTCATGGCTCACACCTGGATACTTACAACACAATGAAACCAGGGTTCTCAGAACCTCCAGCATCAATATTTCGAAAATTAGAGTACAGCAGCCGTATTCAAAAAGAATTTGATATGTTCCTTACTCTATTCCCAAAATTAAAATCAATGCGGTTTGGGCCCTAAACTACTTCATCTTTGGCTCAATGTTTGATTAAAACTTCAGGGATTAGCCAATACATGCTCTTGGTTACAATATGAACTTAAGGATATGCAGGTTCATTTTATTAAACCAATCTTAGTTTAGTCCAGTATTTAATCTTTTGATCCAGGATTAAAATCTGGATTAAATCAAGATTTATTTAAGAAAATGAAAACTTTAATTCCAAAGTTTATTTCAGTGGAGAACACTGATTAATTAATCCTGCAAGTTTGGATCAAACATTAGGACAACGATCCAGTAGTTCAAGGCTCAAAGGCAAATTGACTTTCACTTTGGGATTAAAATCAGGATCAGCAATTTGAATTAGAATTTTGAAAATTACATGGTTAGTACATTAAAATAGGTATTTATCTATGGCCAATGCAAATGCCAATTGTGTTTTACACATGGCTATATACAGATACTGCATCTTCCCCTGGACAACCAGGTGTTGCTTTTTGATCCAAGTCTGGCTGTCACTGGCCTGAATTATGACAAAACTTGTTCTTCATGTCTTGGTCATTATGCAACAAAATATGACTGCATAACAAAAATAGTAATTGGTTCTATTTTCTTTCTCAAAATATTGACTTTAATCTGTTTTCAATATACTTCAGTCTGAATCTTCTGAATTACTGGAGGTGGCACCACCAAACTTTGGTGCATTTTGGTCTTTTTGGTCAATTGAGACATTCCTAACAAGGTTTATTATGATTCATGACAAACTCTATGAAAAAAGAAAGAAATTGTCAAAATTTTCATTTTGGTGCATATATTTCATTATCTGCTGTAGTCCTATGGGCTCTTAGTTTTGACATTTTACCAGCTCTCCATTCAAACCTGGGAGTCCATTCATACAAATTTCATGTTCCAAAATTTCTGGTTGATCCAAGGGCTAGTGCTTTGAGAGTTGAACTTGCTCTCACTGGCAGCTGACTTGTTCTGGGCCACCACATGTGCAAATTGTGGAGCCCTGACAATATTACAGGTGGCAGCATCAACATTAATAATCATTGTAACCTGGATTTTCATACCCTTTGCAAGTCCTGACAGTTATATGGAGTTAATTTGAAAACTGTGGACTGTATTGTTTTAACAATTCAGAAGATTGATTGACAGACATGACAGATTATGATTGTGGTCACAAACCTTATGTCAACAGAGCTGAAAAAAATTGGTAGATAATACCCCTGGTATATCCCCACCCAGTTTCAAGATGATCCAATCAACAGTGACTGTTTTTGACAAGTCAGAAGTCCAGCTCTGAACCAACAGCCAACCACCCATACTACATACAAGGCCAGCTGACTGACAAGTCAGCTGAGCTGAGCTAAAAGAAGCTGTACTTGAAATACCAACATACCTGAGGGATTGTAATAAAATCTTTTTCATATCTGATTGTCCTTGTGGAAGCAGGAGCCTGCACCCTTCAGTACTGAATGAGTTTGCTCTTTCTTTGCCAATTTTGACAAAAATCAAGGTGCTTTGAATGACATAACGATACCAGATTCATATTCTGTGTAAGCAAGACATTTCCTTCAAGTACCAGCATACCCACATTTGCAGAGACGAAGAGGATTGAGCCAACAGCTGAGCATGTTGTGGGCACAATGTGCATAAAGCCCTCTGAGAAAAGCTGGTGACTCCCTCAAAACCTGGCACTCAACGAGTGAACACAGGCGGAAGAACAATCCACCTCAACAAAACTTTCTCTTGTTATTAGAGGCTACATTTGAACAAGATAATGTGGCTGTCAGATTTACTACAATGGTCAGATCAAGTAGCAAGTCAAAGTCAAACCTGCACAATCCACTGCAATCCAACCTTTTTTTTATAATCTCCTCCATTTACAAATATGTAGTTGATAAAATGATTTGCCTGTCAGCTATATTGAATGGACTGACCAGATTTTAGGTCCAGGTCAGTTATCAAGTTGTCTCTCATACAACCCCACTTGATGATTGATGTGCCAGGTGTACAACTATGCACAATGAATTTTGGGTAACCAAAAAGACTGTGACTGTCCTTTGCTCAGATGAGCTTGTATGCTAGACCTCAAGGTGTATAATGTTCTGTAATATGAAAGTGTTTGTATTGAAACCTTTTACCATGCAAGCAGATATCAAATTTGCGGCTCTCTGACCTTGGGACTCAAGTCAAAGTCATTCACCTTCAACCTTGACCTAGATCCAATAGAAGAGTATAATCTTGTGCATTATGAAGTGCAAACTTTTGAAATTATACATATAATGTGCAACAAAATACTTACTAAGTGTATTGTGACATCAGAAATCTGGGTTGTCCATACTAAACTCATTTCACACAGGCCCAACTAAAATACACCCCTGTCACATTTGAATTCAATCTGATTCACAGTTTTCAGTTAAAGAAGAAAATGTCAATTTCAACAGTTGACTATCGAAATTTATCCTTTCATGGTCACTCACAGTAACAGGTAATAACTCCAGAAGAAACCATGTAAGTTTATTGTATTGTGTCTTTTTGGCCAAAACCACTTCCTGGTAGTTATTATCCTATTCCGCAGTCAACACTCTTTACTCTCCATAACCTAACCTGTCCCTGTTTAACCTATATACATATAGAAGTACTATTGTCCATATTGCACACGTTCCTCTGTAAAATTTTGACATAGGCTGTATTAGCCCAAATAAATTAAATGGTCTTCAGCAGGCAACTACTCAACATGTTTCGGAGCCTTTTACCCGTACATGTCTCTCTAAGTAACAGCTCCTTGTCCAACCTAAATATTCAGCAAAGACAACCCACATAATAATGAATAAATATGAATGTGGCAAATGATGAATCAGCTAAATACGTGAAGTTGTGCTTATAAATGCAGAGCTTATGTTCAGCAGTATCTATGCACTTAGGAAGTACTGTCACTCAGATATAAGCTAATGTTGCCCATATACACTGCAGCATGACCCCCTGAACAAAGCTCATCTGACTGACAAGACAGCTGAGCTAAAAATGATGAATGAAACCCAGAAAGACCATGGGTATAATTTTGAAATTTATCAAAGAAATATAAAAGGTCAACATTATGGTTTTTGTTCGAGGGTACGCGATCAAATTCTATGCCAAATGAAGTTGTTTGTGTCTGTCAGGCATCATCAGCAAAATGAAGTTTGAAAGATAGATGTTTTTGCCAAATATGTCAACACGGCAAACAACCGTGAAACTTGTGGCATGTAATGATAAAACATCAAACGAGGTCCCTAAAGATAAAATCATGATTTTCAACCACTTTCACCCTGGAGTGTACCTTTAATATTTTCCATACACTCCAAAGGTCAAATTTTGCAACAGACATTAGCTGATTAGTATGTATGAAATCTGATCCAAACACCACTTGCCATATTATTGACAATCAGCACACTTTGTGCATCTTTTAACATATTCAATATAAAATTATATAAATACATGTACATGCTATCTAAACACTCATAAGGAACCATACAGGGTAACAAAGAAGCCCTTCAACACAAGAAATTTCCATATGCAGATGACATGGGGCCTCCATAAATTAAGCCAATTCAACACAAAAAGCATGCTTTTGGGTCTACCTTTATTTTCAAGTCATCTGACCATTTGCTTAGATATCTTACTCATGTGAAACAGTCGGCTTTGACTAATGACCCTGAAGCACCAGTTACAATTTTCAATGTGCACCAGGCCTCCACTAAGATTTTTTTCTTTCCACATTGACAAAAAAAAAAAAAAAAAAAAAAAAAAAAGATCAAATACATGTAAACTTAAATTTTAAAAAAATCAACCCCTCAGTAGAAAAGTTTCACTCAGATAATGCAAATGTGGACAGGTGACAAAGATCTGCCTGCCGAAACTCTCCATCCAAATATGCGTCCCAGCTACATGACACCCTCATCATGTATTTACTCTGTCTACTGACTTTTTCTCTTTTTGCCACCAAAAAATAATCAATAAATGAATAGAATACAATAGAATAGTATAGATAGAATAGAATAAAAAAAAAATACAAAATACAAAAAAAAAAAATAAATAAATAAAATACATAAAATAAAATGTAATAAAATATAAAATGCTACTCTTTGAAAAGAGGTAAATTAAGCTTCATGTTGTGCATTTCAATGAAAGCTTCCTGTGACTAATTATCCTGCAACATTTTCGTAACACATGAAAGGGAATATTTTCAACTTGTTCACACGAGAAAAAAGCAAACAAGATAGTGCATCTTCATGTTCAAGACATGTATACATTAAGACATCCAAAGTCATATAAATCATATTTGACCCAGGATTTATCGATATATATAGGCATTTTTTAACCTGTGTTGAATCATGAATCATAGAATACCACCACTCCCCTATCAAAACAAATAAAAAAAAAAAATAAAAAAAAAACAAAAAAAAAAAAACAAGAGGACTGTGACTGTTCTGTGCTGACATGCACATATACCCTTGTAATTTTTAAAGATTTGCCCCCAAAAAGAACAAAGAGAAATTGAGAAAAAAATCCAAATATTAATGGAGCGTGTCCATTTGAACAAATCTGCTAGACCTACCCACAGAACATTGCCACCAAGTTTCAAGTAAATCTGACTGATAATTTTGGGAGAAGAAGGCAAAAATGTGAATTAGCATTAGAATGCCCATTGACTTTCATAGTAATCAATAGGAAAGGTGCATTTACCGACAAGTACCTGAATTAGAAAAAATCATTAAAATCAGGAATTCACAATTCACAGCATTGCCTCCTAGTAAAAAACTTTGTTTCACCCTTCCACATGGAACATATCCACCAAGTTTCAACTTAATCTGAGTCACGGTTCTAGAGAAAAAGTTGAAAATGGCCATAACACACAAAAAAATCATAAAAAATTAGGGAAAAAAATGCAGCGACACTTTCTCAAATTCACAACTAGGAGTCCCTTGGATTGTTCCGGCATGATATCAAAGCAATTGCGTGAGAGGTTTCAGAGATTTTTTAAGATTTACCCCAAAAAATACCCCCCCCCCCCAAAAAAAAAATCATAAAAAAAACAATAAAATCACTGGACATGATCAATTGAACAAACTTGGTAGAGACCCATGCAAGGTACATTGCTACAACGTTTGAAGTGAATCTGGCTGACGGAGGAGTTTAAAATGTGAATTGTGGATGGATAATGGATGACCTACCCCTGTAAAAGCTCAGCTGACTTATCAGCTGAGCTAAAAAAGAGAGCACCTGGCACAATACAAACACAATGGTGATTTAATGAACAGAAAAAAAAAATGAAAAGCAATTCCAGCTGAGAGATAAGTAGATAAGTCAGTCAGCCACTTCTTTGATATATTGTAGTATAGCCAGAGGTAAAATTATACCAGTCTACCCATACAATGCCATTGGTACACAGCCTCTCTCTATATACATATATTTCATATGTGTCTGTTTGGCGGGCATTCCCAGGTGCACATTGCCATCAAAACTTTGATATGAAACTTTTCATAGATTCAGAAAAAAGTGGGGCTTCCAGAAAGCCCTAGTGCCCAATGAAAGTGCACAATTTACACTCACCCATTTCCGTGGTCTACCTCTACCCTTCGATGATGCTGCCTTCTGAAAAAGAAAAAGTGCATAACTTAAGACCTCAATCTGCAGAAAGAAGAAGGTGAACATCCAAGTTTTTGTGTGGTTCATGCTCATAATTTTGCCATCTATTTAGCAGACTGACATGTATCGTCATACCTGGATCACCTGTCAGTCTGTAGAGTGATACCTGCTCACAGGATAACATGTGGATAACATGTTGGAACAAACTTCAAATATGGTAATAAAAACTGCCATTCATGCAATAAAAAAACAATCTTATTAATTTGTCACTGTGTACAGAAACAAACTCGATCTAAAAAAGAAGATTTGCTTTAAAGCAAATCTGCCTGTGTGCCTTCAAAGCCTGCATAAATGAAAATGCTACAATGTCAATTTTATGTCCATAGGCTGTACCTATAGCAAACATAAGAGGACGTGGCAATGACATCAGCATCATTTAAATATATGTTGAATTCAGACACATTACTTGAAATAAACAATAAAATTTGTGGGAACTGACGTGAACAACTTCATCTGTACAGTAACTTTGAAGATATTCAACATTCAAACAGACAAACCCCACTTGATATCCTAAAGGTTTTTCTTCACTGTTCATTGGCTGTACCTCAGAATTGTATCACTGGCTATAAAAGACATATCAACATTTGATTACACCATATGCGTGCACATTAATTTCCTGCCACAAAGCACAGGTTTGACGCCAGGCGATCACGGGGGACTTGCGGGTCGCATCACTGTCACAGACAGGGACATATGTTAATTTCTCACAAAATTAGCGTTTTTTTTTCTGAGAAATTTAAGTTCACAAAAGCCAAACTGGTATTCATCTAGTACTTCCCAAGTCATATATACAGAAACATTTTCATCTGCCTTTAATAAGTATTCTTTATTTCCAAAATTTTAGTAATATCTCAATTGTCCCCACAGGTACCGACCCGTATCTCGCCATATCCCACCGAGTGAGACTAGACAATCAGGTACGCGAGAAATTAATATGCACATCTCCTGTTGCTCAAATGCCCCTAATTGGCATCAAATAAAATTCTACAACTTTTCTTTAAAGCTCATTTCATGTGCCTACAGCATGAACTTATGAACTGAAGTTGGCAAGGCACCTCTACCTGTAATAGTTTTGATGATATTCAACTTTTACATTGTTGAAGTACTCCTAATTAGCTTTATTAAATTAAATTTCTGTGATTTTTGTTTGTGGTTTCTTGTATGCACCTACAGTACATACCTAGGTATTGAAGTTGTAATGGCATTTCTATCCATTATCAAGTTGGGGATATTTAACTTTTAAAATTTCAAAATGCAACTGATTAGCACAAATTAAAATTCTACAACTTTTGTTTTTTGTGGTTCATTGTGTGTTTCTATAGCTCAAACCTATGAATTAAAATTGAAAAGGCACATTTAGTTATAAAAGCTTTGGAGGTATGGAAAAAGTAATCGCCTGTAATTGGCGTGATTTTAAACTTGTCGATTATTTCAAAACCAGGTGAATAATTTAAATGTCACATCAGTTACTGTGCTGTGCATGGTATTTCTTGAAGTTATGGTGTCTGAGAAAAATTCTGCAGAAAACTGGCTCTTAAAAAAGTAAGAAGAAAATATTAATCCATGGGATAATCACAGGCAAATGGCCTCGATGAAGATAGCCAGATGGATGGACATTACCATTACCTTACTCTGGATGGACATTGCTACTATCATACTCTGGATGGACATTGCCATTACTATACTCTGGATGGACATTGCTATTACTATACTCTGGATGGACATTGCTATTACTATACTCTGGATGGACATTGCTATTACTATACTCTGGATGGACATTGCCATTACGTTACTCTGGATGGACATTGCTATTACCATACTCTGGATGGACATTGCTATTACTATACTGTGGACGGACACTGCTATTACCATACTCTGGATGCACATTGCTATTACTATACTCTGGACGGACACTGCCATTATCATACTCTGGATGGACATTGCTATTACCAAACTCTGGATGGACATTGCTATTACTATACTCTGGATGGACATTGCTATTACCATACTCTGGATGGACATTGCTATTATCATACTCTGGATGGACATTGCTATTACCATACTCTGGATGGACATGCCATTATTTTACTCTAGATGGACATTGCTATTACCATACTCTGGATGGACATGCCATTATTTTACTCTAGATGGACATTGCTATTACCATACTCTGATTGGACATTGTTATTACCATACTCTGTATGGACATTGCTATTACCATACAGTGGTCCCTGTCTTGAGCAATCCCTCTTGCGAGGGACCACCTGGTTTGAATGCCCTAATTTGGTTGCCAAACTTGTTTATCTTCAATAATTTACCTCTTATGAACGACGACCTGTTAAAGGCAACCACCGAACATGCAAAATGAACTGAACTACGACCGCATAACACAAATTCAAGCCATATCCAGCCACTATGCCTACTGTTCACCCCTCAAGTCTGCCAACAAAATACATGCATGCAACTCGCCCACTCTTACAAAATTTACATGGTTCTCATCGAATTTTCTTCAGTGCAAACAATCAAAGACGTTTTTCTACAATAAATTCCCTTATTCATAACTATTTAATTGGATCAATCAGTATCTTATTCTCCTTATTTCCAATTCTCCCAAACATTGGATCTCAGGATTTCGACCACCGTATTTCTTTCTCTGTATGCTGGGATATTATGGATTATTTTCTGAACTAAATTTCATAATGATTAGCTGAAAATTAGTTGTGATTGGAACTTTATCACTCCCACTCATGCTAGTTAACACCATCCATCTTGAAATGCATCAAATCTGAATGCACAACGAAGGTTGCCGAAGCTCTCCGTAAATGTCTGGAACAATCTTCATCGTGTCTCGAAGATTGTCAACCCATGAGGTCATCCCTTTTTTGCATACAAAAAAAAAAACCTGGCCGCGGCAGATAAGCGTCAATCCACAGAAATATCATTATTATAGTATTTTCATTTCTAATTGAACCATGTGTTATTAAAGTATACTCTATAAAATAGCATTCAGAGAAAGGATTGCCCTCGGCGCCCACATTCTGTTTTGCCTCAATTCTGCATTTTTTTAAAAGACTGCATAGTAGAATACTTTACATACAATTTCCATATTGTTGACTATGAAATGAAAGAGCAATTTTGTATGTGTTCTTGGGGCAAGTTCTGGTGACAGACACCACTGTACTGTGCCTCACTCAGACAGCCATCAAATACATACTTCAAAAGCTTCATAACAAGTTTAAAAATAACAAGTAGCCGCTGACGCTAGCCATATCCCCCACCCACAGTAATCATGGTGGCTAGCCACACAAAACAATGCCTATGCACACATATTATCTAAGGTCTATCCACCATAACAAAATCAAAGGGCTGGCATCAATAATTTAGAAGATATGGCCCGGACAAAATTTGTATTGTAGCTTGAGCTTGCTTAATGAACTTTGTTAATTAATTAATTAATGGAAGTAATCAGCCACAGAAAACAATGCCTATGCATACCTACTACCTAAGGTCTATCCACCATAAAAAATTCAAAGGGCTAGCATAAATAGTTTAGAAGATATGGCCCAGACAAAATTTGTCTTGCTTAATGAACTTTGTTAATTAATTAATTAATGCAAGTAATTAGCCACACAAAACAATGTCTATGCACACCTACTACCTAAGGTCTACCCACCATAACAAAATCAAAGGGCTGGCATCAATAATTTAGAAGATATGGCCCGGACAAAATTTGTATTGTAGCTTGAGCTTGCTTAATGAACTTTGTTAATTAATTAATTAATGAATGGAAGTAATTAGCCACAGAAAACAATGCCTATGCACAACTACTACTTAAGGTCTACCCACCATAAAAAATTCAAAGGGCTAGCATTAATAGTTTAGAAGATATGGCCCGGACAAAATTTGTCTTGCTTAACGAACTTTGTTAATTAATTAATTAATGCAAGTAATTAGTCACACAAAACAATGCCTATGCACACCTACTACCTAAGGTCTACCCACCATAACAAAATCAAAGGGCTGGCATCAATAATTTAGAAGATATGGCCCGGACAAAATTTGTTTCGGACGGACGGAAGGACGGATGGTGCCCATTACCATATCCCCTCCCCCACTTCGTGAGCAGGGGATAATAAGCTGGTTTTCAATAGGAATGTGGTCCACTATAATGTGCATCTCTCAAAAATATCTGAAGCTGTGTTGGGTCCTTGTTTAGATATTATGGTAAGTCATCCTCTTGTGCACTACTCAGACGGCCGTGAAGATAAATAGTTTGAAGTTTCATAAGTTTATAAATACAAAGAGGAAGCTGGTTTTTAATAAGGGGACCTGGTCCATCATAAGATGCATTACTGACAAAAATGTGGTAAAGCTGTAGTCAACACTTTTTGAGATATCGCGAAAATGGAACAAAGATAATGGAAATTTATTTCTGTTATCCAAACAAGCTGAAATGTTCATCTTCATTAGCAGACTCTGTACTGTGCAAACATGTGGTCTGCCTTTGAAACAGATAGGATTCTGGTGCATGGACATGTAATTCTTGATGGACTGTAATCAATTAATCAAATCTTCAATGACAAAAATCTCCTTAACAGGCAGAGATGTAGTGTCTGGGGACAATGTTTATTTATGTCAAAATCACCTGAAGTGCTAATTGAGAATCCTTGGGGAGATTGCCTAAGTGCTGCCCCAGTCACCGATAACAGTAATCAAGACATCACAGGTGATAAAATCATTCACCTATCTACAACAGACACCTATGATATAATCTTCACACAAGGATCACTGATAATATTCACAACAGGTGATAGCTAGGGTAAGTGCTCTGTCATTCAGGGACCATCCTGTTTCTATTCTCCACATATTCTTCATTTTTCACATCAAGAATCACGTAATTTACTCCATACCAAGTTTATGCCTCTTCACTATTACCACCCCATTACATGGTACCAAAACCCAAAAATGGTTTGGTTGTCTGGTGTCAGCTGCCATTTTGAAATCTGCATGCAACTGCTGCAAAAATGACTTTTAAGCGCTTTCCCCCTTGACCTATGAATTAATGGCTTTCCTTGGCGTGGATTGGCTGCCTAGCATACAACCCATACCATGGAAACATGCTATCCTGAGGCAAGTCCTCTTGATAGGTCTCACTACAAATTTCCTGGAGACAGGGTTAATACTTTATGAAGGAGCAGTTAGTTTACAGGGGGGAAGGGTTAATACTTTATGAAGGAGCAGTTAGTTTACAGGGGGGAAGGGTTAATACTTTATGAAGGAGCAGTTAACCATTTGGTATCATTTTAATGCTGAAATCAATGACCATTGCATTATCAACATTACTGCACAAGGGATGTGTGGGTGGGTGGGGGATGGATTTTCTTCATTTTTGTGATCTCCGTGCAATCAGGATGGTCCACTATATTTCAAATAGCTGGGTTTGAAAAACCGTCTTAGTTTGAACCTCCCTGTACTTTGTATTGTGTTACATTACAAAATAAGAGATACAACAGATATGGACAGAGCCACCTGGTGACCAGAATACAAGTACATGCTATCATCAGAGGCCGCAGGTTCACTTGGGGTTGAATATCATATCAAATATTTGCTTCCACCAACATAAAATATATTTGCAAAACGCCAAATTGCCATAGGGGCAGATAAAACACTTCATCTGAATAACAAAGCTGACAAAGAATACATTATGTTTCACTTTCTGGAACAGCTTCATTGTTCACAGCACATGCTGATATATGATGCCTTGCAAATGGTTAGAATAGAGAACAATACATTTATAATTTCTGATAAATGGTGGACATGCATAAGTGGTTTATGTGTCGGCTGTAATGAAATCTTGTTTGATGTTGGTGTGGGAGTTCCTGTTGTGGAGAGGGCCCAGTAGCCAGGGTCCACCCTCTGTATTGATGTACCTGCCAAACAATGACAGGATGTGGGGCCCTCCTTTGATAAGCTACTTTGTGGCGGAAATGGCGGCATAAGAGCCACTCACCGCAAAACCACAATCAGACACAGTTTATCTTTCACTTCCTTTTCCTAATTGTCCCTGTACACGCCCGTCATGAGCCACTCCAGCACACTGCAGCCAGGTGCCAATTAGTGCCACATCCTTCAGTGTCCCAGCTGGTGACAGGCTTGTGCAGTGTCCTGTCCCTATCTTGCCTGGCTGCAGACATCCCACTTTCACTTTCCATTTCCTATCTGAGGTCCAGTCTCCAATGTCACTTAATGATTCAAATTTACTCTTTTTTTGGAACCAGGCAACAGCTGTCTGGTGTAGGTACACACCCTAATCCATAGCTGTCCTCATGTAGGTACACTCCCTAATCCATAGCTGTCCTCATGTAGGTTTTCACCCAATCAACAGCTCTCCTGATGCAGGTACAGTGGAACCTCTTGAGAGACCCCTCTAATGAGAGACTGCATATCTTTTTAAGATCGCTCTCACAGAACACTGCGCTATTTTTTCCATGTTGTTGTACCTCTAATGAAAGACGACTTGTTATGAGAGACTGCATTTTGACCTGCTGTAGGGGCAGTCTCTCAAAAGAGGTATACATTTGAATCTACAGCTGTTCTGATGTAGGTAAACGCCCTAGTCTACAGCTGTCCTGATGTAGGTACAAGCGCTAATCTGCAGCTGTCCTGATGTAGGTATACCTACTTTCATGTGGCATGATGTAAGTACACACTCCAGTCTGACCTGATGTAAGTACACACTCCAGTCTGACCTGATGTAAGTACACACTCCAGTCTGACCTGAGGTAAGTAAACACCCCAGTCTGACCTGATGTAAGTACACACTCCAGTCTGACCTGATTGAAGTACACCCTCCAGTCTGACCTGATGCAAGTACACACTCCTGTCTGACCTGATTGAAGTACACAATCCAGTCTGACCTGATACAAGTACACACTCCAGTCTGACCTGATTGAAGTACACACTCCAGTCTGACCTGATGTAAGTGCACACTCCAGTCTGACCTGATGTAAGTACACACTCCAGTCTGACCTGATGTAAGTACACACTCCAGTCTGACCTGATTGAAGTGCACACTCCAGTCTGACCTGACTGAAGTACACACTCCAGTCTGACCTGATGTAATAACACACTTCAGTCTGACCTGATGTAATTACACACTCCAGTCTGACCTGATGCAAGTACACACTCCAGTCTGACCTGATACAAGTACACACTCCAGTCTGACCTGATTGAAGTACACACTCCAGTCTGACCTGATGTAAGTGCACACTCCAGTCTGACCTGATGTAAGTATATAATCCAGTCTGACCTGATGCAAGTACACACTCCAGTATGACCTGATGTAAGTACACACTCCAGTCCTTCCTGACTTTAAGTGCACACTCCAGTCTGACCTGATGTAAGTACACACTCCAGTCTGACCTGATGTAAGTGCACACTCCAGTCTGACCTGATGTAAGTATACACTCCAGTCTGACCTGATGCAAGTACACACTCCAGTATGACCTGATGTAAGTACACACTCCAGTCCTTCTTGACTTTAAGTGCACACTACAGTCTGACCTGATGTGAGTAAACACTCCAGTCCGACCTGGTGTAAGACTCCAAGTACATACCCCAGACTGACCTGATGTAAACTTTAAGAACACACCCCAGTCTGATCTGATGCAAGACTACAATCAGTGCCCAGCCTAGCCTGGAACAAGAGCCGGCTCCTATAAAGGTCCTAGTAACCAAGATATATCATCATTCTACTATGCATCTTTGTCTGATGGTCATATTGAGGTCAATAGTACCTGAAGATCTTACAGTAAAGGAAATATATAGCCCAGATCACCTTTTTTCTAGTATGGGGTCAAAGGTCAATGTGGCCTTATTTTGGTATGTGACACACCATTAACATAAGAAGTCTCCACACCCCGACTGATGTCTGTCCATATTACAGTACCAGAAATATGGCCTGTACAAGCATTTTCTCACATAATATGACAGACTGGGGAAGAGGGTGAGACTGTAGCATGCTACCATCCAGTGACCACTATCCAAGACAAACGCAAAGACTGACCTGTTAATGACCCAGATAACTGACCAGATGACCTTATTTTGCAGCCTGACAAATCCTCCTATCGCAGTGCACAGTCCACTTCTGCAGTCTTCTAATGTGTGAATAGCTAAATTATTTTCAAATGAATAATTTACCCTTTCCCCCTCACATTACTTGGGTTTCAGTCCACTCTACTCCTCAAATCATTCCTCATGAACGGTAAAAATGTGCTATGAACACAACGAAACAGTCTCTGTCTGATCATGCACTGTGGGAACAGGTGTCGGCATGTGTTGGTAGTATGACCGAGTTAACATCATTGTTTTCAGTAGTGACATTTTATTTGCAGCAAAATGTATAGATTCATTTGTCCATGCAGTCAAATAATCATTGACAGTCCTCTTTATGGCAGGTAAAAGTGTTAAAATCCACAGAGAAATAATGCAAGTTTCCACAAGTTTGCATTCCCCACAGGTGTTTGTTCACAAATGTCTGGAATGTTTGGTTCCTTGGGAAAGCCCAAAGTCTCTTCTATTTTGGGATACTCTTTTCCAATTGGCTAAATTTGATGCATGTCGATATTTCCTGCTGTAAAAATCAGTCAAATTTGATAATATCCATATTTGGAGACTCATTCAAGGTTATGGGGTCATCTATCCAAATATGGTATTCAGAATACTTTGGGCATACTTTGGCCATATTACGGCCACATTGGAAAGCACTTTGGACTGCTGATTATAGCCAAAAATTACTTCGGTTTCCGATAAATTTTCATCCGAGGATGAACTTCCTGTAGTTAGGGCCAATAATTTTCTGTTTTTTCCAAAACCAAGGCAGAATTGTTCATTTTTTCATCCTTGAAACGGAATTTGATATTTTTTCTTATTTGAATTATATGTAAATATATGGCAGTGAAACAGAATTTGAAAAAATTTTTGCTGATGAAGTGGAATTCCTCTTTTTTTGAAAGGGAAAATCATTGGCCCTATGTAGTTATAAAATGCAGTAAATAACATGAAGCTAGAAATGACTTGTATGCAAAACAGATGGAACTTAATCCACATTTTCTGGCTTTTAAATGATGAAGAAAAGTTTTTTAAAAAAAATATAATGAGAATGGGTAATAATCAATGGGTGTATGCCAGCCAGCCCTTTTATATGCAAACCATCTGTGAAACAAAGAAACACAACTAGGTACCAACCCAGCTGCCTGAACTCATTTCACCCTAATGACGCTTTTTCCAGCTAATATGTAAATGCCATCTGCTAATTGCATTTTACTAATTTAGGGATTATTTTTCAAAAGTTTAGATGAAATTTGCATGGAAGATCATTCCAACTTATATGCCCATGGTCAACAGCTTTCCTTGGCGTGCTCTGGGAACATTGCGCCCAGAGAGTGTCAAGGAAAGCTGTGGACTCAGTCTTCTATCAGGGTTGAATGAGTTAATGATCACGTTTGTATCTACATGTATCCTCAAAGATACTGTATTTTGGCCTATGTATAGTATCAATACCTGGGTGGCACCTATTCCATGTAATGTACAGTTGACTTCTCTTTGTCTTTGTTCTTGCCACCATACCAAATAACTTGGTGTGCAGTAGGTCCACCTTTGAGAGACCACTCCTAGTGCCATCCAAGCAGTGGTCACATATAGCAGGTGGTCTCCCAAAGGAGGTTTGACTCTTGCACCACCTGCCTAATAAGTAACCATCACTTAGAATTCCCATGCATAATTTTGATTCAAACTTGATTGATGTACACTTATCAAACCCCAATCAATCAAGATTGCAGTCATGTGCTCATTAATGTATTAATTGGTATTTTATACTTATTTCAGACTTGTAAACTGATTTTGACACATTATGTAAGCTGGTAAAATATGCTCACTTGTGTTGCATCATTATGGGGTTGTTCTGATGGTGGGCCTAGCATTGTTCTTTGTATAACCCACTCTGCAAATATCAGTACAGCAAATAAAAAAGTTTGTCCCATTTTTTTTAAACATGCTTTGTTGAGCTAGGCCATAGTTATATTTTAAAAATATGGACACCCAATATTCTGAGTCCACACCAGCCTGTGAATCCTGCCTCGGAGGCGATATTGGTCTCAATGTAGCCATGAGGCTGATTATCTCTGATGGAGTTTTGATGAAGGGGTCTCGTCACCAATTATCAGATGGAAGACAGGCCACTCTGATGAGATATGCCTGTACTTCCATGCAGGTGGGTGGCTTTCTGAGGTTAAGGACATTGATATGGCCTAGTATTTATTTACCTTGCAAATTTTTCACTACTTTTAACAGGAGTCATGTATTAATGTAAAGGTCAAGGTCATATTTTAATCTAATGGTGGCTCTCCCTGCCTGCAGCAGAAAACAGCCACTTCCCCCCACAAGGTACACAGAGCCTCAGTATTAGTTAAAAGTGTCACACAAGTCCCTAAATTAAAGGCATGTGTTTAAAATCAGACTTTAATTCATGGGCATGCCGGATGCCCTGGGTGATTTTGTGATTAATATCATCACCATGCCTGCCAGCGGGCCACTATACATTATTCAACAGATGCTATCAGCCACCCTGGGTCTGTCCCTGCTCCTGTAGGACTCCCATGAATGAAGCACAGCAGTACCAAGTACCACCTTTATTACATGGCATATCAACATTATTAACCCTTTCTGGTTCATTCTGGTTTTGTGTTTTTGGGGGAAAGTCTGTCACCTTCATTTATGTCTGCTCACTGTGTACATGAATTTGCATCCATAGGCAAAGCCCAAAAGCTGCCTAATCCAAGTTGCATTTTTGCCAGACAGGTGACTTTTACTGATTGTATGCAATTTGATACAATGTATATACAACAAATATACAGTATAAGAAATATATTGGACTTGACATGATCCGACTGAGACATCTTGTATTTAAATACATGTGTATTCTGCCTCAGTGGTCTCTCATGGCAACATTTATCGACAGGTAAAGTGAGTAAAGAGCTCGGACTGCGGAATAGGCTCATGACAATCAGGAAGTGGTTCTCAACAAAAAGAGAAAAATACAAAACAGGTAAGTTATGGGCAGAAACAGGTGCATACGCTCTGCGCATATATACATGCAACTTGCTTCTTTCAAAAGGCAATTGGCTTTTGTTGTACCAATATTATGTTATTTTCCAAATAAGGTTTTAGTTCTAAGGGGGCTGTTTTTTCATATCCTTTCAAACCTGGGCTTCCAGCCAAATAGACCACTGAAATTCTGTGGTACAGGAGCCGATTTTGTAATGAGACCTTTGTATGAAACCCCATTAAAACTACAAAGGAATGTCAGTAGACCTGTTACTCTGATTGCACATATCCGATTAATCCTGGTCATAAACGATGTGCACCTTCTCTACTGTAACAAGAACAAGAACTAGAAAATCAGATTAACTTCACAGCAAATCTTTCTGCATCTTACAAGACAATGCAATAAAAGGAAACTAAGAAACAACATAAAGTCTGTACTTGCACACAGATACAGAACTCAGAACTCACATGTAGTCACTTGATGGCAGCACTTTCTAGTATTAAAAATAAAAAACCTTATATTGCCATTATAAACTATATAATCACTAAACCATCTATGGTTTAAACCATTTAATGGCCCTAATCTGCCTAGTTTTCACAATAGCCAGTTTCTATGGATTCACTTCATAGGCAGTGCTATATCCATTCCAAATATGGAGATACTAGCGTTAGCAGTTGCGGAGAAAAACTCTGGAAAACTTAAGTAATGGAATTAAAGAATCTTAAAGAAAAAGACTGATAATATTTGCAAACTGACACAATACTACTACATGTATTGAGACCTTGCTTGTACATGCTTCCTACTAAATCCAGACATTAACATGTGGTTGAAATTTCTTATAGTCTCTCACCCTACAACAGTATTAATTAGAGTATGTCCCCTGCAGATGGCGCTGACTACAAATCCACTATCAGTTAATTCCCTTCTTATTTTTTTTTCCTTTCTAACTTTTCAAAGTGCATGGCTTTATCAGCACAAAATGTCAGAACGCTAAACCAAACACGATGAGTATCAATCAGAACAGAGAGCCAATCCTGAACTTGTGCACCTCAACTTTGACAAAATCTTGCAATTTTGAGTTCTACAGATGGCTTGTGTATTATTGAGACTTGACCTCAAAATGTTTAAATGAAGTTTTCTGCATACAGCGGAACCTACTGAATATGGCCACACTTTTGGTCACACATGTTGCTACAAACGGCCCATGATATGTCACCACGGCCAAATTTACAAAGAAATTTGACGAGTTGGCGACTTCTCACAGCAGTGGCTGCCAACAGCAGGTCCTGCCATACCAGATGTACCACCATACCACAGCCTTCTGTACCCTTTGAAATCCTCCTACATCAGAATTGTGAGCATATAGTGAAGTCACCAAGTCACTTAAGAACTGAACGCCCACATTTTGAGGCACAGGGATGAAATGACTGCAATGGCTGTTGAGACCACTTCCTGCATGAGCTACATTAGTGGCTCATGCAGAATGGCCTCAACAGCCCTGTCAGTCGTTCCCTCCATGTGAATCGAAATGTTGGAGTTCAATACTTATATTTACATTTATCTGAATAAATATCAGTTTAAAATTTGCCAAAAAACTGTTAAAATGTTACTAAATTCACTCACAACAACTTTGGTAATCAAAGACACTAACACATAAAATATAGTTCTTGAGAGAAATATTTTATTCAATGTTTGGGCAGCAAGTTCTAAAATGTATATTTAATTTTTTGTTTAAAATCATGTTTATGTTGTTGTTTACCATTATCATCTTCCCGGGTCATGTCTTGTTGACAAAAGTAGTGCCGCACCAATGGATATATAAGTGCACAATGTGATTCACCATTGTAGTTCATGATCTTGCATTCATGAGGGAATGACGTGAAGGAAACATCCTGTCTCTCTAATGTTAAACGTTGGACCAAATGTAAATACACTATATCTGATAAGTGACCTTGACACAGGCTGACTTTTGTACACTATGACCTGCTTACTCAAAAGTATGATTTTGTGGACAACTTGAATAATAATCATAAAAATTCTTATATTTGCTTTTATAGACAGTCCATCCCTGTGAATTTTTGTACTTGCTCAGATCTATCACACAGGTCTTAAATTCTCAGATCTTGAGATACAAACACTGGGCCTGTGGTTGCCAGTGTGAAGCTCCTGTTGATCAATATGTGACCAGAAATAGCTAATGCCTCACAATGTCTGGCACTTAAATTAACCACAATTTATTACGACAAAGACAAGAGAGTCCATATAAGTCAATGCCCCTCAGCCTGTGACCACAAAACCACAAGATCCTTGTTTTTGAGTATTTGTAGTGTCCTGGTCTGCAGCCGTCAGTTTATATGTGTGTTACACACACACACACCACCCCCCCCCTCTCTCTCTCTCTCTCTCTCTCTCTATTGTGAGTAGTTTATTCCTTCTTTTAAATCTCTTATTGATGGACAGTCACTGGTCATTAAAATACTGTTGCATGCTCAACCTGCATGTTTAATATTCTCTTTCTTGGCACCTCAAAGTTATAGAGAACCACAGTTCATTAACCTTTTCCACCCTGAATTAAGACTGAGTCAACAGCTTTCCATGACTTGGGATGGGTGCTGAGTGTCCCATGCAGGATAAGGATAGCCACTGACTGGTCAATGCTATATTAATAGGTCTCATCTACAAAGCTCAAATTGTTTTTAATAACTGTTGAAATTAGATAAAAACATTGTAGCATATGACATTTGACTACCAGTCAGTTTTGGTTGGTTTAAGGGGGCAAAGGTTAACAAAAAGTTATTCAAGTTAATGCGTAAGTTGATTTTTCTCTTCTTTTGCTTCACCTTACAGGGCCACATATGTAAAATGTCTCTTGCACCAGCAGGTGTCCATGTTGCACAACTTAGTATCCATGTATGTATCATTCACAGGTAACCCAGCAGCACCAGCAGGTACCTCTGCAGTATCACCAGTGTGCCTTTATCACCAACAGGTACCCCTGTATCACCAGCAGGTACTCCAGCAACATCAGCAGTGTGTATGTATCCGCAGCAGGTGCCCCTATACCACCAGCAGGTACCTCTGTACCACCAGCAGGTACCCCTGTACCACCAGCAGGTACCTCTGTACCATCAGCAGGTACCCATGACTAGTTTGACTTAAGTAGATCAACTTTAGTTGTGATTGGCACTGAATGAACTAATGTCTTACATTCTCCAGCATCCCACCTTGGCAACAAAATGAATGAATGTACATGGTTGGTCAGCCATCAATCATAGCTTAGGCCCACAACTTCCATGAGTCCTCTATGAACAGGAATCAAATATCCAAACTGTCCTGCCAGGCAGACTAATCCATTTAAGTTGTGAAGTTGCCTGCTTGACTGATCAGTTTTGAGCCCAACCTTGAGTTTCTCATGACTGTAAGTGAGCAACAAGTGTGTGCCTGCAATTTTTTTCCTTCTTTTTTTAAAGGAAGTGGGGTTTTTTTTTCCAGCTTTTGGCAAACAAAGCCTGTTCGACAGGCAAGCTTGCTGTATAATATCACCCAGGCTGTCTTATGTATCATCTACCGCAACCAAATGTATAAACACCCAGCTATTTGTATATCGCTTGCCTCCATAGTCCCTGTGTTCCACAGCAGACAGAGACCACAGGGACAGCCTATCCAGGAGCACTTGAGGCTATGTTTGTGGTATGTTTTACAATAATATTGCTTCCTGGCTTTGCAGGGTAATGTTTACACCCCCTGTGTGTGACCCACTGCCCCATCCAGTATGACCTGTCCAACACGTGTACACTGGTAGCACACATGTGGTCAGCCTTCCATTTTTATTTTGTGCTGGCTCTGGACTCTTCCAACATATACCAGTTACAAATCTCTCTCTCTCTCTCTCTCTCTCTCTCTCTCTCTCTCTCTCTCTCTCTCTCTCTCTCTCTCTCTCTCTCTCTCTCTCTCTCTCTCTCTCTCTCTCTCTCTCTCTCTCTCTCTCTCTCTCTCTCTCTCTCTCTCTCTCTCTCTCTCTCTCTCTCTCTCTCTCTCTCTCCTCTCTCTCTCTCTCTCTCTATCAATACACATCCAAGAAAAAGTGGGAATTCCACAATCACAGTTCTTCATATCATGAATGCCCATCATGATTTTGAAATAGTTTAGGAAAAGGGGTCAAAGTTGTATTGTTTTTCATTACTTCTCCTTTTTCTTCCCCTCCACTGATGGATCAGGTAGGGCACTTTTTGAGCATTATTTGGGTTCACACGGAACAAGGACCAAGCATGTCTGGTAACAGGATATGTGCTGCCACCTGCTGGAATACAACAAATCACACAGACACTCTGGCACCATCATCCTCTTGACATTTACACAAATTGTGTTGAACTTTTTCATGTATGTGTCGCTAAGAACAAATGTTTGTCATAATATTATATGCAAGACTTGCACCTCATCACCGAAAAAAAGTTTGAGAAGCAAGCTTGAAAAATACATGAAGCTTCCCAAGATGTCATTTTTTCCATGCGTGCCTCATTAAGTTTACTTTCTACAAATTAACTTTAGTTATGTGGAATCAGGTACGGTGCGGTGCATTAAAAATGTCATAAACACACTAAAGCCATGGTGAAAGTCATGACAGTAAATCCCACATCAATACAGGAAAATATTCCATATCTTTTATCAATGTCGAACTGGAATGACCACAGGCAACGACTTTTCTTTGTCCTCCATTTTACCACCATGTGTGGTCAAACACATCAAAAGAACAAAGCTGTTTTCCCTCCAGCCTGCCAAACCAATGCTCTTTTTGTGTGTGTGTAAGGACAGGGTGTCAACTTCCTTAAAAGAGATTAACAATGCTTGCTCCTGTGTTCAATGTGCATCTTTTTTTTTTTTTTAAACTTCAAACCGAAGTGACTGTTTTAGCCCCTTCTGTTTGGTTACGGTTGAGCAATGCAATAGCCAAATTCTTGGGATCTTTTGTGCGTTAGGTTCTGTAAAATTACTCCTCTAAAATATACGAACATGTCCAAAGGGTGGTGGGCAACTTCATAGTCTCTCTGCACCCCAGGGGTCAAGAGTCACAACAGCTACAGACTGTCTAATATCACAATGGATATAAAAAATAAAAACATAAAGTAAAGCTGCATCTCTCTGGGGTGCGAGTGAGTGGGTTAGCTGTTATACATATATGGTCAAGAGTCACAACAGCTACAGACTGTCTAATATCACAATGGATATAAAAAATAAAAACATAAAGTAAAGCTGCATCTCTCTGGGGTGCGAGTGAGTGGGTTAGCTGTTATACATATATGTCAAGGACACTAAGGGCCAGTCAACATTTTCACCTTTTCACAAAGGCATACACCAGAGTACATGCAGGTAAGAGTGCAATACCTTGTAATTCTATTTCCCAAAATCATTCAACAATACCATTGTCAAAATCAGTATTGTAACCCTTTCCTGGCCAGTAACAACATGACTGAGTTAACCATTTTCCTTGGTGCAGGGTGGGGACATGGTGCCTCATGCACCCCAACGAAAGCTATTGACCTGCACATTAAAATCAACCACAATTCTTGCCAAAAATGTTTCCAAAAAATAAAAATAATAAAAAAAAAATGGGTGAAACAATTAAGGTAGACAACATTTACTTCTGGGTAACTTTGGGGCGATCTGAGAAAGGAAAGCATCCAAGTTACCTTTAAGGTGAAGGGTAGGGGCACATGTCATGTAAGAGAGAAATAGCTGGGCTCCACAAATCAGGTTTCCAGTTGTCCAGGACAAGCCAATTTTAATCTTGGACAAGTTAAAATTTACACATGCTTGTCCGTTTGACAACCATTTTTTTTCATGGGGAGCTGCATTTTTTATCTTAAACAAAGATTCTGTCAGTTGCAGGCAGGCTCGTTTGCCAGTCATGGTCACACGGGGCCTGTGGACAATACAACAGTCACACAAAGGTGGTAATAATCCATTAAAATAGCAGTGTTTGACGTCTTGAGTGCTGGCATGCTGCATATTGTTCAGTTACAGCGACTTGAAAGGCAAGCAACCTACAGAGGTGCCTGGTCATGCCAAATGAGCCATTGCAAAAACAATGTTCTTACAGAAGTTATAGAAAACATGAAATATTATGAATTAAAAGGGCTCAAAATTTCATGAACTTTATTCTGTTATTGCTGCAAGTCTGGCACAAGCGTCACTGTCACAACGTCATGCTTCATTGCCTGGGGTTGTAATATTGATGGGGAACTTATCTTTGAAACCTACTCAAAATTCATGCATATTACATAGATACGATTTGCATATAGCCAGGAATCAAGCAGTAAATGACCAAAAAAAAGGACAACATATTTTCAAAAAGCCACCCAGAAACTTTGAAAACAAAACAAAACAAGAGGGCTGTGTGAACAGCCCATGCTCAGCTGATCTTGACATTCATCACACTTGCAGATCTATGAACTTGGGAAAGGATCAAGGTCACCCATGTTCTGAGTAAGTCTGACCATTATAAAAGAACACTTACATGTGCAACATCAAGGTTCAAGTAGTTCTCAAATGAAGAGTAAAATTCATGTATGTTGCACTGTGACCCCAGAAATGAGGTCAAAGTCATTCCTGTACTGTCTGAGCATGACCTTCATACAAAAACATTAACATGTGCAACATCACAGTACTAACTCAAAACAGATCTCAAGTTATCAAGTAAACAGTAAATTTTGCACAGTTGTCCTGTGAATTAGCACTAGAATACCCATTGACTTCCATAGTAATCAATAGGAAAGCTGCATTGATCGATAAGTACATGAGTTGAAAATACTTAAAAATCAGGAATCTAAAGCAGTGCCACCTAGTAAACAACTTTGTTTGACCCTTCCACAAGAACATATCCATCACATTTCACTTTAATCTGAGTGACAGTTCTGAGAACAAGTGAAAAATAACAAAACCATATAAAAAATTCATTAAAAAAAATTAGAAAAAATTGCAGTGCCACCTGGTGAACAAATTGGGAACTATGTGTCCCTGGGAGTGTCTATGAACGATATCAAAACAAGTGGGTGAGCAGTTTCACAGGTGAAGAGTTTTTAAGGTTTGCCCCCAAAAAACGAAAAAAAAATCATAAAAATTCCAAAAATCAATAGAGCGTGACCATTTGAACAAACTTGGTAGAGATCCACCCAAGGCACATCCCCACCTAGTTTGAAGTAAATCTGACCAAAATTATTTAAGTTATAACCATTACAAGAAATTCCCATGTTAAAACTTTTGTAAAGTTTTTTGAAAAAAAAATCATAAAAAAAAACAACAAAATTCATTGGAACATGACCATTGGAACAAACTTGGTACACACCCACCCAAGGTACATCCCCACCAAGTTTGAAGTTAATCTGCATGACGGTTTTGGAGAAGTCGCAAATGTGAATTAGCATTAGAATACTCATTGACTTCCACAGTAATCTATAGGAAAGCTGCATTAACCGATAAGTACCCGAATGGAAAAAATCGTTAAAAATCAGGAATCTGCAGCATTCCCACATAGTGAATAATTTTGTTTGACCCTTCTACGAGGAACATATCCACCACGTTTCAGCTTAATCTGTGTAACGGTTCTGGAGAAGAAGTCGAAAATAGCTAGAACACACAAAAATTCATAAAAAAAAATAGTAAAAAATTGCAGCGCCACCTGGTCAACAAATTAAGAACACAGAGTCCCTAGGTGTCTTCTCGTGTGATATCAGAGTGATTGAGTAAGCGCTTTTAGAGAAAAAGATTTTTTAAGATTTGTCCAAAACAAGAACAAAAAAATTCATTAAAAATCCAAAAATCACTGGAGCATGACCATTTGAACAAACCTTGTAGACACCCACCCAAGGTACATCCCCACCAAGTTTGAAGTTAATCTGGATGACGGTTTTGGAGAAGAAGTCGAAAATGTGAATTAGCATTAGAATGCTCATTGACTTCCATAGTAATCAATAGGAAAGCTGCATTGACCGATAAGTACCCGAATGGAAAAAATCGTTAAAAATCAGGAATCTGCAGCATTCTCACATAGTGAACAACTTTGTTTGACCCTCCTACAAGGAACATATCCACCATGTTTCAGCTTAATCTGAGTGACGGTTCTGGAGAAGAAGTCGAAAATAGCTATAACACACAAAAATTCATAAAAAAATAGAAAAAAATTGCAGCACCACCTGGTGAACAAATTAAGAACTAGGTGTCCCAGGGAGTGTTTCTGTGTGATATCAAAGTAATTGGGTGAGCGGTTTCAGAGAAGAAGATTTTTTAAGATTTGCCCAAAAAAGAACAAAAAAATTCATTAAAAATCCAAAAATCAATGGACCGTGACCATTTGAACAAACTTGGTAGAGACCCACCCAAGACACATCCCCACCAAGTTTGAAGTGGATCTGGCTGACGGTTTCGGAGAAGTCGAAAATGTAAATTGTTGACGGACGACGGACGGACGGACAGAGGGACGGACGACGGACGGAGGACAATAAGATAAGCTCAGCTGACTGACAAGTCAGCTGAGCTAAAAACAAAAAAAATTGTCAGTTTCACATGTGTTCAGCAAAGCTACACAAAATGACCACTAGAGGTCACTATGCACCACTTCCTCATGTCCATACCCAGTTGTCACTTTTTGCACAAAACTTAAAATATAACGTGGTTGCCACTACATGATGAAACTTCTCATTGTGTTTCAAATGGACTATATCGTATCCAAAGATCTGTGTACACTGTGAATGAAATCAGATGATTGTACAGGTAAGAATACACAGCTTTTGTATCTTGCTGTCTCTCACATACCCAACTCTGATGGAGATCCCCAACAAAGACAGCTTTATCAGTTTGAAGTAACATGGACCTCACATTTATCATCATCTTAATGAGAAAGATCCAAAAACAGAAATTGAGAACGAGAAATGAGAATGACATACAGAAGTAAAGATAGCAGTTCTAATTTTATAGTCTGTCATAACTTGTTCCAACTGGATTTTATGACCTAAACATACATGTACAGGGAATTTTGGGGTGAGGTCCACCAGAGTGAGTGACAGAAGAACTGAGAGTAACAATATTTAACAAATAGCCTTAGTGGCTATCAGCAAAAGAAAGAAAACTTGGTGTCCATAATAATAATGTCCATGATTCATAAACAAATATATATATATATATATATATATATATATATATATCTTTATTTTGTACTCGAGGTACACTAGTCGGTGTTTTTGAGAAAGAAAACAAAGGACATAAAAAGTTAATAAAGTCAACAGTCTAGCAATAACGCAAATGCATAGTGAGACTGGTCCGTCATATCATAGGTCTTACACGATCATTAAATTTTCAATTACCAGCACGTTATGAATAATTGTCACGATGCAGCCTGTAATGCTTTGATTTTATGTTGAAGTAGCATTTTTCGCAAATTACTATCCTATAATGTGCATTAAAAGAGTAGTTGTACTGGCATTTTACACCCCTCACAATGTCCCCTCCATCGTTTTGATACAAAGCCATACTTGTCCACAAAATCAGATTCGTGCAAGTGACAGTTTTCTGACTGAGACTGGATCCTTGTATTATAGTGGCGACTTAGGCTTTCAGATCGCTTTATGTTTGTTGATGCTTTTTTGGTGTATAGGGAACACTGATCCTTAGCAATTGATTTTTCACAGTCTGCACCAAATCATCCGTCAGTATGATTGTTCAATGCTGTGGCATTATGTTTTGACGTAGTTCTCTCTATATCTGCATTGCTATTTTTTCCATTGTTTGCATCATCAAATGCAACATTGTCCACTGCACCTATAGCATCAGATATACTGCTGTTTCTCGTTCATTTTTACCGTCTTGGCAACCATTATAATATCTTGCCATAGCAAACACTTTGTTACAAAAGTCAAATCTGAATTGTAATTTTATACTCAGTCTGTCAGGCAAGCAAGTAGATGGTTGAGTCAATCTAACTACCACACAAAGCAAAATAAAACAAAAGGTTGCTCTGTTGAGCAGGCAAGATAATTGCCCACAGCAGCCATCTGGTGGTTATCATGGGCACTAGTCTCAAATCCTGGCAGGGGACAAAGATCATGTCATCCTGAACAGGAAATACTCAGTTTACGATGTACAGCTGCTGGGACCAGAACCTTAGCCTTACAAGTCTACTCACAATTTCCTTCTGTAATCTGCTGAAAATCCTCTCACAATTTGTGGTTTATACAGCAGGGCCAGAATTTCAGCGAGAATCTGAGAATCAATTCTTATAAAGATTCTCCCAAACTTGTCTTTCTTTAAAAAGAAAACGAACTGACAAAAACCCAAATAGATTCTCGCAAAAATTTGCAAAATTCTGGCCCTGTACAGTGATGTCTCCAGCTTCTCAAGAGGACAGAGAACCTAGAATCTAAAAGAGCACTTTGAAGCACACAATGACAATCCAAAAGAGCACCCAAAGTAGCTGTCCAAAAGACAGGCATTTTTTTTTTTTTTTATGGAAATAATTTTGAATTTTTATCTTTTACTCATGGTCAAAAGGTTGACTGACATGTTATTTTCTCAATTAGTCTAAATTATATTCAATTTTTATGACAAAAAGAAGGCAATGGCCCAAAATATAGGAGAAAAGGCCAGGGTGCCTACACAGAAGACAGGAAGGAAAGGAAAGGGGCAGGGGACAAAACATAAGGGGAGGGCAAATCTCTGTTCTATTTTAAAAATACAGACAACACTGTAATACTTTACTGAAAGTTCTCATGGACAAATTTATAATTTATGCAGACCTGTGCATTTCAGGTTGAACTGGGACCAGTTTGGGCTTTTGGCCTCTAAAACTTCAGTCTGAAATGTAGTGCCGATCAGCCCAATCACGCCAAAGACGCACAATTTACCAAGCTTTAAGAGTTCCTGGACTTGCTTGATGGCAGACCAGTGAGCCTCACTGGCAAAATTTTGTAGTCCTGGGCTTGAGACTGAGCAAATACTCAGGCCTGTTTATGTATCCACAATGAGATTAACTACTTCTAACCTGTTGTGTAACATGTTTGATAGGCAAGGAGTGTTGACTTGGAAAAAAAAAAAGAAAGAAAAAAAAATTAAAAAATGTGCTGACTCAGAATTTTGGGCAAGATAAGGGTCACACTACAACATACATGCCAAGGTCTTGTATTTCACTTGTGTATTTTTTTCAATAAGGCTCCACTGAAGTAGAACTTTTCTCACTGATAAATGCATAGTGGGTTCATAACTTCACACATGTTGTCTGTCAGTGCACAAAGATATTATAAACATCTACAGATCATTTTGTTCTCATTTTCACAACATTGCAGACATGTTGCAGTGGGGAGGGGGCAGAGTGGGATAGTCAACTTATGGGAAGGTTATGTCAAATTTAACAAGAGGGCTGTGTGAACAGTCCATGCTCAGCTGACCTAAGCTTGTTCACAAATTCAAAGTTGCAACCGTAAAGGCTTATGTTGAGCTTTAGCTGAGAGAATATGACATTTAGAAGTATTTCTAATATTGGTCTCAAGAAAAATTCATTAAAAAAGAAAATTTTACAGGAGCACAAAAAAATTGAAGAAGATTTAAAGAGAACTTTTAAAAGAATATTGCTACTTGGTGCAGAAAATACATGATATTGAGCATTAGACTGCCCATTGACTTACATAGTAATCAACAGTAAAGGTGCATTTACTGGTAAGTACACAAATTGCAACAAAAAAAAAAAACAAAAAAAAAAAAAAAAAGATTTAAAATCAGGAATCCACAGCAATGCCACATCTTGAATAGCATTGTTTTACCCTTTCACAAGGAACATATCCACCAAGTTTCAGCTTAATCTGAGTGACTGTTCTGGAGAAAAAGTGAACAATAGCAAAAACACACAAATTAGATGTCCTGTGCTTAGGTGAATCATAAGTTGACCGTTTGAACAAACTTGGTGGAAACCCACTAGAGTAATATCCATGTATCATGCCAAAAGCAAATCATCTATAACAGCTCTGTGACCTTGGGAATTAGGTCAAGGTAAGCTATCTTCACACATAACCTTGCCATTATGAAGGACTTTAATCCTGTATAATATCAAAGTCATAGCTCAAAGATCACCTGAGCTAAAAATCCAAAAATCACTGCAGCATGACCATTTGAACCAGCTTGGTAGAAACCCTTCCAAGGTACATTGCTACCAAGTTTGAAGTGAATCTTGCAGACAGTTTCGGAGAAGAATGTCAAAATGCGAATTAGCATTCGAATGCCCATTGACATACATAATAATCAATTGGAAAACTGCATTTACGGATAAGTACCCAAAATGCAAAAATCATTAAAAATTCAAGAATCGACAGCAGTTCCACCTAGTCAACAACTTTGTTTGACCCTTTCACAAGGAACATATCCACTAAGTTTCAGCTCAATCTGAGTCACATTATTGGAGAAGAAGTCGAAAATAATGAAAACACACGCACAATCATAAAAAAAAATAAAAGGATTGCAGCGCCACCTGGTGAAAAAAATTCAGAACTGGGAGTCCCTAGGAATGTTTCTGTGTGATATCAGAGCAATTAGGTGAGCAGTTTCATCGGAGATTTTTTAAGATTTGCCCCAAAAAAGCACAAAAAAATCATTAAAATTCCAAAAATCACTGGAGCATGACCATTTGTGCAAACTTGGTAGATACACACGCTAAGAACATTGCCACCAAGTTTAAGGTGAATCTGGCTAGCAGTTTCGGAGAAGAAGTCAAAAATGTGAATTAGCATTAAAATGCCAATCAACTTACATACGAATCAATAGGAAAGGTGCATTTACCGAAAAGTAATTTAATTGAAAAAAATCATTCAAAATCAGGAATCCACAGCAGTGCAACCTGGTGAAAAAACTTTTTTGACCCTTTTCAAGCAACACATTCACCAAGTTTCGGCTAAATCTGTGTGACGGTTCTGGAGAAGAACTAAAACATTGTGAAAACACACAAAAATTCATAAAAAAATGTAAAAAAAATCACAGCACCATCTCTTGAACAAATTAAGGTCTGGGGGTCCCCAGAAGTGTTCCTGTGCAATTTGGAAGCAATTGGCCAAGCAGTTTTTAAGAAGATTTTTTAAGATTATCCTCAAAAATGAACAAAAAAATTCATAAAAAATCCAAAAATCACTGGAGCATGATCATTTGAACAAACTTGGTAGACACCCACCCAAGGCACATTTCCAACAGGTTTGAAGCAGATCTAGCTTGCGGTTTTGGAAAAGAAGTAGAAAATGTAAATTGTTTACGACGGACGGATGACGGATTTTGAGACTATGGTATCAGCTCAGGTGATATGGTCACTGGAGCTAAAAATCACAAAAATAGAAAAAACCTGCAGCACCACCTGGTGAACAAATTAAGAACTAAGAGTCCCCAGAAGTGTTCATGTGTGATAACAAAGCAATTAGGCCAGCGGTTTCAGAGAAGAGTATTTTTTAAGATTCCCCCTCCCCCCAAAAAAACAACCAAAGATCACTGGAGCATGACCATCTGGGCATTAATGTTCTTGGTAGAGACCAACCCAAAGTAGATCCCCACCATGTTGCATGAGGATCTCGCTATTGTTTTTTTAAGAAGTCAAAAATGTGAATCGTGGACATATGACTGAGCCTACCAAAAGCTCAGCTGACTAATAAGTCCAAAGAGCTAAAAAAAAAAAAGTCTTAATGGTAGGCAGCATAACTGTTTGTACACCTCAGGAACTTATGAATGATAGATTGATCGTTTTTCTAAGGACTTGGCTGAAACAGGCATTCAACTGCATGTACTGTACATGTTATTTTTGGACTAAAAGTTGCACCGGTGCACAGAACTTACAGGTGATGCTTTTCCACATTTGCTTCTGTACTCAATTTCAGTAATATGTCATTGTCTGCTTGGCAGATTTATAGGCAACTGACTTTTTGGTCAATGATCAAACGAAGTGTGGTCAGAGTCTGAGCAGCTCAATAGGTTGCTCATTTCAAAAGGTGACAGAGATCATGAACAGCTATGAACCTCAATTTCACATGGACGAGTTTCACATTGACCATTAAGTGCACAAGACACATACAAACGCCCCATCTCTTCAGTCTTCAAAGGTCATTCTTCAAGGTTCAAAGAAGTTCAACTTCTTTGTCAAGGGAATAGTGGTAGTCTGAAATTTTGTGTCCAGTTGGGGTCAGAGAATGTTCAATACATTATCATAAAGCCCAGACCATGAAGAATAACATTTATCAAAGTACATGTACCTGATACAGTGAGACCTTACCTCAACGACCATCGCTCCGGATGACCACACTGTGGTCTCTTACAGCAGGTAGTTTCTCACAGGAGGTATAATAGAAAAAGTATCGAGTCAAGTTTGTGAAAAAGTGGTCTTTCAAGACAGGTGATCTTTCATTAGAGTGGTTTGCGAAGGAGGGGACCAGCTCTCTCTCAGGGACCACTCTACTGTCCTACCCGAGTCCTGGCAGTTCTCTCACAGGGACCACTCCACTGTTGTAACGTAGTCCTGGCAGCTCTCTCTTATGGACCACTCTACCGTCATACCAGAGTCCTGGCAGCTCTCTCAGGGACCACTCTACTGTCATACCAGAGTCCTGGCAGCTCTCTCTTAGGGACCACTCTACTTTCATACCAGAGTCCTGGCAGCTCTCTCTCTCTCTGGGACCACTCTATTGTCATACCAGAGTCCTGGCAGTTCTCTCTTAGGGACCACTCTACTGTCGTACCAGAGTCCTAGCAGTTCTCTCTCAGGGACCTCTCTACTGTCGTACCGGAGTCCTAGCAGTTCTCTCTTAGGGACCACTCTAATGTCGTACCGGAGTCCTGGCAGTTCTCTCTCAGGGACCACTCTACTGTCGTACCGGAGTCCTAGCAGTTCTCTCTTAGGGACCACTCTACTGTCCCACCACAGTCCTGGCAGTTCTCTCTCAGGGACCACTCTACTGTCATACAGAAGTCCTGGCAGCTCTCTCTCTGGCACTCATCTGTATCTTACTCATAGAACTAAATTATGACTTGTGACAAAGTGTACACCATAGGCCTTCACATTTTAGTCTTGTTTTTCTTCAGTGCAACAGATATCTGTAAACCTGTAAATGAATCTCATACCTCTTTACCCATACAATCAAGTTTGTGACTACAAAGCCAAATCCATGAGAATTTCTCCTATACACAATTTCTAAGATCATTTATTTGAAAAAGGACATTGAAGATTTTCAAGAAATAAATTCTACATTCTATTATGATCGGGTGATCCCATCTCAGTTCCAATACAGCATTTAGGGAAAGTCGTGCTCTTTAATCAAACAAGTGTACTACCAGTATCAGTCACTTGGAATTGCATGTTATGCCAACTCATTACTGTGTTTTGACTGCACCCAACTATTGTCACTCTTTTTTGTTTTTGTTTGTTTAACAACTTGTTTCCCCCACCACCCGCCCGCCCACCTACAGAACTTACTACTTTTTTATTTTGCAAACACCTTGAACTGATAATGTTTCTGTTGTAGATCACGCATACTGTGATAGAACCTGAACATGCTAGCAGTATCATAACTGGGTCAATTATGCAGGTTAATTGTACCCTTTCCAGATGACAGTCGACTTTCCTGGTGGAACATTTTGTCTCTGAAGGAGATAACTTATAGTCACAGCATGGAAACCAGTCACATGAGTGACCCTGTAACCTTGACAATTAATAGGTGGAGGAGCCTCAGATACAATCCCAACTTTGGTCTTACCTTGTGAGATACAATCCCAACTTTGATCTGACCTAGTAAGATACAATCCCAACTTTGGTCTTACCTAGCATATCTAGATACACAATTCCAACCTAAGTCTAACCCACATACAAAATCGTAACAACTTTCAGCAAGTTTTGTTTAGTTTTTTAATAGTTATCACACAGAAATCAATTTCACATAAATGACCCTGTGCCCTTGAGAATTAGGTCAAGGTGACCAAACTATACTCTCAACCTAGGTTTCACCTGAATACATTATCCTACTAAGTTTCATCAAGTTTTGTTATCGATAAAGATATGAGTACCCATGGTGACCTACAAAATAGGTTAAGGTAACTGAATATCAAAAGTAACCTAGCTTCCAATCAGATGCTTCTACAGTGCAAGTTTCATGATAGTAATTCAATTTGTGAAAAACTAGACATACCTTCAATGCAAACATTGACTGAAGGGTCCCCAATTTGCTCAGATTAAGTCATGGTGACATCAAAATCTAATCAGTTCATCTTACCAGGTAAGCTCAGCACATTGCCAAATTTGAGCAAAATACATGGAGGCATTCTGTAGATATTGTGCTAACGAGAATGTGCACACCCGGACAGACATCCGGACAAATTGAGAGACAACCCAAAAACAAAAAGGGTCCCCCCCCCCATGGGGCGTACCCTTGAAAATAAAAAAGTTATCCCATTCACAAGGTTAAAATATATAATGATCCCCTGGTGACCCTGAAAGGTCACTGAATGTCAAACTTTGCCAACCTTTGAATGAGATGCTTCTGCAGTACATGTTTCAAGCTAGTAGCCCAATTTGTACAAAGTCTGCAAAGGTAGAAATATGATGACCCAGCATAACCTTAGGTCCCAGTTACTGAATGTGAAATTCAGTCAAGCGCCCAATGAGATGCTTCTACAGTTTAAGTTTCATGATGATGGCTTAATTTCTTGAAAAGTTACTACATCCACAAGATAACAAAGGATGGTGAAACATATGAACACACATACAGACAAAAGGCCCAGCTGGTGAAAAAATCACCACAAGGTAGCATTCTGTAGCAAAATGTCTCCTCTTTCCCAAAAATTGCAATTTTGTATCAAAGACTCAAAAGTCCTGACATTTCCTTTTGCAGCACTAATAGTTTGCAAGGGCCTAGTGTGTAGAGTATGAAGTTAGTAGTATTCTCATTAAACAGCAAAAGTTACAACCCACCCACTGGCCCACCCCCCATCAGATTACTGTACTGTGGAAATCCTTGATACAGTTTCATCTGAAGAATCTTATCCATTGAAATTCAGACAAAATTTTGAAATTTTACTATCTGTTGAAAGCCCAAAATATGTCACCAGAACCTGATGCTTTCTGAAAAGCATGGAACTCATCTCAAAGGCAGTTCTGTATTTTGGCATGAATGATGAAGAAACCAGAAAATAGCAAGCACCATACACTGAACTCTCAGTGAACAGTTCACAGTGTTTCACCATACAAGTTGACAGTGGGACCATCATACATACAGGTAGTTTAATGGTTGTAAGGCTATCTGTATTTCTGGCAAGACTCCAGGTACAAGGCAAACATGCGACAACATTTGACTATATTTAAGTACTTAATTAGCTTTCCCTCTGCTTGACAAAGCCCTCTTAGACACAGTTACCTGACAACTTTACTTTAGCAATCACAAGACCTTTATCATCTCATCCACATCCATGAAAATTGAGCACCCCAAGATCTGGACATTAGTTAAAGACATGTCACCAGCAAATTGGGGCAGAGAAAAGAGGGTAGTCATAGTTGTTACCCTATTGTCCATGCTTTACCTCTCGCTGTCTACATAAAACCCTGCTTTGACCTTTCTTTCACTTACACCTTACCTTTTAATTTTGTTCATTTGACACTTTAGATTCTCTTGATTAACATGTTAAACACTGGTACTAAGAGATACCAATCATCCCTCTGTTCTTTTTGCTGTGTATACAATGTGTGTGGGGGTGGGGGGTGGGGGAGACACCCATGGGCCTAATGCTCTGTTGACACATAATCTTATGTCCATCATCATAATTTATTTCCTGAAATGCATTCCTTTCATGACCTAGAGAAACTAATCAAGGTCATCCATATTATGCAATATCAAACTTTCACATGATACACATTTGTGGTACATTTGGTATCATCTGCCATATTCTTTATTAACATATTGAATATTGTGACCTTTTCTCACATGCTTAACGATTCTGAGAAATAAATCAACGTTACACAACCTATTACAAAATCGGGCCATTGGCATGAATTTTGGTGTTCCCATTTTAGTTTACTAGGGCAATAATGAATTTAATGTGTTCATATGATGTCCATTCCAACAATTACCATCAGTGGCACCCTCACGACTCCACATCATATTCTCTGTTTGTATGATGTTCCTATAATGGTATATCCATAAACGAGTTACCATGTAATGACCATCACAAAACATAACTGAAATGCATTGCCTCTGTGACCATGAGAAAGTAGGTCAAGGTCATTCATACTATGTAATATTAAACTTCTACCTATGATTCACATTTGTGGCACATTTGGTATCATTACCCCTTTTCTTTCTCAACATTCTGAATTTTTTATCCTTTACTAAGTGCTTAATGACCTTGAAAAATGGGTCATGGTCACTTAAAATATCA
Source organism: Hermodice carunculata (assembly GCA_964020975.1). Classification (NCBI taxonomy): domain Eukaryota; kingdom Metazoa; phylum Annelida; class Polychaeta; order Eunicida; family Amphinomidae; genus Hermodice; species Hermodice carunculata. The sequence goes on along the minus strand of OZ026622.1, from coordinate 63,138,569 downwards.
CATAATTTGACCACTGGCCTAATGCATACCACATGTAAATATTGCAGTTCTGTCTCAATTTATTATTACAACAAGTTGACGCTGACGCTGTCCATATCTCCCGCCCACATAATTTTAAAACAAAGATAACTGTATATTTGGCAGGTATATACTGGCATGTTTCTGATATTGTGCTTAAATGGGGACGATACATTAACTGTACCTCTACCCTGGGTGTCATGGTAAACATATACTCAAGTAAATAAAAAATAACCTAAAAATTATGGCATGAGCAGAATGCTGGAATTTTACATGTGATTTGTAGTCATCTGAAAACAAGAAAAATGTATAGTGTCAATGAAACAGAAAAATAACTGTTTCTTACAAGGTTACCAGTTGTGATTCTCTGTTAAGTTCTGCAGTGTGATCCATGTCATGTGATGGTCTGTGTATGGCACCGCGAATGCATCAGCAGATAGGACTCTGTTGTTATTGTCGTCTGTGAAGATCAGATCCAGGTAACCACCAAGCCTATGTGTTGGTTTTGATATCCACTGCTTGAGTTTGCGATGGGTTGGTTTGGGGCAAAGATTGTTGAAGTCGCCCATCAATATTAGTTCATAGTGGACTGGTATGTGCGAGATTTCTTCATTAAGTAAAGGCAGAAACTGTCTGGCTGGTGTGTGTGGAGGGCAGTAGACTACCATAAGGAGCCAAGGATTTGCAGTGGTAGGAAACAATGTAAGACCCATTATCTGTAGTTGGGAAGCACTGAATGAATATTCCTCTGTATGTGCATCATAGTTGTATTTGACATAGACTGCGAGGCCATGCTTTGTTGGTTTGGTTTTTAAAGTGTACCTTTCTATCTGGCAAGCTTCAGTACAATCCTCAACATGTGTTTCTGTCACACATATGAATGATAAGTGTTGTACAGCATGGTCAGCCTGCAGATCAGATATATGACACTTTAAGGATCTTATGTTTATATGGCCCATGGTAATACAGTTTTGTGAAGTCAACTGTAATGGATGTTGCCATTTAAAAGGGGTCTCTATCCTCATGCGTTGCATTTCTTGTAAGGCTGACTTGTGGACTTGAATCTTGTTAGGGTGGAAGTCCACAAGTTTAAGCCCTTCTCTGGACTTGGCACGACTTAACAAAGTATATACAAGTCCTTGCTGAACACACCTAACTTTATCTGGCACAGTCAGATTTCCAATCATGTGTTCATAGGTTGTACCTTGTGATTTATGAACTGTAATAGCAAAGGCAAGAGTACCTGGAAACTGACGTCTCTCAACAGGTACAGGACATTGTGATTCCAGTATAAATTTGGTTGTAGTAGCTCTTATAGGAACACAGTCATGCAGGCCAGGAGGACTTGACTTCCGTGCTTCTCTTCCTACATCTTCATGATCAAATTTGACAAATATTATGCCTTTCAAAGGATTTTGTTCGTTGATAGAAATATGTTTGATAGTACCAAGTGCACCATTTATTAGGTGATCACTGATATCTAAGTTCTTTGTAAGCATAAACCTTGCTCCAACTAATATCGCACGCAAGAAATATGGGATGGATGAACTGCTTCTGGTGACCTTGAAATTAGGTTAAAGTCATGTCCTTCAAGCATGACATAGAACCTTACAAGGTTGATCAACTGTAAAAGTTAAGTGATCCTAGCTCACTTGTTTCTTCAGATATTGCATACAACAAATTCAAAGAAAATTGAATTGCCGCTGGTGACCTTGGAATTAGGTCAAGGTCACACACCTTCGAACTCTATGTAGACCCTAACAAGAGTGATCAACTGTGAAAATTTCATCATCCTATCATATCTGGTTCTTAAGATATCGCGCGCAAGAAGTTTAGAGATAAATGACCCTGGTGACCTTGAAATGGGGTCAAGGTCACTCTCCTTCGAACTCGACGTGAACACTTATAAGGGTGACCAACTGTAAAAAATTCATGATCCTAGCTTAATCTGTTCTTGAGATATCGCGCGCAAGAAGTGTGGGACGGATGCACGGACGGACGGACGGTCGTCATTACTATATCTCCCCCCCCCACTTCCTGGGCGGGAGATAATAATGAATTTGATATTTTGGATACCTATACATGTCCATGCCATAGACATCTGGTTGTATGATATTCCTGTAATGGTATACTGATGTACATATATCCACAAATTCAGATGTAATGACCATCACAAAAATAGTCATGAAAAGTTTTTGCACAGTGACCTTAAGAAAGTAGATCAAGGTCACCATTTTATGTAGTATTTAACTTCCACACATGGTACACACTTTTGGTGCATTTGATGAAATTAGCCTTATAAATTCTCAAGATAATGAATTTCATAAATTTCAACAAATAATAACTTATATTTCTTGTTCACCTATTGGTGGCATTACTAGCTTTGTTCAGGTTTGACATAATGACCTCCACAATATTCTATCAAATTTCATAAGCATTCATTGAAAATCAAACACACCAGAGCATTTTTAATTTGTTCACTTTTTGGCCCCGTAATACATACCGTATTTACCCACGTAAAAGTCACCCTGTCGTAATAGTCGCAGGGTATATTTTGAGACCAAAAATCTGATCCCCAGTCCAAACCTGCCATAAAAGTCACACCCCCGAATCAATGAAGTAAAGTCAAAATGCCTAAAAACAGTATTTAACCCTTAGCATGCTGGGCAGTTTTGGGATCGGCACAGCCAGCCACCGGGCAATTTTATTGTTTTGTTGTGCAACATGCTGGCGCAAAAGTGCCGTAGCTTTTTTTATTTTTGCAATTCATGCAAAATGATCTCCTCTACTTTTCTCAATATAACCTTCTCTAGATTTCTTTGCGGTTTCTTTGTCAATTTAAACAAAACTCCTGCTCTACACCCGAACAAAGTGAATATGTAAATCTCAAACAAGAATTGATCAAAATGGTCACGCTTGTGTGAATACAATTGCACGGGTACTGGTTCGCACATTTTCCTTGGTTAGTGTCACGAATGATGATTCCTCTTTAATTTTTTCTTAATATTGATTGCGTGTCACAATTATAGTGATTGAGTTTGTTTGTTGCTATAGTAAATAGTCGATATTAACGCACTTCATAGTAGTCACTGATAATTTAAACTGTCAACATGATCAACACATCCAGGCGTGCAGTGGTATTTTCCCAAACCACGTTAACCTGCGGTCGGCGTGTTTTACTCTTTTTCTGTGAAAAATTGTACCCTATGCTCTATTGTACGCAAAGACTGGTAGTATGTTATCATTCTGACCAATTTACAGTGTGAAATTTTGTTTTTGCTTTAATAAATTGTGTGCAATTGTCACTTGCGTTTTTGCAAATGTTGCCCATCTTCAGACTTCACAACACGAGGTAGCGAGAACTCCCAAACGAAACATCAGTAGAAAACAACCCATTTGATTGGAGGGCGAACACTATGTGATCGATTCCAGCCCCCTGACTAGAATATTGAACAATAGCCTTCGGTAGTTTCCGACTAAAATGATGACGTCTATCATTTAAAATAGAGCAGCTTCGGAGGGGTTTCCCCTTAAATACTTTTGTTTCAGCCAATGGGAAAGCTTGTTCTTAATATAAACAAAAGTTCTAAGGATTCTAATGATGTAAACAGCATGGCGGGCAGATGAAAAAAGACCGAGACCACGATAATGAAATCATCCCATTTTTGTGCAGTTTAAATTGCAGTTAAAATTAAGCCCCTTTCACAAACCATATTTTGGTACACCAGCGATGTGGTAGACCGAATCCATCCTTGGTACAGTAAACCAACTTTTAGTCATTTAACTCATTTACATTGGCATCTTGTTAATTATGATTATGATTTGCCTGCATGAGCAAATACGTTATACTCGTTTCTATGCTTAAGTTATCTGCATGTTTTATTTATTTATTATTTTATGTAAACTCATGCATCACTGTATGTTTATTATACCAAATAAAATCAACCAATCAAATGAAATTTTCCTCCAAAATGGGAACAACAGCCTATATAATATCTATATTTCACAATTACAGACTGGACCTACCGATGCAGTCAATGGACCCACTATTTTTCCTAAAAATGGAAAAAGATGGGTCCAATGGACCCATAATGAAAAATCCTCAATGCTACTCCTGTGAATCATCCACTTTGAAAACTGGTAACTGATATATATTAATCATCACTATTTTTGCTGTGTATACAATATGCAACTGCAACTTTTTACTATTCCAATAAAGATACACACCCAAGGTGTTCTGTCACTAAGATCAGGAGTCCAAACACACACACAAATTGTGAAGGCCAGTACTCATGGATATGCTTGGTTTAAAACCCCTCAGCATAAAAATACAGAACTATTGCCTCCCCTGTCCCCAAGTGTAAACTCCTATGAGTAAAAATACATTCATAATCATTCCATTGCTTGTGCCCTGCTGTCAAACCCCTCAGGATAAATATACAACAATTGTATCAATTCAATTCTGATCTTGCATATGTCCTCACACAAATAAACAGAACAGGTAACTTTTTTTGTAATCTGTATATTATCAAAACTTCATTACCCCTCAAGCTAGACTGTCCCGCTACAATTCCTTACCAACTTTATCTACACAATACCTCCAAGAGAAAACGCTGGCTGGTCCTCCATCCTTGTGCATTTGATCTGTGTATTACAATGTCAATGAGATGATCACCATGGAAGACTGGCCGAGCTGTGACATAACAGATTCTTACTGAACAAAACATGATTTACTGCCCTGCAAGTAAATGCTACAAGTCACTGGGTCTATACAAGATCAGACGTAATCATCTGGAGAACACTTTCACCGGCATCTCTTTTCCAAAATTATGAAACTTTACAGAAAAGCTTGTGATTATCCGCAAGACAAACAATTGCGACAAAGGAATTGTCATTATTGCCATTCTGGCCTACAGTTGACGCACCCAGGCAACTCATAGACAATGTTCCAACTTACAGACTGCATCTTGTTTTTGCTCAGTCTGAACATTCAGCGTCAATCACTTTTCAACATGCCGTTTTGGTTCACAATCAAGATTTGTACTTTCCTGCTGTTTTCAGTCAAGCAAGTCTTCAAGATGACACTTCCCCCAACAAATTTACCATGTTCTTTTGTCAATGACCTCCCTATTTCTGAAACGTTGTGTCCACTAATAATGTCAGTGTTCATGATGAATTGAGGTTGTGCATCACACAGCAGTGTAAACCTAGCATTTCCCATCTTGTTCAAGCTGAAGTAGTTGGGACCGAAACTATGACACACTTCCAAAACAAGTATAATGACACCAACATTCCCAAATTTACTGCAGATCTTGCTGAATGCAACTAAAAATTAAAATTGAATTTATCCCATGTTGCCTGTCAAAAAAAGTAATAAAAAAAAAAAAAAAAAAAAAAAAAAAACAGAAAAAAAAACCAACAAAACATTATGGACTGAACGCTGAATTTCATGCATGCTGGTAGTTTTTATCAACTTCAACATCCATGTCGAATACTAGTATGCACCACACATAACAGCTATTACAAGAGAAAAATCAGTCCACTATCATCTGCTCTAATTCTCAGTTTCTTTGGATTACCGGAACTGCTAGTTTGGGCATGCTTCATTTGTTCCTAATCAAAAGCTGACACTGCCTGCCATATGCATTCAAACTGATGGAGCTTGCACACTGATAACAGCCGGGTCATTTTGCTGGGAACCAACTGTATTTTCATTAAAATGAGATGGGTATCAAAAGCTGTAACATGTTACACTGACACTTTCCTTTCTCTCGTAGGTTTTGCTGGGTGTAAGTTTCATTTATTTGTTCATAAGCTATATGCTTGTACAAACCATCTGTCGTCATGCACACTGCTCCCAAGAATATGCCACCACTTTTACCCTTGGAGGTGGGTTTGGACCTTGGTTCTACGCTTTGCTCATAAACTTCACCACACAAGTCCACAGTAGGCTGGCAACAAAGAATTTGTCAAAAGACATGCAACGGTCAATTTACAAACCGGCTGCACAAACAAGCTGACAAATCAATAGACACTTTCCAAAACATTTCACACAAATTTTGTCACAAATACATTTAAGTTCTTGAGCAGAATTAGAACATGTTGGCATGGTCATGAGTGAATGAAACTGGACATGATTTTATCCCCTACTCTGTACCTTATTACATTGAAAACCCACGGGATATGGCCTATGTGATATTGTTGACCATATCCCATGGGTGGGACTACTTTTTACCGTATTTGTAAAATCAAAGATATGGTTTTCCAAATATGGCAGGAATAAATTCCATATTTGGTATGACCATGGGTCAAAGGTCCACTTAATTTTTCATCAGCACTGAAGACTCAAGGTGAGTACCGCCAACCATCATTCAACAGCTGAATGGGCACAAAAATGTGCAATCCGTGAACAATTATGCAACAACATGAGGAAATCAACAGCAGGACATGTGCAGCTTCATCAAGGGAATTCATTTTTTCAGAGACCTCCAACATCTGTCCAAAAACCTCCCCAGACTCTGTCTTTATCGCTTGTCCCAGCTGGCGTAGCAGGTAGCCATTGCCCCATTTTTGGGGGGCAATGCTTGCAATGCTGCTGTCAGTGATGGGGCCAAATTGACGGCCCTCAGTCAGTTGAGCTCTACCCGTGCATACTTTGACACTGTGTCCTGCCTTGCCTGTTGAGGAAAGCTACTGGGGGTCCTGTTGTCTCACATGAAGAAGACATGTTTGTGCTCCACCAGGTCATGGAAGTGGAGGAGTGCCAAGTATATCGCCTCCAGTTCCAACCAGTTTATTTGGTGAGGTGCAAGTGACGTCTGCCAAGGGCCCAACGCAGTCCGACTCTCCACTTGGGCTCCCCAACCGGACGGAGAAGATTCCGTGTAAATCGTAAGCTGGGCCTGAAAAGGCTCCAGTGTCTGTCCTCTCATAACATTCTCCCGGACAGTCCACCACAGAAGGTGTGGCTGATCCTGGATGAGGATCAGCACCTGGGTGTGATAGCCCTGGTCTCTCGTCCATCTGCCCTGCAGGGCCTGCTGCAAAGGACGATGGTGGAGCTGGCCTGATGGGACCTGGAAGTCCATCAAGGACAGGGAGCCTAGCAGGGCGAGTGATTGTTGAGCCAAGTGGATCTTTGCCAGTCAGAAAGGGCCTGAGCAGAGACAGCAGTCTGTCCCATCTGTCCTCCGAAGGACGACAGACGTAGGCTACCAAATCGAACTGGATGCCGAGGAAGATCTGCACCGGCTGAAGACTGGACTTAGGTAGGTTCACTATCATGCCCAAGCCTTGGCAGAGTTCAAGAATGCTCTGTGTGTGATGCTGCCAATCTACGCGCTGAAGCACCCGGATAAGCCAACTGTTAAAGTACACATGAATGCGAATGGCTGAGTGGTGAAGGTAAGCAGCAACTGTCTAAGCGAACCTGGTATACACCAGTGGTGCCGTGGTGAGACCAAAATGAAGCCCCCTGAGCTAGTATATTGGGTCCGCAAATGCAAACCAAAGATACTTTTGGGAAGTCTCCATCATTGGCCCATGGAAGAACAAGTCCTTGAGATTCAGGGACATTGTGCACTCCCAGGGCCGTAAGGCAGGTGTCTCTACCTGAAAGGACGGGACTTCCAGATAGGTGTCTATGACTGGGCGCCATCCTCCGTCCTGCTGGGGAACCAGGAAGAGTAGGTTGTAGAAGCCGGGAGACCCTTGGTCCTCTACCGACTCTATGGTGCGTATGAACCACCCCCAGGAACGCCGATGTTTTTGGTTCCGAGTGGGTGGAACTAACCACCATGGTTGTCGGCTTATTGGAGGGCTGTCTTCCAGAATCTGAGAATCAGGAATGCCGAGGCTTTCCTGACTTCTTCCCTCTACCAGAAGGCTTGCCCTACCTGGATCACTGTCTGCCCTTCCCAGGTCATTATGCTCTCAAGTGAGCACGAGTCGTGGGACAGGTAGACGTGGTCTGGGAAGCATGACGCTTCGGGGCAGAGGCAACAAGGACTGAGCAAAGCCGGTCATCGCCTTGGAGTGTGCCTGGTCTGCCGAGAGGGCCCAAAGGTCTTGCGCCCAGTGGACCATTTCTGCCATCTCTCCTCTGAACAGAGTTCGAGAGAAGAGGGGCCCTGTCAGGCTCTCCGAAAAATCAGGTCTGGCAACTTTTGACCCTGGAGGTAGGCGTCCCTCTGTGACAAACAAAGGTTCGCCTCCAGTGCGCAAGCGGTCCGCACCTGGTCTAACCAGTCTTGCCCATCCTCCATGATCTGAATGGAGCCCTCGAGGTCTTCAAGGAGAGACCCCAAAGTGGTCAACGACATGTCGGAATAGAACGCCCCCAGGACGGAGCCTCAGGCATCTTCCTCCAATCGCTTGAGATCAGCGGACGCCGAAATAGTTCTCGGCTCCCAAACATCAAATTCCTCCCAGTCTAAGTCCACAAGAAGTGAACCTGACAGGAAGATCTACTCAGGCACAGATTACCACATCCCCTGGACATCCAGCCTGAGAGGAATCCCCCCTGCTTCAATCAACCCCACAGAAGCAGTTGCTGCCACAGATGCTACCTCCACTTGCTCATCCCACAAGGGGACAGAAGGCAAGGGAGACTCATACACAGAGATCTCGGCAGCCACAGGCGGATAGGTCTGCAGGCAGGAGGGATCTAGCTGAGGATCCACCAAGCCGCTATCCTAGACCTGGCTCAAGGAAGAGACAGTGAGCTGCTACACCGACTAAGTCTGCTCATACTTGGCAACAGTAGTGGTGGCGAATGCTGAAGAAGACTGAGATTCCTTGAGCAACCGCTGGTCCTCACGGAGCTCCTCATCCGCCTGCTGCTTGAGAGAGTACTGCTCGCTCCAGGGCAAAGCCACCAGAAGTGCAGGAGGGACTGCCAGTACTACTATTGGGGGAACAGGGGATTCTGCCTGGACCGGGGGTGCAAAACCACCAGGCCAAAAGGCTCACTGGCAGTGGAAGGCTCCCTCACAGGTCTGGGTGTCTTCCTCCTTGGTCCCCTATACCGTTGCTTACTACCTAAGCTCTCGGATCTGGAAGCTCGAGGAGTCAACAGTGCCTTAAACGGTACTCAGGGCTTACGGTCCGAGCGCTCAGACTGGCCGAGGTTCCGGAATACTTGGGCGTGCACCTGTAGGTTTCGACTCCGGACTCAACGGTTTGCGAGGTTGCTGTCTGTCCGAGAACTCGCACCCGGACAACTGAAAACTTGACAGCTGAAGCCATCTTGGCAGACCTCTTCGGAGCGGACTCTGAAGAAGAAACAGTATGCCGAGAGGGGACAAACTATGCACGCAACATCTCAGCCTGCTGTATCATACTCTGTGACATCACCTCCAAAGCACATTTGGAAGTCGGTTAGGGCAAAGTCTTTGGTGCAGGATCTCCAAGAGAATATCTCTTGCTACTGGACTTTCGACTCCTATGTTTCTTAACCTTCTCCGAAGGCGTATCTGGAGGATGACGCCTATGCCTAGCACAATCCAACTTCCTCCGTGCCTGCTCACAGGGCAGCCATTTGTCCTCTCCCCAGTCCTAACAGTATTTACAAGTTTGCTTGCACGAGCAAACTTGGCCTGACTGCAGGTGACAACCATAGCAGTGTGGTCATCCTAAGTCGCAATATAGTGGTTCCTGGAACCTAACTTCTGTCCAACAAGGATGAGGATGCAGATACATGTAAAGTGGTATCCGGATCAACCCCTATGGACTGCCTCCCAAAAGAAGCGCTAACCCGGTGTGCATTACTTTCCCTCTCTCTGCGTTCTGTTTGCCGGGACGCCATCTTGAAAACTCTAAGTACAAGCAAAGAGTCTATAAATGATCAACTTTGCACTTACTATTTCAGTGGTATCCAATCACAGAAATCAGCTTTCTAGGTATGTAGGTCGAGTCAAACGGTCAATTTGCACTTACTATTTCAGTGGTATCCAATCCCAGAAACCAGGTATCAGGGTATCTGAAGGTTCCCAGACCACTGAGAAAAGATTTTCCGCAGAATACAGAATGCATAAGCGCAAAAAACAGTGAGCGTGGACAAAAGTTCACAGAGCTTCAACTGGCAAGGCAAGCCAGTAATGGCGCCCAAAAGAGGAAGGATGATACGGGGCGCATGTGCACGACATCACCATCAGTTCCACATGGACCAAGATGGCCCTACCTGACCATCAGGTTTCAGGATCAAGTGACTAAGCAACTCAACTAGAATTCTTGGGTGTCATGCCAAGACACAGAGGTCTTGGTACTGGTGGTAGAGAGGTAACATTATGTAACTAATGCTACATTCTATCTTAAAAACAACTATGCTGCGGGAGGAAATACCTTGTAACTTCGAACAACACGATGGAAATTTCAATACGTAAAATTCACAGGAACTTTATTACCAAAATTCATCAAAGAAAACAGAAAAGGTCGTGAAGGGATAATAAGCATATTTACATACTGATGTTTCAAAAGCTTCACCAGAGCTTCAAATTTTCCCCATACTTTTACAGTAATCCATTTCGTATGCCCATTGAACATATTTTCACTTAACCCTTTGTAATGTGTAATCCGGAAGCTGAAACAGCGTAGATCTGCCTCCTCACATTCAGTCTGATGCACATGGCATTTTCAGTAATTCATCAATGTGACTCTACATGGCACACTAATCAGTGAGGCATGACAAAAACCCCACATGTATGCATTCATGCTACATTAAATAAATTAACCAATTAACAAAGTACAATAAGAAAGCAAAAGTGTTTTTTTGGAGGAATTTGGTAGCTTGGGCAGAAAGACATGAAGCAATTTACAGGAGATATTTTAATGAAAGACAGGTGCTAGATTAATTTTGATAATTCTGTGAATAAAAACAGGCCGATCATTCACATCACCAAAACCAACCCTTCACAAAATATATTGATTTCAAAATCAGACATTTTAAATATAAACACTGCTAAAAATTTGTATAAAAGTTAAAGATCTTTTGGGCGTCTAATTTTATGCAACATGTTAAATGTCAGACTGTTTTTATGAATTTCTTTTATCAGACTGTTATTATGAATTTCTTTTATCTATTGCAGACCTGTGTTTACTAAGAAAAATGCAATGAAAGAATAAGAGAACTGTGACAGTCCTGTCCTCAGCTGACTTGTACATATATACCCTTGCGATTTTTCAAGATTTGCCCCCAAAAGAACAAAAAAATTCATAAAAAAATCCAAAAATCAAAGGAGCGTGTCCATTTGAACAATTCTGCCAGAGTTCCACTGAACATACATTGCCACCGAGTTTAAAGTCAATCTGACTGATCGTTTCTGAGAAGTCAAAACTGTGAATTAGCATTACAATGCCCATTGACTCACATAGTATCAACAGAAAAGGTGCATTTACCCACAAGTACCGGAATTGATCGTGAAAAATCATGAATTGACAGCATTACCACCTAGTGAACACTAGCGACAGCTTAAATACTGCCAAGCTTGATGCTGGCGGCAATATGTCTTGCTTTGTTTCTAGAGTTTTGGAATATTGTGTTTTGTGAAGTAAGGTGTAAGACTGTCTGCTAGAGAGAGAGAAAAAAAGAGATGTCGTTTTGTAGGCCTATGCAAGTTCCATGTATCATACATAATGCCAGATGGATGGTCTTTACAGATGAAGAGGTGACAACTGAGACAAGTCATGATAAACAAACATTACTCCCAAGGTGAAATCGAGTTAAAAAATAGAAAACACAGAACACCGCATGTGTGTTGAGAATCCATTAGTTTCAATGTTATATCAGACTGTGCATTGTAACATTGTAACTACGAGGGTGCAACACGTGCAAGTTACACATGCAGCCTTAGGTACACCTGTCCCAAGTTTGGGTTTGGGTACCTGTAAATCAAAATGATAGGAAGTCCCAGTGATATGTATATATATATATATAGCACTGTCCCCATAGCCCCCTTCACGGATAGCCTTGCACATGTGTATTTGATGTAAGTGACTTCCACCGCACAGGTTGATGGGATGCGAAGAGGCGCAAGCTGCAGAGTTGCCTATCTAAAACGCTCTGTTACTAGCATTTGGAAATGGACTGTAGCTCAACAGAGAGCATACAAACATCATAGAAATATAATATTAAAGTCATTTTATATATATATGCTCAGAAGAGTAAGCTTTTCTGACATATTGTTTAGCTTTGAAGTGAAAAAATGGAATAGATAGGGAATGCGGTCCCAGACCGCATGGTGTCTCTACCAGTGCCCCCTTCCTCTCTGGGAGCAGATACGGGCAAACTCGTCAGTTTTTAGGGAAGAGAGATGAGCAATATTTTTCTGGACTGTGATTTTAATTCACTTTGTATGAAATGTGAAAGATCATGCTTGTAAAGCATGACTCCATGTCATCATTAACCCTGAATATTTAAAACACACCTTTGATCACAAACTTCTTACTTGGTCACAAAGTTAAGCATCTGGGTTGCTACACGTACTGTCAGCTTGAAGAGAAGCTTGGCTCATCTCTGCTCATCCAAACGCAGTCCAAGCTGCAGTTGAAGCTCGACTCGGTTTAGAAAGGATAGGCTGTTGGCACAGCCATATTGTTACATGCTATGTAGTTTTGGTGAGACCAATTTGAAACTGATTCCTCCCATTTTTTTTCCACCAGCCACACAATTCTATATATGCACCATTGTGAAAATCGACAAGTAAATGTGAGGGGTCAAGCTTGTTCCCGTACTTTTTTTTCACCAATGCAAAATTCCTAAATGCTACATTGTGAAACTCAAATAAATTTGAGGCATTAGTCCCTGTTACACGATTCCAGAAAAAGCAAGACTGTTATAATCAAAAAATAAAACTGAATGTGTCACACCAGAACAAAAATACATTATAATTTCGCTCTGTCTAGATACCATGCTATATTACCCAGGTTTCTGCAAGAGAGAAGATAGATAAAATTTTGTATTCTAAAATCTTCTTGGGAGTGCTTGTATACCCGAAAATTGTTGGTTCAGAACACCTCAAATTTTAAAATTTATCTTCAGGCAATGTCCTGTATCTCCCCTTTCAACAGTTTTACCTTTCTTTTCATTTTTTAATTTTAAACCTTTGCCCATCCTGCAATTTATTTGTGGTGGAAAATCTGATTTTATATGTAAATGTGACAGAGGTGCTTCAATGAACAAAGACACTAAAGATATAGGCTATTGGTTAAACTTGCTTTTTTTTCCTCCCCCCCCCCCATACAAGATGCATTATTTACAGTAAGTTATGAGAGCCTGATTAAACATTGTTCCTACATAATACTGCTTTCATCTTGTGTTAATTTTGGTGTTTTTTGTGCATTTCTTTGTAAACACTGATAAGCATACTGGACCACTGGAGCATGACTTGTGTATGCAGTCATTACCCAGCCAATCAAGCCTTTGTTCCTTGACACTCCCATATGGGCTACTGCCCTGGAATATTCATGACACATTTATATCAGCTGCAGGGATGCTCTAGCCTGTACATTACCACAAGGAAGTGCCCCTATGTACGGGCAGATCCCTGAACCAAACAAGCAAAAATGTATTACTCATGCAAATATAACAACTTGCGTGTTTTTTTTTAATTCCTTTTTTTCTCAGGAAAGTGACAGTAATATTCTATACATCCACTGATTGAGCCTGAAACCATAATCATGTTTAGAATACATATTTTCAATTTCCAGAATGATGGATACATTGCTGATGATGGTATCCATCAGGACACCCCTATCACATGGCTGCTTATCCATGTTGCCTAGCAACAGGACAATTGATACTGGCGGGAAATGAATATGCACAAGTCACATTGTACACCAAACTGTTAAGTCTGCTGATATGTCTAGCAATATCAAAGGATTTTTTTTTTTCAATGCACATCTCATACCAGCTGATGTTGTTTTAATGTCTTTGTCTATTGTCATGATCATTACAGGCCTGGTTTAGTTACTTCAGCATTTCACATTACAAGGTGTACTTCAAAGAACATTACTTTCTTTATGCTACCCATTTCCTTTGAAGTCTGTGACCATTTTTCCTGTGTCCCCATGTACCAGGATCATCTTTGACAAAACTTTGGTGAAAATGAAGTCAATAGATTTTGACATGGCACTGTTTATTGCTTTTGTTCCTCTGTATTTCTACTTTTGCTTATTTCACTTATGGCACAAAACTGTGAAAATAGAAACACAGAGAAATAGTATTTCAACATTGATTTGATAGAAATTATGTTCAAAATAGTGAAATGCCTGAAATGCAAAAAACTGTGAAAATTCATACATGCAAAAATAAGTGCATTTACAGTATCATGGAAATGTCATCAGGGCTGATGGACTGCATAATCACCGGGAGGACAATACCCTCCTGCACTTTCTGTGCCTAGGATGATGAAACTTGTTTCATGTCTACAATTTAAATGTGTACATCACAACCAACCCACCATAACTAATGAATAGGCCTTAAATAGTTTTTTTTCTCTCTTCTTTTTGAAACCTGCACCAAAGCCATGCACTGATTTATACCTATAGTCAATGCACCTATTCTGAATATGTTTCTACTGTTTGACAGGGCTGGGGGAAGAATGGATATACTGATACATCTTAGCAGAGTGTTATTTACAGAAATAATATCCAGCATTTGTTTCTCTGTTTCTGATTTGTGCAGCTAAATGCAATGATCTGCTCCTTTCTAGCTGTCAAGACTGAGTAAAATATGCAGGTAAGCCAAAGTATCTTTATTTTATCGTGAAATCCCAAAGCTTGCACATCAGATGAGACAGGTGTATTCTAATGAACCAAGGAGCATATAGCAGTGTACGCCTCTTGAATGAACTATTCAGCATAATATTTTCGTAGTCATCTAAAATCAAATACTGGTATGTTATGTTTGTGCTTGATGTTTATGGTCCTTAAATCAATAACATGAACACTTGTTTTACATATGGAGCTATAAACAGAGCTGTTAGACCAAAAAAATACAAGCATGTTTCCCCTCACGGACCAACAGTTTTGGGGGGGTAGGTAGATATGCATAATTTTTTTTTTTCATCTGACAATTTGTGTGGGTCGGTATGCTTTCTTTGTTAAATATTCTACAATTTTGGGTAGGTGTTTTTCTTTTTCTTTTCTTTTTTTTTTTGGGGGGGGGGGTCAGAAGTAAGTTAACAGGGGGTTGGTATGGGGGTCAAGGGATGAGACGGTTGGGCTAGCAGAAACAAACAATTTTTTTGGGGGGGCCTATTAGCTTCATGTTTTACACTTGACAAGGTGAGGCACATGTAATACACGGGTTGGCAGCATTTCATCAAAAACAAACTATCTAATATACATTTTGCTACCAACATTAAAAGCAAATGGTAAATGGAAAAAAAAAAAATAAATAAATGACCCTGCAGTTAAGTCTCGGGTCAACAAAGATGTTCTGAGGACCCTGCTTGTTTAAGCATAGAGGTATTACTATTATACCTCTATGGTTTTAGCCGATTGGTAACTCACCGGTTTAACGTTCGTCTTCTTGGGGTGTTTGCCCTTGCTTCCCTTCGGTCGACCTCGTGGTCTTTTCGGTTTAGGCTCTTCTGGCTGAAAACAAGGACACACATTGAAAAGTTGTCACGGATTTGTGACAATGTTTATGTTCCTTCCTTCGCACATGTATGCACCTTTGGCTGCTGCGAAATCATTTGGCCAAGTGCAATGGCAATATTGTTACACGCCCAACACGGGCCACCGTCATACACCTTACAAAAGCAATATTGCGACAAAGGACAGAAGTTGCAATGTCCATGATTGATTAAAGTGTTAGAATTTCACATTACGATCGGAAATGCTTGCGGTGTACCAACCTGATCAGGTTTGGGTTTACGGGGTCGGCCCCTCTTTTTGGGTTGCTGTGCAGGATCGGCTTTCTCCGCGTCGGACATGTTTGCTTCCGTGCGATGCACCGTCTTCGCCTCCCTCAACTACGGACTGGTGGCTGTGAATCCTTGATTAATTAACTATCCTTTGTTCCAAACAAAAGACTCAAGTCTCTCTTAATCAATTATGGCGCAGCTGAGAATCCGATGTCGTGCTGACCCGAGCAGAACACCGTCCACAGAACAGTATGGTGCAGCCTGTAAGGTCTGAATGTTTGAAGTTGTAGCGACTGCGTGGTGCTAAGATTTCCTCCCCTGCACGAATCGGGCTGCTCTGGCCTTCACAGGGCTGTAGCACGTGGGGTTACTCAAAAAGCTGCGAGGCTGAGGTGTCAGAGAGCCACAGCCCTGGTCATAAGCACGTGAGAACGACAACAACAGAAAAGCATGTGGACGTGGGAGGCCTCTATTTCTTAGCTCGAGTTTTTTTGCATGCACACACAATCCGCGAAGTACAAACATACACTTTAACTCAAATTGAATGAATGAAATGTGGAATAAATTTGATGTCTACCAGGTGGCGCTGCATGCAAGATGTTGCAAATTGAGTCATTCAAAAAAATTTGTCCGGGCAAACCACAAAGAAAGACCACGCCAACGTACAAGATAGTCAAGGGCATCCCGCTGGAAAATATTGCGGGACTTTCCCTCGTCCCTTTAATGCACCCAGCAAGCATGTGACTACTTGAAACCTGCTGCAACCCCCTCATTTTACATACATCTTCCTACACATCACATTCTTTGCGGTGATTTTGTGATCCAAATCCACTTTAATTCATTTCCTTACCCCGGTTTATCACCAGACCATATTGACACTTCTCACAGTATTTCTTTACTCAGAGTAAGGGCCATTCAGTCTTGTCAAAACTTGCGGTCAGTAGATTGTGATTTACAGGTGAACTGTGACGGCCAACTGTGACAATTACATTTACAAGTCTCCTCAAAAGTAGAATTTTAACATAGACTAACATTGCATACTTGGCATTCTTTTCATTCCAGTCTCAGTTTTCAAGAAACGTGGCATAGCACAGCCATACCAAGGGCGTGAAATACCAACAGTTACACGATCATGTCCATAACAAGTTTGGTGATCTCTGATTTCAAATGCTGATACAACAGCTTTGTGTGTTTTTGTGATGTCACTTTTTATTTTTAATATATATTTTTCAAAAAAAAATTAAGATGATGAATTAAGTATCCACTGAATTACCTTTCTGAGGCAAATGCAGTGACCTAGACCTAAGTATAGGAACTGTAATGTATGCTACTTATGAAGCAGGTAAAAATGCATAACATGATCTGTGTGCTTAACCTTTTTGCCATAGCCACATTCATTGATGCATGAGTGTAAGACTTCTAAAATTACTAATTTCTAAGAGACTATGGGGCAGACACCAATTAAACACTTAAAGTCGCCTCTCTGAAATCACAGTTTTCTGTTCTATTGTCACTTTTGTTGTTTTTTAAACTTAAAAGAACTCCACAATTGATCATATTTGTGGAGTTGAGGTAAAGAAACATAATATTAATGTGTATGTAATGTATCACAAAGAATTGACCTAGCTGAAACAATGTATCAGAAAAAGTAGAAAGTATGTTACATTGTAAAACTTTCTTAATTTCTCAAGTTTGAAATGGCACTTGTCTTATACCCAGATGCTGTCCTTAATGTATATCATATTCTAGCATAATTTATATGTACAGGTCTATTCATGCCTAAGGCTTATCATGGAGACATGTTGCTCCGATTTTTATTGCATCAAGCTTAATACAGTAACAGTAAATCATGCGAAAGAGAAGAGAGAGAAAAAAAATGGTCAAATACCTTGCAACCATAAATGTCTACCCACTCCCTTTGTCACTGCCCTACATGCATAACCTTTCTGCTTCTTTTACTGCCATACTTTTCATTTCACTTCTTTCTAAATCTTATACTGTTCATACACCCACTAAGTTTTATTTTCCCAACCAAAGGGCTCTATATTTGTAGAGCTGTTTAAATTTTCAACTCATTGGGTGACTAGATGGTGAGTCAGCTAATGAGTTGATTCTATAATTATGCCCACTACATCCTTATAGTAAATTTTGATAACACACAAGGATGCTGGTAAACTGTTAAATACACAAAATTGAGATTTTTTCATGGATGGGTGCACATAAGGGGTCCCTGAATATAATCGTGATAAATGGCAAGGATATAAATGAAATGAAATTGGCAATAATTGACATAATACTGCTTACATCTTGTCACAATACATACTTTAATCTATGTTTCAGTATTTCTGTTGGGCGACATGTTTAACTTAACTGAAAGTCTGCCAGGATTTTTTTTTATTTTGTTTATTTTCTACCTTTTTTACTTATTTTTTCCTCTCAAAATGAACAAGACTGGCACCGGCATTAGCCCCAGGGGCAACAGATATCAGGATTTGGCCAAAGGTATAACCCACATGTAGACATATTGAACAAAACTTCCACACTTGAATATCATATTAACTGTAGTGCTGCTTTGGTCTGTACCGATCGATCACTTATCATGAAAGCACCCAAATATATGGGGAGACATCCCTTAATCACACAGGGAAAAATGTGTTCTTGCAAAAACAAATTACTTTGAAATAATTCACTGTTTTAAAAAGCCACAACCATATTCTGTAAAAACAGCTTGATAGAGTCTGGCATAAGGAATGATCCTCTGTAAGTATTTTTCATTACTATATGTGGCAGTAATTAAGGGATGGTTCAATATTTTCATAATTTTTTAATTAGTACTTACAGTATGCAAGGGGGTGGGGTGGGTAAATGGGTCTGTACATTTTCACAGAATGTGGAAAAAGATGGTCAATTTTGGGCCTATTTTGTGCAATTTTGGTATGATTTTTTTTCTTTTTTTTTTCTGGAAAATCGTCATTTTTAAAGTACTAATTTGGCAGAGGGTCATGAAATTTAGTACAGTGTACCCTAAGTACTAATTCGAAAATGAGGATTATTTTGAACCATCCCTAACACCTTTAATGCCTCTCCAGTGTGCACATATCGTAGTGGATAATTGTCATTGTTCATGGGAAATTATATGCATGTCTCATATTTTAGTTTTTCAATTGGTCATGGTCTTTAGAAACCACTCTCCGGGAAGGTCACGTGTCTTGAAAGATCACATTTTCAAAATACTTTGCTCCATATTTTAAATGATTTTTTCTTTCTTTTTGATTTCAATACCACAAATGCAGTCCTGAACTTACATGGAAACTGGTTGAATTGAGAGCAACCTGCAACAATAATCAAAGTAAATGTCACCAAACTTGAATGGTGAATGTAAGCTAGAGGTGACCTCTGTTGGCCAAATTCTGAGACAAACATTCTAACATTACAAACACAGGATGAAAAAACGCACACCCATTGGTGGTTTCAGATAAGAAAAAAAAAAAAAAAGCAAAAAATTGTGAACAGTATGATACTTCCGACTGAACACAGCCCATACTGCGCTATCTAGATACATTCACACCAAAAGAAGTCCTTGCCTGAGCTGAGCAAAGTTAAGTTGAGACTGAGCTTGAACTGAGCTACAATGAGCAGAGGTGAATCTAGCTAACCTTTGAACTGATGGCATGTGAATGTAAGTGACCCAAATACTTGGTGATCCATTCCACACACAAACTCAACAAATTACAGTCTTGGGTGTCCGGAAATGCCCCAGTGTTATTTCAAAGTGATTGACCTGATGCGTGTGTGTGTGTGTTTTTGTTTTTTTTAAGATTGTCCCAAAAATTGACCAAAACAAAAAGAAACAAATTAATGAAGCATGACCCTAGGAAAATGCTTGATAGAGGCTCACCCAAAGTACATTCCCACCTAGTTTAAAGTGGATCTGGTGCATGGTTTTGGAGTAAACTACATATCAGGCCTTAACTTTAAGATAGCCCTATTGTCTAGGACAAGAACAATTTCAGTTCAGACAAGTAAAAATATTGCACTCTATGTTTATTTAGGCCATTGCTTGTTCTAAAGTGAGAAAAAAATGGTGGTCAGACAAGTAGCTAAAATCCTTAATAATGTAAAGCCCTGCATATATGCGTGTGTAAACTACCATCCCTTGAGTAACCACACTACAAATATGTACTCTTATTAACCCTTACAGTGCCAATCACGACTAAAGTTGATCTATTTAAGTCAAACTAGTCTGAATTATCATTAAGGTGCCAGATTCTTATTCTTGTTAAAAGACCTTTCCTTCGAGTACCAGCATGTCTATAGTTCCAGAGAGAATATCCCTGGTCAACAGATGTTAATGGTGCACACAATGCACCTAATGTGTGCCGAGAAAAGCTGTTGACTCAGTCCAAAATTTGGCACTGAAAGAGTTTATTGAAAACCAGGAAAGGACAGTAGAACAACCTGGCAACAAACATGACTGAGACTGAGTCAAGCTACATTTGCACCAAGTTTGAAGATAATCCACATGCGGTTTGGAAGAAGTAAACAAGAAGGGTACGTGAACAACCTGCACTCAGGTGAATGGAAAATAAAATGGATTGGATCTGTGTGTCACCAATTTTGAAGAGGATCTCATGTGCGACTATGTAGCATCAAATTCCTCCCAGTCTATGTCCACCTGCAGTGGACCTGACGGGAAGATCTGCTCAGGTGTAGAGTCCCACCTCCCCTGGACATCCAGCGTAGGGAGGAGTCACCCCTGCCTCAGGTAGCCAAACGTCGGTGGCTCCACAGAAACCCGTGTGCCATGAGTCTTGCATGGCTGTGAGCTGGTCATAAAACTCAGCTACAAAGGGCGAAAACGGTATATATGTAGATGTGTGTTGCCACGTGTCCTCCTGAGACAAGCCTCGGCACGACAGTGCAACAGTAAACGACCTCTCCTCTGATGGTGGGACCACAGCTTGGTAACCAACCAGACTCTGAATAAGAGCTTTGACATGGTCAAAGCCCCTGGCAGAGGCAGGTGTCGTGTCCATGAGAGCAGGGGGTGAACCCTCTGCAGAGCCCATGGTCACTGGCTCTCTGCGCCTATCAGAGCACGAATGGCATTGCGGGGAGCCCTCGACCAAGATCAAGATCTGTTGACCGACTAGTCCGACAACAAAAGCTCATCCTCCACTTCAGTGTCCAGGTCCAAAGACTCCAGACTCATGAGGGGCAGGGTTCATACATGCCTTGAAAAGTTTTGAGAAGTTTGTAATTTCAGGTCATGCCCTTCAAGGCCTTGAAAAGTCTTGAATTTCACACTTGTGTCTTGAAAAGTTTGGAAAATCATATTTTGTACAGCTTTGGGTATTTTAATTCATTTGGGATAGAAACGTGGAAGTTTAGTTAAATGATACCTGTTATTTTTGTTACATGTTGGCCCTGATGCTACCTAAAGTTAGTTTGGAATTTTGGGCAAATCAGTCTAGAAAAGTCTTGAAAAAGTCTTGCAATGTGTGGCCAGACAGGTGTATGAACCATGGAGTGGGATGGTAATGCCCAAAGCCTCAGCAAACAATGTACTCTTCGAGGGCAATGGAGCGGGCGCCTGTGACTGCAGGGGATCTGTCACCATGCCAGGTGCAGGGGTAGCGGGCACCTCCACAGAAGTGGTCGCCGCCACAGATGCTGCCTCAACCTGATCTTCCCATGTGGGGACAGACAGGGGAGGAAAGGGAGGCTCATGCACCAAAAAAAAGAGGCAGCCAATGACTGAGAAGTCTGTTGGCCAGAAGGATCTGGCTGAGTCTCTACAAGGCCACTATCCTGGACTTCGGCTGCCGCAAACTGAGAAAGCGGACTTCTCTGGTGCAAAGTTCAAAGAAACAGCCTACTGAGAGAAGACAGGCAATGCACGCAACATCTCAGCCTGCATCATCATGCTGTGTGACATAGATTCCAAAGCATGGACAACCTTTGCATCAGTGCCAAGAGCAGATGTGGCAGTCGTTTGGCACAGTCTTTTGCGCAAGATCCCCATGTGTTGATCTCTTGCTACTCGACTTACCACCCGGACGTCTCTTCACCTTCTCCCAGGGGTATCAAGCATAGAGGCATTTGGGACCGCAGACGAACCCAAGCAAGTCTACGCTCTTTCCCATCAGCCACATGAGACTGCTGACGCATGGAAGTAAGTCTAAGCTTTTTCTCATTGGGGGTCTGTAGTGAGGACTCAGCGGAGTCAGTCATCTCGGCTCGGCGTATGGCAGCTTTTGCGACCTGCTGCCTACACCTAACACAGTCAGGCTTTCTCCATGCCTGCTCATAGAGCAGCGATTTGTCCTCTGCCCAATCCTGGCAGTATCTGCAAGTTCACTCACGAGAGCAAACATGACCCAACTACAGTTGACAACCATAGTAGGGAGAATGGTGATCACAAGCAGCCATGTAGTGGTTCTGCGAGTCCAGCTTTTGTCCGCAATCCAACAAGGACGAGGATGTGGACAAGGTGGTCACTGGATCAACACCCATGGACTACCTCCAAAAAAAGGAGGCAATAGCCTGGTGTGCACTGCTTTCCCTCTCTCTGCATTCTGTTTGCCGGCACACCATCTTGAAAATCTAAGTACCAAGCCAAACAACCAGCTTTGCACTTACTATGTCAGTGGTATCCGATCACAGAAATCAGCTATCTAAGTCTCTACAGATACCCCGACTGCTGAGCAAAGATTTTCTGCAGATTAGGGCGTGCGTAAAGCACTATTGCAGTGAGCGTGAACGAAAGTTCACCGAGCTTCAACTTGAAAGGCAAGCCAGAAATGGCATCCAATAGAGGAAGGATGAGGTGGGAGCATGCACACCAGTAGTCACCATCATTTCCACAAGAACCGACAGATGTCGCCACAGGGCTGTCAGGTTTCCAGATCATGCGAGTCAAAACTCAACTCGATTCATGGGTGTTCGACCCAGACACTGGGTCTAGGCAAATGGTGGTCGAGAGGTAACGTTATGCAACTAATATCACACTTTTTATATTGTATTAATCTTTCGTTTATGGGACTCTGCCAAACGTTAGCAAATTCGTTTACAAGCATAAAAAAAAAAATCTGCTTTTTTAAACATATGTTGGCCCCCACCCCCTCTCCCCTGAAAATCTTTAAACCATGTGAAGGGGGATCATAAAAGTATCACTGTGCCACCACTTTTTTTCAGTTCCTGTTGACATCCAGCATCTCAAATAGTAAAGCGTCATGGGAAATATCCCCCAGATGGCTCCACATGTAACAAGTCCTCTTCTAACTAGTCCCTTCTGTTGTGTCCTAAATCTGAAAAATGCCCAAGAGATGCTGGACCAGGTAACCAAGTGGGCACCTCAAAGGGGTAATACAAAAAATGTACTGGTACATAATAGAAAATATTAAAGTCCGTCATCATATATGAAGCAATCTTTTATTTTGGCAGTAGATTGCAAAGTGTTGAGAGATTTAGGCAACAATGCCTGAACCTTATGATCACAAAAAATATACTTTAAAGACTCTCATTCAAACTTTACTCCTTACCTTTTCAAGAATACAACATGATGCAAGCAACATAGTGTATCAATCAAGGTGTGCTGTTGTTTCATTGAAAACATGATAAATTACAGCTTGAAATGATCGGACAAGAAAGACTAACATACACATCCATAAAGAAAACTGTTCACCTGTATACTGTGTCAGTTCTTAACACCCACTCACAACAATTGGGGATATGCTGTGCGGGTGCTTCAAAACTCTAAAAAAACAGGATTGCCCACATTTATCACCAAAGTATAGAATGACTTTTCAAGCTAATCCTTAGTAAATGCTGCGGAGTCACAACGTTCCCATATGTAGTTCAGAAAAGGCTTATACCATTATTTGAGCAAATTCTGTCCTGCGTTTCTTTAGCCATCTTTTTCTATATTCATTATTTTGTACTGTTTGTCATATACATGTATTTGGTTTTGTCAATGTGATCACTGTGAAGTCTAAAAATGTCATTAATTTTCACATGTATGTGGTAAGGTTGCCTGTCCAGTCAGGCCCTCTGGTGCCTGCAATTTCTTTGCAGGCTGAAGAGATGGATGCCTCCGCATGGGTCAGAAAAAATGACAGCCCAGTCAGTCAGCTATGCAGGCAAGCTAGCTGTAAATTCTCAAAAATGTAATTTTACAACTGTTCACAAGGGGAACAAGAGCCATAGCACTGACGTACATTTGATGTAGTCACTATATACACAGGTAATCCTTCCGTACTAAAATATGAAATTTTCATTGCCTCCAAATAACACCGATTCCAGGAGTGTCCAGTAGATAGAAGTTTTCTCAATACTGGCCACTTTCAGCAACACAAAATATGCTTCTGCTGGGTATGTGTATATGTCCACCCTGGATACAGAGAGACAGCTGCCTGGTCACATCACGCGACAGTGAACACCACTGCACAACGTGGTTATTTCTAGTGGCTAATTCTTGTATTCACATCAAATATGCTGGTTTATAAGTACTAATACTGTAAATCCACAAATATGGTCCCAATGGTACTGTAAATCCACAAAAATGGTTGATCTAGATCAAAGATCTGAGAGTTCAAAATATATATCGTCATCATCATCATCATCATCTGTATCACCCATTCCATCCATTCCATCTTCATCATCATCTTCATCATCACTTTCATCTGATTCCTCTTCATCTCCATCTTGATCTACAGTAAGAAAATTAATCATCATATCTTTGTCACTTAAACCCTTCAGCGCTAATGACACCAAGTTGTGCTCATCAGAAGTATTACAATAATATCATAATCAAATTTCTCATACAAAAACTTCTCATTCAAGTACCGGCATGCCGAAAGAGTCAGATTACAAGTGTCACCTGGTGGTTCACTGCACACAAATGTAGTCCACGAAAGAAAGCTGTAATTTTATACTTAACCCTTCCAGCGCCAAATTTTGGACCGAGGTTTCTCAGCGTGCATTGTGCCCAATGTGGGCCGAGAAAAGGTGTTGATATGGGATAATCTTTCTGGAACTAGAGGCTTGCTGGTACTTGAATAAAAGGTCTTTTTACAAGGAATACAAACCTGGGATCCTAATGATAATTCAGACTAGTTTGACTTTAGTAGATTGACTTTAAACATGATTGGTACTAAAAGAGTTAAAATGCCCCAAGCAAAACATCTGAATAGGATAGAACACAGCTCAATTT
Source organism: Hermodice carunculata (assembly GCA_964020975.1). Classification (NCBI taxonomy): domain Eukaryota; kingdom Metazoa; phylum Annelida; class Polychaeta; order Eunicida; family Amphinomidae; genus Hermodice; species Hermodice carunculata. Next base: position 63,113,471 of record OZ026622.1, on the reverse strand, counting down.
TTCAATGTGTGGTGGGTGATGATGTGCTAGCCTGTGATCAAAAACAAGATTTGTGTGATTTTTTTTTTTTTCTGTATGTGGCAGCCTGAAAATTAATCAACAATACAAAATTTAATTGAAAAAACCCTAAAATATGCTGAAACAAGAAGCTACTATCAGTGATCCACCTCTACTTTCTGGCACCAAAACCCACTGAAGTACTGTTATCATCTTTTACACTACTGGAGTGAGACTTACAGAGGACACACTGAGTGTATTATTGTAAAAATAAAAATCTTCAACATTCCTGTGTTTCCACATTACAAAATTTTCATAGATGGCATGGACAAAAAAGTAAAGGATTGGACAGATTTCTCATGTGTTGCAAGATATTTGACTTTGTACGATGAATTTTCATACTTTTTCCACAAAAGGGAGCTTTTATTCAATGACAAAGTAACCAACATGCCGAGTTTACAGTCACTGCTATTTTTATTATTATTATTTTTTTGCAGTGAGAATCAACTAAACACCTTACCCTGGTTATCTGAGTCATCTAGGAGGTCATTAGCATCATCATCAGCATCATCATCATCGTCATCATCATCATCCTCTTCAAGGACTTCTTCTTCCTCCTCCTCATCATCTTCATCACCTTGGTCATCTTCCTCCCTATGTCTCCCAACCTCATATAGACGACAAAGGCTCTCTTCTGACAATGTGTCTGGTGAACATTGATTCTACACACAGAAAAGGCATACACCAGATTAACGAATGATGTCAAATGCTGACAAATCATGTGCAATCACTAAACCTCCTGACTGTGCAGCCAAATGAGAGACACGATGCCATATGAATGGAAGAGGTGAACATCATACAGATGGCAGCACTGTATGTACACTTTCAGGAAGGCTTTTGGCCCAAAAATAGGGCCACATCATGCAGATGTTTGACCCACAGGCAGTCATAATGTTCAGTCAGTCAAGCATTCATGCTAATATATGGGGGGGGGGGGGGAGCAACACATAGGGCTTTAGCTGCAATAAAGTATTGTGTATTCATCTATTCAGTCAATCATTTGTGCTAGTAAGATGGGGAGGGTGGGCCTAGAACCGCTACATCGTCAAACAGAGCTCCTACACAGAAAGGTTTGAAATAAAGATCACATCTGGACCACCATCCCACTTCTCGTTTGACATGACTTCTCCATTTCTGTACATAGCAACAAGCTACAAGTCACCAGTTTATTCCAGAACTATTTTTACAGGTGTTTACCGTGTATCACACTGATAATCCATTGAAATCCACATATATCCATGGCACCATGCCTATAATTGTCGCAAAAGTCCCTCAAAAACCATTTTGGGCAAAAAGTCCGACATCCCAGTGCCAAATTCAAACAGGTATCCCATCCTGAATTAAGTTTGTTCTGTAGCAATATCCATTTGGCAACTGTTCTCAATTGTCAATCAGACCGTACTCTTTGATGCACTTGCGTTTTCATCCTGTGCTCATTTTCACAAATCGTGAAACCTGACCAAAATTGACTCCGCCAGTGCTTCTCGTATCCATCAACAATTTTTGGTGGGCAAGATTTTGACCAGACCCACATTGGTATCCCAGCTGCTCCTTCATTGGCTACACAGACTTTCAGCCAGTTTGAGAGCAAGCTGGGATGCTAGTCTGTGTCCTGAGGTCAGGCCTGTATCTGCTATTTCAGGTAGGTTTTTGGCCAAGAAATTACAAACAACAAATGCCCCCAACTCATATTATACAGTTTTATGATACATGTTATTAAAAGTGTGTATATTTCTCATATAATGATGGAACAAATGAACTAACCTTTAACATACATGTATCTGACACACCAATAATGTTGAGTGAAAACAAATTGTTGACATGTGTTAGGCATAAAATAGCATATGTAAAGTCAATTTTTGCAATATGAACATGTATATATCATTGTTTTAGTATTATCTTCTTTGAAAGTTGAGACAGACACAATGGCCTAGCTTTGACATGACATTATATGGTACACTAACCTCTATAACCGCCAAGAAGCAGTCTGTCTGGTTGGTACATAAGTCAAAGATGTTTTTCTTCACATCAATGGTGGCTATGTTGCTGTAGTCTGTGGCATCAAAGGTACGGAAAGATGACCCAAAGGGACTCTTCATTTTGTCCTCTTCTAGGTCATCTTGGTCATCCTGCTGGTGAATTGCTGTCATTGTCAAAAGAAAAATCAGTGGTCAGAGGGGATTTCACTGCAGAACCAACAAACAGCTGACGGATCCATTAAAAAAAAAAAAAAAGAAAAAAAAAATTACATGTATTTTCAATATCTATAAAAGACATCATGTTAGTTATACTCACTTCCATAGATGATGTCCTGAGAATTATTGAAGCATATTTGACACTGGTCCAATGCAGGAACAGTCCGCAGAAGCTGAAAGGTCCGCAGGTCCCACTGAGAGGGGCTGTCAAGGAGCTTCAAAGAATGCTTTTTACACATAATTACACAGCACGATTTACTTCTAACTCAGTGAACTATTTTAGGCTTAAAAATGACAAACTGTCTCCAAATGAAATGAAATGTTTAACATGCACTGTTTCCTTATGTGGGAACTTTTGATCTCTATTGTACTAATTTATTGAAGTCAAATTTTTTAACCTGGAAGGCTCATTAAAATCCATGAAAACTCCCCTGCCTTAATTTTTTATTTTTGCAAAAGTTACATCCCCAAAAAATCCAAATTTTCAACAATAATCTCTGAAAGATAATTATAACATTATACACAAGAGCAAAATAGATGAAATTTAAAATGCCCATACAAATGCAGAAATATGTGAAACTGTCCACACTATAAACCCACAAGATGAGTGCTGCAGGAAAACAATATGGACATCATAGTTCACTTTACATAGACTGGGACAATAACACTGATATCATAGGTCACCTTACATAAACTGGGACAATAATACTGATATAACAGGTCACATTACATAAACTGGGACAATAATACTGATATCATGGGTCACCTGACATAAAATGGGACAAAGACTCATATCATAGGTCACCTTACATAAACTGGGACCATGATACTGATATCATAGGTCACCTAAAATAAAATGGGACAATAATTAACAGTGTAGGTTCCATTTGATAGCTTTTTTTTTGGTGTTTTATGCCAAGAGTGTCAGGTATTAAGTGTAGTATCATTTGGCACTGCAGTCTCCACAGATGTGATTTAATTTGGCAGAAAAAAACATAAAATTTGGACAAAAACACCTGAGAGTCCTGTCCCCCATTTTTCACCAGATTTTAATTGTATGGGCATTGCACAAATGAAGTAAAGAGTCCAAAAGACAAAAACAAAAACAAAACAAAAAACAACTCTATTCAGACCAAAAAAAAAAAAAAAATGAACAAAAATCCCAGAGTCTGGACATCACCAAGGACTAACTAGTTACAGTAAACCAGTGCCACTAAACTCTTTACTTCAACTCCTGATCACTCATGCTCGGCATTGTATGTGTTGACTGAGCAATCTCCCAGTTTCCCACACCCTGCTTCACACTTGAAAGGTCATTTTAGTGGATTGAATCAACAGCTTTCCCTGGTGCACACTGCACTGTGGGAAGCTGTTGACTTGGCATGTTATCCTGAGGGAAGCTGTTGACTTGGCATGTTATCCTGGTAAACCTTCCTTGAAATTTTCATTGAAAATATTTTCAGAAAGGACAAAGTTTAATAAAATAGATAAAGCAAACAACCTTTGAAATTACCAGTCACTGCAGACCAGTTTGACCCGCAAAGTGTTAATAAAATATAAAGTTTAAACATTCAAATGATCCCAAAAAGATACAACTTCTGAGTTGATCAACCCCAACCCAGCTTAATACAACAGGGCTGTGCCAGTCCTGTGCTCACCTGACCTTACATGCACAGACTGTGAGTTTACAGTGCAGTCCCATTGGACTTACGTATAATATATAGGAATGCATGCATTAACTGACAGGTACCCCAATTGAAAAAAATTGTTAAAAATCAGGGATCCAGAGTATCACCACCTGGTGAACAACTCTGTTTAACCCTCCCACAAGGCACATTTCATCAAGTTTCAGAACAATCTGAGTACTATTTAAAAACAGCAGAATCACATAAAATTTTGTGAAGAAAAAAAATTGCAGCACTACATGTAGAACAATTAAGGTTTTGGGGTCCCCAGAACTGCCCCCATGTAATTTTGAAGTCATTGGCAAGGCAGTTTTTTGGAAGAGGTGGTTTTAGAGATTTTCTTTTTTGTGCCAAAAAATTAGCAAAAAAATTCATCCAAAAGTCACTGAACCATGACCACTTCAAGAAACTTGGTAGAGACCCAACCAAGGAACATCTCCACCAAGTTTCAAGTAAATCTGGCTGACAGTTTTGGAGAAGAATTTGAAAATGTGAAATGTTGATGGACGACAGATGGAAGACCATAAGATAAGCTTAACTGACTGACATGTCAGCTGAGCTAAACTGTAAAATTTACAATTTAACTGTACAATGATCCCACAGAGCTACAACTTCTGAGTTAATCATCCCAAACCCAACTTATTAAAATTTAAAGTTTACAGTGTAACTCTTACATTATCCCAAAAAGATACAACTTATGAGTTGATCATCCCAAACTCAAATTGTTAAAATAGTAAGTTTACAGTGTAACTCTTACATAATCCCAAAAAGATACAACTTCTGAGTTGATGATGATCTCCAACCCTGTTGGATGAAACACACCACTGATGTTTGGGTTGAATTTGTCAAACTTGTGGATTGATTTGCCACTATTTAGGTCCCACAGAACACCATCATTAAGCACCAGTTCATCTGTAGGGTTAAAGTTTGCCCTGTTGCGAGTGTAGTTATTAGCCTTGTCCTGGTCATACAGGGTCAAGATCTTCTGGCCCGTCACCACATCATAGATCTGAAATCAAATACAGGAGCTGCAAGGTGATATCTTTTACATACATGCATCTGGGTTAGGAATCTTGTCACTCTGTTTACATGAAAGCACTGTAAACAGCGTGGCAGAGAGGTGTATGGTGAAAATTTGAAGGAGGAAAACTCAATCTCTCAGTGTCACATGGGTTATTCAGTCTACCACTATCAAGTGGACATGCCAGTCTCTGTTTTCCTATTGGCCAACATGTCTGCATAAGGACCTCAACAATGTGCTGCCATCTCCAAGCCCCACGGCATGCCCCATTGTATTCACACTTTAATATTCCACCTACAAAGGATTTCAATGTTGAAAACAACAGAGTTTAATTTGTCGCTGACTATTCTGATTGTTTGTATCACAGAGGGCAAGATTTGTACCTGAAGGATAACATGGCCATCACATAAAAATGCGTGTGCAGGAAATTATTGCTGTGAAACATGCTTGATGGTTTGCCCCTGATGACCCATTGAAAAATTCATTTGGCTGTGAAGCCTTGAATTCACAAAATTCAAGCATTGAATGTGATAATAGTTATGAATTAAGGCATAGGTTTAGACATAGACAGGGACTGCATCAGTTCTGGAGCAGAGAAAGCTCAGACTGTGAGTTTGTTTGTTTGTTTTTTTACTGTGCAGAATATGAGGCACTGTTGTACCCGTTTGTGCAATGATACTTTTCCTGATCAAAAGTTTCACTTTCTACTCATTTGCACAGAAAATTTGTTTTCCATTGGTAGTGTAAAATAAGAGTGTATGCCGTTTTAAATATAATTTTTCAACTTTTAAAAATAATGCCACATTGAAAAAACTTCTTTCATTTATTTTTTCATCACCATGGCCATAACCCGACACCAATCCTTTTGTATTGTTACAAACCTTTCTGTCAGATTAGCTGTACTTACATTGGCTGTTTCATCCTTTGTTCCTATGATTCTATCTTGAGTCTGTTTGCTGAACTCCACATAATGGTCCTCCTCAAAACTATGTCTGCAACAAAGTAACGAGTCCAGTCATGAGAGATATCGCTACATTTGAAAGCTGTTAACTCTTTCATTGCCAATTTTGACGAAAGTTGATGTGCTCTGAATTGATTTAACTCATTCCATTCTAATGACGCTTTTTCCCGCTAATATCTAAATGTCGTCTGCTAATTGTATCTTTACTAATTTAGGGATTATTTTTCAAAATTTTGGATGAAACTTGCATGGAAGATCATTCCAAATTATATGTCCATGGTCAACAGCTTTCCTTGGTGCACTCTAGGCGCACTGCGCCTAGAGCGCACCAAGGAAAGCTGTTGACTCGGTCTTCTATCACCGACATTTCATTCAAGGGCCAGCATGCTCACAGTTGCAGACACCCTGGCAATGGTGCCAGTCAACAGCTTTCCTCAGCATGCCTGGGTGCACCAAACCAAGGAAAGCTGTTGACTGTCAAAACATGGCACTCAAAGAGTTTAAGCATAAAATATGTAAATAATTGTAAAATATGTGAATTCAGGCTCCACTATCAGTTCAGGTTTGCAAAGTCATCTTGATAAAAATGAACATGTATGACACTGAAGCATATACTAATAGTATGAATACACTGTCCATTTATTATTTTTATACTTTTGATTTTGTTATTTTTATACTTTTGATTTTGTTACTTATCTAACATGTACTAGGAACCATATTACTAACTGCATAGGCTTCATTTATAAAGGTAAATGTTTGAACGGAAACATCAGCTCTTATCTTCACAAAAAACAACCCCACATCATTTACTGATGCAAGTTTCATTTACCAAGCTAACTGTACACAAATAACAAGATAATTTTCACCAACTAACTAAAGTATGTTCTTACTTCATTTCAAAGAAGTCACCCATGGACCAGACTGCTGACAGAGGGCGCCCCCATGAGGATGAAGTCAACATTAAGCTTCCATCCTGTAAAAGACATTACCATATAATGAAATACAGTAAAACCTCCCTATACCGAACATCCTTGGGACCGGAAAAAAGTGTTCGGTATAGTGAGGTGTTCAGTGCAGGGAGGTTTGCTTACATTGAAAGATTATATATTTGAGACTGAAAAATGGTGTTCAGTATAGAGAGGTGTTCAGTTAGAGAGGTTTTACTGTATATGTAACACATTTATTTTCATGATACTAATTTTCCTGTAACAGGATTACTTAGCAACAAAGGCTACCTCAGGATCCAAAGTAGACTTGCTCAAGTCTCACTGGACTGTCCTCCGTATTCTATTTAAAATCAAATTCATTGCCAAATTAAACTTTAAGTAAACACACGTCGTAGCTTTACCTAGCTGATTGGCGTGGAACGTGTATATAACCAGATAACATTGACTCCAGATGATTAGCGCCGGGCGGTCTGCACTGTGTTTCTTATCGCACAGACAAGCGAGCGGTCATAACGCACTTCTCTTCAGAAGCTGTTAATTGAGCTACTGTGTAATGAAGGATTAAGGATTGTCTAATTGCAGTGCACCGCGTCAGGCAAGAGGGCGTCCAGTGAGACTTGTCAAACTTGCCGGCTTGTCGCTGCTATGAATTATTCATGAGCAGTCAAGCACGTGACAGATTCAAGGCCGTCTCAAATTCCTTGTGTTGACTGTTGTTTATTTACATGCAAGCATGCACATTTTATTGTAGAGAAACGTCAGTTCTTGCCGATGGCTATTTCGAGCGGCGTTAAAATGAATATTTTCCTTCTACGATGATTTAAATCAATGACCGGGTCGTTGCTCAGGGTTCATACAGCATAGCAAAGCCAAAATTCCATACTTTTTCAAGTACTTTCCAAACCATTTTTTCCAAAATTCCAAACTCAATTATCCGTGGTTTTATGGGTATGTATGTATGTATGTATGTATGTATATATATATATATATATATATATATATATATATATATATATATATATATATAGTGGTTCCCCTTTTAGAAGGCCACCCCAAATGTTTCCTTATTACAAGAGGTGGTCTCTCTTCAGGGGGAAAATATAATGAAAATGCCATACTTGTTGCGCAGCAAAGTAGCCTTTGCAGAGGAAGTGGCATCTCTTTGGGGGTGACTTACAAGAGGGGGACCAATGTATACAATTTATATATTGAACAAAAAAACAACAACTTCTTGTTTGATACTAGCAAGCGCTGCTTCCCCCATATTTTTCAAGTGCACATTACTTGCACACACCATGCATCTTGCGCTGTATTTGTCCTGTTTTACAGGCAAAACCCAGTCCTTTTATTTGGGGTTTTCAAGCCAAAGTTCATTATATGTACAGCCTCCCATTGTTGTTGTGGCTTGGTGCACAATTTATGCCCGCGACGAATATTTACGGTCATTTATCTATAATTCAGGGCTCGACAATTTTTTAAAAAATCACTTGTCTGCTGGGCAAGTAGATTTCAAAATCCACTTGTCCTGATAAAACTTCGATAAACATCGTTTTTTTCTAACAATGCTAAGGCCTAGGCTAGACAAACCCTTTAGGCTTTACCCTAAAATGTATTTGCCGCTTATTGTCGCTTGCAAAATCGCAAAAAATGTCAAATTTTATGATTCTAGCTGCAACTGTTTGACAGTGAAACTGGCAAAATATCAAAAATACAAATTGAAAGTAAGCTATTTGCTTGGGGTGACTAACGATGAAAAATACATTGTAATTTCTGGGACTATAGGAGTCCGTATAAACTTAAATAACGATTAAATAGTTGCATTGGCTTCAGTTCAGGATCCTTTTTCTCTGCCTCCAATGGCGTGATGCACTGATGCCATATCGTTTGCGTATCTACCATGAATGCTATCGGTACATCGTAGTAAATTTGCGTATACAGTATTGGCAAGTTCCTCGCAATAAACGGTGTTCTTAAATCAAATTCAAACGAAAATTTTAATATTTCAAATCAGATATCGAGCGTGCGCACCGTCAACATCTTTCCTGCAGCTGTACACAAACAGCTGCTTTGGCCATGTGGTCTGACGCACAACACATCACCCGATTGGTCAATTCAGTCACATGCAAAAATGAGCCAATCACGGCTCGTGCTACGGTGTTTTCATCATGGCTTCCGCCCACTGAACATGTGTGAATTTACGGAGGGAACACACAAACGGGAAGCTTTGTTTTTGTTGCAGCATACGAAAATAAAGATTCCGGTGTTTATTCCAACAATTATTTGGAGTCACAGGCAAATACGCAAAGGTATGGGATAGCTGGAATTGCCGAATGTGTCCCAAATCAGTCCGTGAGACTGCGTCAGTTCACCGCAGATCTAATCCAGTGTCCCCGCTGTCACTTGCGTGTGACTGGCAGGTGTGTGCTGTTTTTGCCGGGAAGTCATCGCACGGCACGTATTTTTTTCTAACACTGTTTGAACCCACCGATAAATAGCATTTCATGTTAATTTGCAGATGAATTTGCCCTGCAAAATATTATTATTTTTTGACGGATTTTACCTGTGAAAAATTCCAACTAGCCCGCAGGGATAGCACTTTTTTATTTCCACTAGCCCCATTTCTGAGGCATCGACGGTGTTGTTTTAATATGGGCACCATATGAGAAGCCGTCCATCCCAACATAGCGGGTCGATGCCTCATACTGGGGCTATATCTCCACCAGCCTGAGCCCAATTCTGACAAGCCCGAGCTTTCTGACATACAAATAGCTTTTTTCATTGTTTGTTGTTTTTTTTTAAACCGGAAAATTGATTTTCCATACTTTTCAAGACTTCTTTATGAAATTCCATACTTTTCAAGGCCTGGAACAGAGGGCATTCAAATTCCATACTTTTCAAGCCTTTTCAAGCTCTGTGCGAACCCTGGTTGCTTGTGACAATTTGAATGATGTAAGTTTGCAAAACTGCGCAAAAATAGGGTGATTTCATCGTCTCAATCTCGATTTTTTTTGTCTCCGCGCCATGTTGTTTATATCGTTAGAATGCTTAGAACCTTGTCTATTTTAACAACAAGCTCTCCCATTATCTGAAACAATTATCTGAAACAAAAGTATTTTAGCGGGAACCCCTTCAAAACTGCTTCTATTTCAAACAGATGCGTCGTTATTTTAGTCGGAAACTACAAGGACCCAGAATCGATCACAGTGTTCCCTGTCTGATCAAAAAGTTTTTCTATCGCTGTTTCGTTCGGTAGAACTCGCTGCCTCGTGTTGTGAAGCCTGGCTTGAAAGATGGGTGACATTTGTGTGAGCACAAGTGGTTTAAACATATTTTATTCGTAGAATACAATTGGGAAGGGGGGCAGAGTGACAAGTGACGATTACGGACAATTTATTAAAGCAAGGAACAAAATTTAACGCTGTAAATTGGTGAGAATGATAACACATACTACCACTGTACCAGTCTTTGCGTGCAATAGAGTAGAGGTCCAATTTTTTCACGGAAAGAGAGTAAAATACGCCAGCCGCAGGTAAACATGGCTCGGGTGAAATTACCGCTGCCGCGTGTTTATCATGCTGACAGTTTGTCAGTAACTGCGATAAAGTGTGTTTATGGACTATTTACTGCAGCAACAAGCTCTACCACTATAGTTGAATGGCAATTATAACACACAACCGACCTTTAGAAAAAAAATAAAAGAGGAACCATCGTTCGTGACGCTAACCAAGAAAAATGCACAGCCGGGACCCATGCAATTGTATTCACACAGGTTTGACCGCTTTGATCAAATCGTGATTGAGATCGATATATTTCCATTGTAGGGTGTAGGGCAAGAGTTTTTGTTTAAATTGACAAAAGAGCCACATAGAAATGTTGAGGTCTTACTCAACAAAACTTAAATCATGACGTGGATCATTTTGCATTAATGCAAAAATAAAAAAGTTGTGGCACTGATTTGACTTCTAAGATCCCGCGAAACCCCGGATGTTGTGACGTCACTCCCACCGAATTGATGGTAGTCCAGAGTGGGCTTGTGCAAGTTTGACAAGTCCCTGGTGTCGGCAGCCGGAGGGAGACGGTCCGCTTTGTCTCGCTTGAGTGGCCAGTGACTAGCCATGCATTCATCGAAGGCCACTTTCCACTCGCAATGATAATGGGATTAGAACTGACCAGGACTCAATAGCTGCTACTGTTGAAACCGACACGGCGGCAGTGTCGACCAGTTAAAAAAAAATAAAATAATAGTAGGACCTACTTAATAACACCGTGTAGTTGGCATAATATTATTCAGTTAACTTTGTGGAGGGGAAAATGTATCGCACTTCTGGGTGGGACCGCGGGATGGGAAAATAGGGACATGCACCAGGGACTTGTGCAAGTCTAGATCCAAAGATATTGCTGTATGTCTGTTATATTGGTTACATGCCTTTATGTAGCATTGGTACAGCTAAAGTTTCCTTATTCCCTTTTCTAATGAAAGACTTTAAAAAATGTATACTGGAGGGGCATGCCACTTTACGGTACATGATAAATTGAGGCTTAATTATTTCAACTGTAAAATTATCTCTGAAACCCCTAGTATTCATAAAACCCTTTTGTTATCACACTGTACATCCAATCTACAAAAGTACACCTTTTGTCAAAAATATTATGCCACAAATAAAACCACTTTCAGAAATGTTTTTCTTTTCCTTTTTTTGATCAGACATTACCTTGGATGGTTCACAGTGTGTGAGTGGCGATGAATGACATGGATAGGCCCCTGCTTCCTGCAAAACAAAACACCGGTTGTCAGACTAGCTGACTCATAACTCTTTCCGTGCCAATCACAACTTTAGTTGATCCACTTACATGTAATTCATACTAGTCTGAATTATTATTAGGATCCCAGATTTGTATTTCTCGTAAAAAGACCTTTCAGTCAAGTACCAGTATGATTATCCCAGGTCAACAGCTTCTCTCGGCACACATTGGCCGCACTGAGCCTGCGCCCAATGCATGCCGAGAAAAGCTGTTGACCTGTTATACTTACAAATCCAAATGTGACACAATATCTTAAGCCGGCAAATCATTTTGAACATGGCACAATGCGTTGTGGGACAGTCGCACAAAAATACAGTTGATTTGGATATCTACGTGAATCGTGGTCACAGCATATATCATATCATTATTGATGCTCTGAAATATTTGCAAAATATATACTTTTGGTTTCATATATGATAACCCCCAAGATAGTGCGAATACTACTATGCTCACTTGCAAACCATTGGGTGCGGAATCCACAATTTTCAAAATGGCAGCCAAGTTTGTGGGTTAGTCTCGATTTGACATTTTGAAAGGGTAGTATCCAAAATATACATATGATTAGTGTTAACGGAAGGTTAATTTGTTGAATGAATGTAATGCAAAATATATGAAGTTGTCCCTAGGATATGAATTAAGTAGCAACACTAGTCAGACCTGCCAAGCGCCCCTGCTGCATGAAAGGCGGAGTTTAGGGGAGAAGGTTGCTCCAATAGTGGATACAGGTCCGAAAGTACTGGCATGTTTTTATATAAGTGTTCATTGTCAGGTGACTTGCTGAAGTAATTTAATGAAGACTTGACCATGAAATATGACAGAAAAAACAAAGAAACAAGACGTGTGATGTGAGAGTAAAACCTGTTAACGTAGTCTCCGTAAGCCATGCAGACTTAATGTTTAGTCTTTGATGCACTTTTAAAATATTTCTGAAAAGTTAGTGGTTTTGTTTACACTTTTTTGCCCTTTTTTCAACAATTTTCTAGTTTATGATGAATATACCCTGAGCCTCAAAAGTTACAAAGTACATTTTGGCTGCCTGATGGTGCTCTATCAGAAACCAGTGACATCACAGTCAACAAAAGTATGAAAATGGCAGAGAGTGTATATGAGAGTTATGCAGAAGAAAATCTAGTGGTAGACTGTAGGAAGGAAGACCCACAACCTTATCGATACAAGCCAAGAAGAGGAAGAGACAAATCACGCAAAAAGCATGAAGAGAAGGACAAAGGAACAAGAGCCAGATGATGATGACCCAGCCATAGCTGATGATGCTTCTTGCTAAGCAAGCATTTGCTTTGGTCATGCTAGATCGTATCCTATAGGGATGGTAAAACAAAATAGACGTCTTTAAGAACCTATCATATTGGTATATTTTCACAAACATATCTAGAACACCATGTTGCCCATCCAGCACTCAGATGAACTACCATGGAACCACTGCAAGCTATGCAGTATGATATGAATCTGTATGCTGCACTTGGCCGGGTGGCTGTGGACATGGCCATGGCAAGTAGCACTGGCATGTTGATATACTCCAGGTTCAGGGTCATTTATACACGGTTAGAAGTTATATTTTCATTATTATTTTGTATGTAGAGAAGTTGGAATACAACATTGAGGCAATAAGGGTCCGTTGAAAGTTGACCAAGTTACCTGGTCCTGGCTTCTGTGTTCCTTTGATGTTCTGAAGTGGCTATCACATTATCAGTAATTGGCCTATGTGAGTGAGCAATCACGGTGGCCTTTGCCCCAGTGGGACACTAATTATAACTGCCACTGTTTTCACAGTGCAATACACAAAATCGAACAGTAAGGGTAATAAAACAATTGTATGTGTACTTGGCTGAATATACAACCCAATACACAATATTCTTGTGGGCCAGAGGTGTGCATTCCTGTAAGATTCTATGTTAAAGTAATATTCAATGCATTGACTAGTTTTGCAGTAAAATTCATCAAATTTACAAGCGTATTTTAACTTTATACAACCATTTAGAACAAGAAATTTAGTGTTTCTGGGTAGCAGTTTTAAAGTTACATAAGTGCAGATTACAATGGAAACCAAGGGTAATACACGTACTTATTTTTTTTTTCTTTCTGTCTGAAAGTCATGGGGAAATAGGCACCCTTGTTTCGTATTATGCTAATCTTGTGTGATGCTCTTATCAGAACAGCTCAGTTCTGTACCAAAAGTTTGCCGACCTATTTATGAGGAAAAATAATTTTTATTTCCTCCATAGCTAGATCCATGAATTCTCATGAGCCAGCATAAATACGTATTTTACCTTGCGCATTGACTTTCTTTGTTTATTATATAAACATAGCCTCACATCATGGATAAGTTTCCATCCACACGCCCTCACCAGGTGGCGCTTCACCACCTTGACAACAAAATGTTTACAATGATAATTAGCCACGTGCTAACCGTAACACGTGAATGGACTTGAACCAACACGGTATCAAGTCGGTTATTCTTCCCAACGTAAAAACAATAGGTCTTGCGTCATGCCCACACTGTCACGTAGGACGTTACCTGGGCATATAAATACCAAGGTAAAAACGAACGCGGCAATCTTTGGTTGTCTCTGAAGAGCCCAGGACGGGCGAAACCGGTCCGACTCTACTTAACCAAAGTCTACTGCTATATCTTAACAATAACACGACACAGCACCACAGACGGGTGTATTAGCCGTCGTGGCCCTTGTCTGGTTTTTACATTTTTTTTAATACACGTACTTAGCCCGCCAGCCTACAGAGCCCTCTACTGAGAACCCACATGAACCAGTTGACCTTGACCTTACCTATTGTTCAGTTATGTTCTGAGGAATCCTTGAGAAACAACATTTTTTCAACATAACTATGTGGAAAAGAATATTTTGTTTATGTCAAATCTGATAGGAAAACTAAATGATTTTTATTCTTTTCCCCTTTGTACTTGTTTTTTCCATAATTTTGTAAAATTTCAGGTGCTCCCTATTTGCTTGTGGCATCCATTGATTTTTAGGCAGGGGTCTGTAAGGCACAGCTGCATATCTATGTTACAAAACCTGTTATTTTCCTCTTCATTCATATCCCAAGTTTTTGCATCTATGAATGTTGCTTTATCATGTGAAAATATACAGAATCTCAGCATAAGAAAAGAGTACTTTTTTCTTTTCATAGGTGACTGCACAAAAATTCATATTTAATAGGCATTTTCTCATTTCAAGCCCCATTATGCCGTGACGTTACTGGTTTTTACCTCACCTGGCAAAGCTTTATTCATCTGTTGCAAAACAGCAGTAGCAGGTCTTACAAAGTGATTCTAACCCCCCCCACCCCCCACCGCCACCCCCACCCACACACACACTTCAGACGGAGTCTAAGAGCCTGGACCAACAGCTTCCCCGAGTGCCACACCATTACACCAGGCAAACACTGGTTCACCAGTCTGTTTAGCCCACTTTAACTCTTTCAGTGCCAATCATGACTGAAGTGGATCTACTTGAGTCAGACTAGTCTGAATTATCATTAAGATCCAAAATTTGTATTCCTCCTATAAAGACTTTTCATTTAAGTACTAGCATGCCAATAGTTCCAGAGAGAACATCCCAAGTCAACAGCTTTTCTCAGCATGCATTGGGTGCATTGCACGCAATGCACGCTGAGAAAAGCTGTTGACTCAGTCCAAATTTTGTCACTGAAAGAGTTAACAGGAAAAGATCATTTGTTTATTTAAGAAAAACATAATACATGTACATGCAGCAGTGTGGAGTGATCTAACTTACCTCAGCTGTCTGCATGTTGAACAGTTTGAGTTCCCCTGCGTATGTTCCAAGCACCAAATACTGCTCACAGGCCTGTGTCACAGAAATATGTTACATGGTTATTTCATTTTTATCCTGCAGTCGAAAATATTAAACCTTACCAAAAAAAAAATATGTTTGCAAGTTTGATAAGATATACTTCAAACATATTTGCACACACAATATTCTGGAACAGCCTTTGCATCTCGAAATGGCAGTGCCACACTTTGTACACACTCTTACAAAATCTGGAACCATCCGGAAGCATTTATTGCACTTATTTCAACTCAAAGTATCTACCCATCATTGACTATGGATTTCAAGATGCATTTTGTCCACATGTTTGTCATTTTTAAGCCAGCTAAATAGTGTTGGGGGAAAAAACTTAGTTAATTGAAAGATCAGCTTGAACTCTTTATTTTCAAACAAAGTTAATTGAAAGATCAGCTTGAACTCTTTAATTTCAAACAAAGATCAATCTTGAGGCTGTAACAGCACATCTCAATTCTTTTGAACCCTAAATTTTGCCCTTGGCTTTACCTTGATAGTTGAAGACTTAAAACTTGGGTTCACAAAGATCCTGGTGTCTTCAATGGCAGACAATTTCTGACCATGTAACACATATTATGTACCCACTTCTGTGTTGGTGGTTGCAGTCATTTCTGGGATTTAGCAGTGTGTTTTTTCTCTTTCCTTTTTTGTATCACAAATATTGATTCATATATTGTTTTTAAACTAGTTTGGGATTGATCAATATCCATTAAAAAAAAAACAAAAACAAAAAACAGAAGTGACATCAGAGATTACGGTCATCTCATTTTCACAACTGCAGCAAACCTACCAAAAAGGGAATCAGTGTACCCTTTGCATACAAGAATAAACATGTTCAGTTATGGAATGTTGAATTGCACCTGTACTCACAGAAAATGCACAACAAGAAAAACAGCCATCCTCCTCTGTGTCCCTGTATGCTCTTACTGGTCGGAACCTGGCAGACAAAAACACACTTATAAAAATCTGCCTTTTGTTATTTTTCTACACTGTAGGCTAGATTTATTGGTTACACACAGTTTAATTAAAAGCAAACAGGAAACAAAACCAAATCCTGTTCAAATTCTTCCTGTATTGGTTGTTCAAATACAGTCACAACAGCAGCCTATCAGCTTTGTGTCCAACAAAATCCGGCATTCCTGTAAATTGCTTTTATTTCACTTTATTTTCATTTTTGCTTATTTCGGTGATGGCACAAAATCATGAAAATAAAAGTACAATGAAATAGTAGTGTAACATTGATTTAATAGGAATTATGTCGAAAACTGTGAAAGTCAGAATTCAATGAAATGTGTGTAATGCAAAAACAGTGAAAACTTGCACACGCGGAAATGAGTACATTTAATACAGTATTCAAGATATACATATGCTGATAAATAAGAGAATATGAATATAAAAGGACACTTGAACTGTTTCAGTGGCAAATGTTGACTGAATCAACAGTCTCCTTGGTTGATTTAAGCACAATACGCCCAAAGCTGATTAACGCTTTTGACCTGGATCATTCATAAAGTCTCTGAGACTGTAGGCATGCTGGTACTGGAACCGGAAAGAAGGTTTGGTTTCGAATCTACTGTAATGATGTTACTTTTGAGCACACTGACATGTTGAGATGGCAATGGAAAAGTTACCTTATTTTCTAAGAGCCGAGACTCACAACCTACCTGCTATAGATGTATTTTCTGTCCCACTTCAGTCCGTCAGGACCACCATAAGCTGGAAATTGCTGCAAGAATATGTTTATATGTGACTAGATGGCAATATCTACAGCAACCTATCAGACAGCCTTTTTGTTCTCAGAATTACATCTTCAGTCATTTTCACACAATTTATTAATGTAAGGTGTTATAGCAGAGCTAAAAAGTGGTGCCCAAGTACAAACTCCATTCCTCCCTTATGCACTGTCCGATGTACATGGCATAAAACTGTCAACTCAGTTGGCAACAAGTTCCTCTTTTACTCACCAATATATCTTAACACAGCTGCACAAAAATGAATTTTGACATGGTGTGATACTAACAATTATTTTGATGGGTTTTGGGTAATTCCAATCAAATACTAGTGTATTTGCATGTTCCCATTGGCTGAGAAACAAAACATAAACTCAGACTGGAGTTGTAATGGAAATATTTTGCTCACACAAACAGCCGCCACATGCAAGTTTGGACTGAAAAGCATTATTTTAACCCTTTACATTGGGCCCAATTATTTGTTTACATAGATGCTTTCGATTGTCAAAAACATTTTCTGAATAATTTGAACCATGTTGGTTCACGTTTATGTGTCTGATTGTGAACCACATTGTATCATAACCTCTCTCAGCACCTACGGCCCTACTCACACGTAAAACAGATGAACCTGGGAGACCAATCCTTAAGTTATTTTGGGTTTTCATGTTTACATTAATTACAGCAGGGAACCAAGATTATGACACACACTCTGTTGCAATCAAGAAAGACAGCAAAAGGTGTGGTCAGATACTTAATACAAACTTTGTGTCAGTATTTCGTGACCATATATGTTTGTGAGAAAGTGGGGGTGTACACTTATGGGAATATACACTTGTTTGAATGAATACAGTATTACTGGTATAAGAGACCACAAGCCTTGACAGGCAATGTTTATCAGTGTCTTAAGCCAGGGGCTACAGTACATATGTAATGATAAGGACCCAAATCACTCATGCCATTCAAATCACCCAGCTCAAAGTTTCATCTGAAGACTAACAGTTCAGCACTTAACAGATTTTTTTTTTCTGTAATGTTTGTGTTTGCCTTACTATTGTGCATATGAACCCAAAAGGACACAAATAACAAATAAAAAGTTATTCAAGGACTCACTGTTCGCCTGAACACTCTGGATGTAATATTTGTAGGTGCTGTATTTCTACGTTTAGGATCTGGACACCTGTGGGGCCTGAAATGAAAGGTTTGAGAACAAGTACATTACATAGTTTTTAGCTTCAATCTTGTTTTTTTTTTTTTAACTCCTGTAAGTTAGTAAGAGTACAGTGAATACATTGTGTATCAAGTTGCAAAGTCAAATGCAAACCTAACTAGTTTGCAAATTTGTTTCAACAGCAAAAACTTTGCCTTTGCCTGAACACATATCTGTTTAAAGGTGTCTAAGAAATAGTGTATCAGAAGAAAACTCAGAATTCAGATTTGGGTCCTACACTGTATATAAGAAAACTCAGAATTCAGATTTGTGTATTATACTGTATACAAGACAACTCACAATTCAGATTTGTGTCTTACACTGTATATCATAAGAAAACTCTGAATTCAGATTTGTGTCTCACACTGTATATAAGAAAACTCAGAACTCAGATGTGTCTTACACTGTATATCATAAGATAAGAAAACTCTGAATTCAGATTTGTGTCTTACACTGTATATCATAAGAGAAATCTGAATTCAGATTTGTGTTTTACACTGTATATCATAAGAAAACTCAGCATTCAGATTTGTGTCTTACACTGTGAGGTGTACATACCTCTGTAAAGAGAATGGAGGGCATGTCATGACTGGGTTAGTACACAGTCCATGCTGCTTGCGTAGAAATTCTGTGACAATCTTGTCCAATGATATGACTGGCTCCTGTTTGATGTTCTGCACCTTACGTACGGCGGGACTTTGAATGGCAGGGCCAGCCAACTCATGCTTCTGCCGTATTATCTTGCGTGTTTGTTGTGCCTAAAGATTATAATCATGATTTTATTGACTTGAATGAAGATATTTAAATCTACACAATATTTACATAAAAAGTTTTCTTGTTTTAGTATGTTTTTCCATAATAAGCCATCTTTTAATCACATCAGTGTTTAATAAGAAACTAATACTGCCAAAATATATACGATCCTATTCCCCTTGACAGGGGGCAACAAGAGCACCCTATACCCTGCTCTTCCTGTGCTATACGAACAAGACATATGCAACAACTGACCTATCATGGCCAGCAATTTTTTGTCCATATTTGGAAAATAATGTTCCCTTTTATTGGAATTATGTATGCAATTTACAGTCAAGCTACTAATCAATGTAAACCTTGGACCTTGCTGTTGCTATAGTATCTTAACCTGGCTTGGTTGCTGATGGTGGGTGACTGGACCTTGCTGTGCTATGGTAACTTACCCTGGCTTGGTTGCTGATGGTGGGTGACTGGACCTTGCTGTGCTATGGTAACTTACCCTGGCTTGGTTGCTGATGGTGGGTGACTGGACCTTGCTGTGCTATGGTAACTTACCCTGGCTTGGTTGCTGATGGTAGGTAACTGGACCTTGCTGTTGCTATAGTAACTTACCCTGGTTTGGTTGCTGATGGTGGGTGATTGAACCTTGCTGTTGCTATTGTAACTTACCCTGGCTTGGTTGCTGATGGTGGGTGACTGGACCTTGCTGTTGATGATGTTTATCTTGATGGGGCCACTTGTAGGTGTTCCTGAGTTGCTACTGCTCCCTGAGGCCATGCTGCCAGGAGTGCTGATCTGTCTTTGCTGCAACATCAATAAGTATCACCTTGGCCAAGGCCACACATTTATATATGTATTGTGGTCCCCCTCTTGTAAGGAACCCCAAGGTGCACCAAAATGTGGTCTTATAGGAGGGGTGGCCTACACAAGAAATCAATCTTGAAACATATCAACCTAATGCAACATAAGATGTTCAGAAATAATCCTTATACTTATAGCAAAAACAAAAAGAATTCTTTCATGCACAGTCGTAAGCTCTACATACGTTTTCTTTTGTTGCTTTTTGGGTGTTTTTTTTTTCCTTCCCAAACTCAATACCTTAAATGAACATCTTGCAGAGTCCAAGGGACTATCTTGACACTTACCAGTTTGGATGGGACCGTTGGAGTTGAATAGATGTGTGGGTTGGAGGGGTGTGGATGGGGTGGGGTGCTACACCGAGGAAGGCCAGCCTCCCTCTGTAGCACTGCTGCTGACTCAAATAAGCCTACAAATACAAAATTGACACCATCTTACTATTTCTTCTTGTTTAGCGATATAATGTTTGTTCAAAGTCAAAATTAATGCTTTCTTCCTGCCCCAGACAACCACAGTACTGACAGGCAAGTTAATTTTGACTTCTACTTGCCCACAGGACAAGTTTATGATCATGTTTAATCTGGCAAAAGCAGTTGTCTCAAAAGCTTAGCCTGAACTTGAAATTAATTTTTATTGATGCATGTATGGTGGATTCACCAGAAAAGTACAACTGCCCTGGCTAAATGGAATATAAGGCCCATGTGCCTTATGCTCTACTGTCATCATCTACAATACATAATATCCAGATCCCAAGCATCGAACATGTTTTTATATGAGTACATGAATAAATGTTATCTCTTTCAGTGCCAATTAAGTCTAAAGTCAATCTACTAAAGTGAAAATAGTTTGAATTATCATTAGCATCTCAGATTCATTTTCCTCAAAAAAAGACCTTTCATTCAAGTACCAGCATGCCTCTAGTTCCAGTGAAAATATCCCAGGTCAACATCTTTTGCGCCCAATGTGCATCGAGAAAAGCTGTTGACTCTGTCCAAAATTTAGCAGTGAAAGAGTTAAAGTATTGCTCCTCCAATAACTTTTTAGAGAAGTTTTGAAACTTGAAGCAGCAAATTGTTATGAAGATCCAATATATTGGAATTCTGTTGTCTTAAATATGGAAACATACAAAGATCATCTCTGTTTACCATGTAAAACTTTCCATTATAATGTTAAAGCAGGGCGATTTGCTACACCATTATAAAATACCCATAAAATTATCTTTGAGAAAGAAATGAATTCATGTAAACAAATACTATAATTACTAAGTGAAACTACAGTAATACTCGCATTGATTGGCACAATCTAATTCTTGCACAACTTTTAATTTCAGCAAAGACTGTACAAGTAAAAAAAAACATCGTTCACATGGATATTGTACAGTTGAAGGCAGTTCTCACAAAATACAATCAAACTATTTATGCAAAATAAATGCAGTTTTATGGCACACTTCATTTAAATTTTTTGGTTCATAATCACAGATCCCAAGCAGATCCTTCATTCTCACCTCTACAATCTGTGTTTAGTGTGCTTAATCTACCACTGGTGATAATACCAACTGACAGCATGTCTAATTCAGTTGACATTCATGCATTCCCAGCCATGGATTGTGGGTAAAAATTATGCATCAATTCAAGAAATGTCATCAGTGGTTGATCACAATAAAAGTCATTGGACTTTGAGATGCAGAACTTTGCACACAAATGCAAGAGTGAATGAAACAGGAGTAATCACACGTAGGAGTGGCATCAGGTTTAAAATAAAATCAATCCAAGTGCATTGAAACATACACAAACAGAAAGAAAACAACAGCATGAAAACTTGATATGATATCTAGTGTCATTTGTACCTGACACGTATTTCAAGTTTGCATCAAGCATAACATTCATAAGCATTTTTCTGCATTTGGCAGGGAAATTATTTCTAATCACCACACTACTGTAATCCATGATAAAATTACACCATGTATGTATTTGTGAAGAGGGAGCAATACCAAACCATTCTGATGAAATCTCACCTTTTGATAAAAGATGCTCATGCATTAATGCCAGTAATTCCTTCTCTTGATAAACTATTTTGGTTTGGGCAACTACATCAGCCTGAAAAACATAAAAATAAATCCTTAGCATAAAGTATGTTTCTGGATAAATGCTTTCTGGGACTTACAGTCAAATTCCTCTTCCATTTGACTAAGTTATCTGACATATGCAGATATCTGACAAAATTTTAAAGAACCGATGGTGTTATTATCACAAAGTTTCATCAGTTTTTAATTTTTCAGAAAATGATTAAAATTTCTGCCTTGTATATCAATCCCTGGTAACTTAAAAACATACATAAATAAATAACTGAATTCCTATCATTAAGTGACCATGTGGAAGAAATATCCCACAGTGCTCCTGTGGAAAACTGAAGACTGAAGCCATACCATGTTACCAACTGGGTGCTACAGATCTTTCCCATCAGATTCAAAAGTCTGCATCTTGACTTTTCTCTCTTGAGTTCAGACTAAGTTTATGACTGAGTCAACAGCTTTCCTCGACAAGAGTTGGCACTAAGCAACCAACCTTTGCCAAGGGAAGCTGTTGGTCTGGGATATGCTATATTGCTACATCTCATTCAAATTGTTTTTTACTACTGTTGAAATTAGTTAAATATATTGAAGCAGACGACATTTGATGACCAGCCTGTTTTGGCTGGTTCTGGTGGGAAAGAGTTAACTGTAGGTTAGAGTGGGATATAATAGGTCAGTGAAGTGGGCAGACATAAGGCAAAGACAATACAATACTATGTTACAAGCATTTTTCCCTTAACTCATTCCATACCAGTCCCTGATATTTACATATATTTACCTAGATTTAAGACAAATGCATATTTAAAATTCTTCATGAAAAGAGCTTTCGTTCAAGTACCAACATGTCTATCATCTTAAGTCAGTGGTTCTGGCACTGCCTGGCAAGTCATGCTGCAGCTGCCGCAAGGGCAGCTGCAGCTTTGCCAGGCAGTGCCAGAACCACTGACCAAGGCCTGTGACCATAGTATGGAATGAGTTAAAATCAGACCTGGACTTACTTATTAAACCCTTTCAGTTGCCGTCAGTCTAGTCTCTGCTCAAAGTCAATCTGATCCTATGTTGTCCATGCATATTGCTAAAAAATCACTCCCTGGCATTTATCATGGACGCAAAACTGAATTACGGTGAAAACTTTTACAATTTTTTACAGAAAGTTGCAGAATGATTCTTCACCATAAATAGCCATGAAACACTGAATATATATGAATGATATTTTAATAATTTGAAATCTGTGTACTGACACATAAAGCACAAAGGCTTTTTTAAACTTATTTTTTGACATTACTTAGCATTTCTTTTTACAACGATTATGGTGATTATGTTTCTTTGATCCCATACGTTTTGTGAATACATGTAGTGGAACATCTTTGGTGGTCTTAAACAACATTGAATGGTTTAAAAAGAAATTTAGGCTCCACAGCATATGTTTCTGGGAACTGGATAGACTGATCTTTGGCTGAAATATAACTGGGTAATTTGCTGAAGCCAGCACGTGCCCTTTTCGGCATGATAAGCAATCAGTCCACCATGCTACTGTGTCTGGCAGTGTTCAAACCACAAAACGACCAAATGTGGTACTTATAGAACTGTACATTCATTACTTTGGCACACTACCAGTGACACCAGCACCAGGTTACACTATGCTTGTACTAGAAGGCCAGAGAGCGATCAAACGAGTTGCAATATCCAATTTTTGGGGATTACCCAGAAACTTTGAATTCAAGTCATTCAGTTTTGAATTTTTTTAGCCCCTGATGTGTAGAATTTTTCACAAACGGTAAAAATATTCAATAAGCTACAATTTTACCATAAAAAAGGAAAATGTCATATTTTATGATCAAATTGTCACAAAAATGCAGAAAGTTGCAGAAAAAAGGCAAAAATCACAGGTGACGCTAAAGTACATGGATTCTAGTACCACTGCGAAATCGCAATAAACGCCACGGAGTGAAAAATAAAGTTGAAAATATGGAAGAAAAGCTAGCTTTATAACTTTTACTTACCCTTCTGATTCTGTCAAGTGATGCATCAATGTTTGAATGCTGAGGTTTTCCTGATACTCGTTCAATCAAGTCATTGGCACAGCTACAGAATTTGAGGTGTTCCTGTTGTTTTTCTTGTAAAACTGGCTCCTTCATCAGAGCTGCAACAAAACACCAGACTTAGATCAGTGTGTAACACTCACAGACATATCTAGGAAACGTTGAACAGACCAAAGCAGCTTCTGGCCAACTTCACCCACACACAACGACAGCAGAATTCTTTGTTTAGGGATTAGTTCTCCTGCAATGGGTTAACAAAGCCACTGAAAGCCCTTGTCTTTGAAGTTTCTTCCAAGGCCAGGTCCCTCATTGCTTCAGCTTTCCCATTATAGATTAACTAATCCCTAAGCAAAGAGTCACTGATACACCTTTGCAGTATTTAGTCTAAAGATTAAAGTACCACAAACATCTCCAAATGGACAACGATGATGATTTTTCTAATGTTTATGTAACCATTATGCACACAGCATGACTCAGAGATGTCATTGACTTGTATAGATTTTACCTGAAATGTGAAAATTACCTGGAACCAATCTATCCCTCCACTTTTTTTCATCAAATTTGAGTTTTTTTTTTATTTTGTTTCTTTTAATCAAAGAAAAGGCAAAATACTTAAATTCAGGTAACATCTTCAAAAGTGGCATCTCTGATGACTTGAATGGCTGAGAGGGACTGTGTTTACTATTCAGTATGATGTGTATATCATTTTGTCACTGACAGTTAGGAATGTTTACAGCATATTAGGGTGCTTTGGAAAGCCATTGTTTTTCAAATAATGATCACTCCTGCTACCTTAAGTCCAATGACAAACACTACTACACTCAATGGTTTGAAAGTTACAAGACATACAGAACACAGTATTTAATGTCACTTTGATAACATGCATTCAAACCTTTTACCTATTACAATTGGGGTACCCCAGGGCTCCATCCAGGGGTATCTCAGGGTTGTATCCTGGGGTATCCCAGGGTTGTATCCTGGGGTACCCCAGGGTTCTATCCTGGGGCCCCTCCTTTTCATTGTTATGTTAACGATCTTCACATTATTTCTGACAAAACTTTGAATCAATTTTATACCCTGATGACATAACACTGTATAATTCTTGGTCCTCATTTAAATCATACACTCATGAAAACAATATCAATGCTGAACTTGATAAAATTCCAATCAAAGAAGTTAATGAATTTAACTACCAGAGCTTATAAATTAATCAGACACCCACATTAAATACACTGCTGGTAAACTTGCCAGGGTAAATGGTACTCTAACCAGAATTTGTACTTTTCTGCCCCAACAATCTTTACTGCTTTTCTATAATTCTCTCTTTATGCCTCATCTAAGCTATTCTCTATTAGCCTGGGGTCACTCTTGTGGAAGGATTAACAAATTACAGAACAAAGTAGTGCAGCTGGTTTCCAATGCATAGTTTCATGCAAACAGTGGGCCTTTCTTTGAAAACTAAATATATTTAATTTGAGACTTACTATGATTGAAAGCTTCAAAATTTGATCATCAATACTCTTGGATCCAACTGCAATCTTGTCAATTTTGACAATCTGTTTTTGGTACCATCCGTCACTCACCCACAAAATACCAGATATAGAAATGTACCCCAAGCTACCCTTCCCCAAAGAAGTATTACTGAGAAAGCAGATCAATTTTACATTCAGCATTAATCAATGAAATACTGTAGAATATACTACAAAAACCTCATACCCATTCTTACTTTGGATTTTCCAGATGCATCAAATTCCAATTGCTTAATCAATATTCCGAGGAAGGCACAGAAACAATCTGCCATGTAATTGATGCTAGTGTATGAGTTGTTACTGATTCTTAATTGTTCTGGACATTGGGAATAAGAATCTTGGTTAATTGGTGATACACTTAGATTCCTTTTAATTTGCTCACATATAATTGTCCCTTTCTGTCATGGCAGTCTTTTTCATAGCTAAGTCATATTACAACCAGGCATCTTCTTATTGATCAAGAATATTTCCCTGGCATAGATCCAGCAATAGCAGACCACAATCATTGGCTGGAGTTATCCCGACAATAGATTGCAAATACAGTTTATGTGTGATGATATACTGATTTTGTAATCTACAAATATGTATATAGTTTCTTAACTATTAGTATGTTATTGTTGCTTTGTCAACTTGTGAAATGAATATAATCAAAGCCTTGAGTCTTGAGACCCCTTCTCAATGATGAAGGTCATTCAATAGAAGCAGTGGTATTGAATATACAGTGCTCCCTCTTTATAACACCCCTCATTACAAGGCGGTTTCTGATATAACAAGGTGGGTACCACGGCTCCCACTGAAATAGTTTTCCCATTACTTCTGTGTTAAAAGTCCCTCTGTTATAAGGCGGTTTTGCTATAACACGGTATACTCTGTGGTCCCCAACACCAGCGTTATAAAGAGGAAGCACTGTAATAAAAGCCTTGAGTCTTGAGATCCCTACTCAATGGTAAAGGTCATTCAATAGAAGCAGTGGTATTGAATATAATTAAAGCCTTGAGTCTTCAGACCCCTTCTCAATGCTGAAGGTCATTCAATAGAAGCAGTCTTATTGAATATATTTAAAGCCTTGAGTCTGGAGTCTTGAGACCCCTACTCAATGATGAAGGTTATTCAATACATTGTAGTAGCAGTGTTATTCACTTACTCTGAAGTTGTCCACCATTGAACAGAGGTAACTTGCCAATAATCTGCCTCACTGTGTCTGATCTGGCTAGACCCACAAGCGCCTAAAAGTTAAAAGGGAAGATAAGATACTAAATGTATTATTAAACTTTTCCCTTTGAATTAAGACTGAGTCAACAGCTTTCCTAAAGGCAGGTTAGCTGGTTAAGTGCTGAAGCTGCCCCTAGGATAGCTGTTGACTCGATGCACACTCCTCTGTCGGGACTTGTCTACAACTTTCATTCTATTTTTTTCATTATTGATAAATGAACATCAAATTACTGAAGCAAACAACAATACACCTCCAGCCAGTTTTGGCAAAACAACAGTATACTTCCAGCCAGGTTTGGCCATTTAAAGGGGGGAAATGTTAATCACTGTGACACATTTTGTTACATGCTTTTATCTGTATACCCATAAAGATCCTACTGTATAATTTGTGTGACTTTTCTGAAGCAGAAGGTTGAAGATGACCTCATGAATGTGTGCTGATCAAAGTAAGGAGTTTAAATTCATAACCCAATTCCAATACATTGACAACGGTATGAACATTAACATTTAGGACAAAATAATTTTAATAATAATTTTATTTCAGTTTAACTATGAAGTAAAGCATTCCAACATATTGACATACATGAAAAAAAAAAAAAAGAGAGAAAGAAAAAGAAAACAGAAAAAAAAAAAAAATACATGAAAAAAGATTGCACTACCATTTACATTCAGGACAAAATAATTTTGTTTATTTCAATTTGACTGTATTGGACCTGAATAAATATGGATATGCTATTACGATTACATACATCATTGCATTTTGTTTGATTGATCCTGTGAAAAGACATCATCAAGACAATTTGACAATGTTCACTTACCCTGCATGCTAATGCACGGATTGAATCAGCTTCTGTGATAGGAGTTCTGGTCATAAGTAGTTTTAGTAGCACCTGTTGTCAAAAGATATGGTCAGCATAAGTTTGGCATATTCTTAAGGGTAAAACCAGTGTGATCCAGTCTGTCTGTATAAGAGGTTTGTACACCTGAAGGCTTAAAGTTATGCTTTCAATTCAACACCCAAAAAGACCACCAAAGAAGTGTTTATTTATAGTGTTTTCAATTTCAAAAGCACTGCAATTCTGTTAATGTATCTATTCATGTTTAAGTCTTTTACGTCAAAACATATCGAATGTACTCCTTATTGTTTTCATTTTTCAATCTCATATTCATTTAATTAATATTCTACTTGTTTGACAAACAAAGCATGTTAATTTCCCAACACTTGTCTCACCTTCCTATTGTTTATGTATGATTTTTAAGAGTTGAGATTACAAGAAAAAAAAAAAAAGAGTAGGCTCACCATGATTCCATTGTTAGTTCTGACTGTGTTCCACATGCGACCCAATAAGTCCTCTCCACTCTTTATATTTACTTTCTTTCGAGCGCTTCCTCCAACAAAACGCCCAACTGCTCCACTATACTGTGAAAAAAGAAGGATCAGTTATGGCAATGACACAGCGGTCAACTCTTCCATTTTGGAAACTCAAAAAACGTGTCTTTGGGTTGACACCTATGCAATGATAATCAGGTCACCTCCCCCACTGAGTACACCCAGTTATACCAAACTTTGAAGACAGCTTCCATTCAAAAGGCAACAAAATGATACAAATTTTGTCCTTTTGTTCAGAAATAAGCCTCAGACATCTGAAAATTTATTCAGCACAAACAATCTTTGGGCCATGTACCACACAACAATGGATTCATCTACCAAGTAAATTAACTAGCAACATAACATTAACCTTTTTATCCATGCATTTTTGGAGTACACAATTTGCAGAGGAGTTAATTTGCACTGTAACTTGTAATACATCTGGCTGGAGACCACTCAAGTAGGTTTTAAATTCCTGAGGTTTAAATTTGTGAATTAAGCTTGGTTGGGTGTATGTGTTCCTTGGTAAGATCTCTGACTAGACAGTACCTGAGGCAGTACATTGCTTACCCTGGCCATGGGGCCACACACACAGTTAATGATGATGTTCAGTGCTGCTTTCTGTACATCAGGGTCAACTATCACCTCTCCTTCAGCTATTCCCAACAGGATGCTGTAAAGAAAAAGACATGTGGTCATGATAATTCAAGCTTGTGTCTTGTATATGCAGCCATGGAGGTAGACAGGGGCTCCTTCTACATCCATGATGTAGCATAGTCTGGGTCACTGGGATATGGGATGCGTCCTTTCTTTTCTTTTAAAATCTATTGAAAAAAAAAAAAGATTGGTTTTGACAAGAACTTTAACAAAGTACAGGTCTATAATCATGTTTTGACCAAAGTTACAATTGCGTGATTGAAAAGTTCCACTGACCTAAAACATAATATTCATGCCAATGTATCTGATTTTTCTTAATTCTCCAACCTTTCTCCCTTAAACTGACCCAAACTGGCTGGTGGTGAAATGTTGTCTGCTTCCATTCCAGCAAATTACCATTAATTCCTATGAAAGTTTATGAGCAACATTAACAGTAACACTTCAAGATATATGAACAAAAAAAAAAAGTATTTCACTGTGAAGAGACTGGCAATATCTGTCTAATGTTCAAAACCAAGCACTCCCTAGTAACAAAACTCTACTTTTTATATTGCTACCTCAGTTTACAGAGAAAGCCATGATGGCTTGCTGTGGAGGCAGGCATACAAGGGGGACATCTTACCCTCTTCAACTCAGATGTTTACTGTATCAACAATATTTCCTGGCATGGGAACTAACCAATACTCAGGAACACTGTGGACTAAGGTACCTGATACTGTCATAGTCTCATCCTCAATTCTCATACTTTTTTCCCATTAACAGACAGTACTGAAGGTGAAGATGGGACATCCAGATGATTTGAACAGTTTGAACAGGAAAGGGCAAACAGCTGGAAAGTCAGCAACAGGAGTCCAAGGGGCAGTTAATATATGCTGGATTGTGGGACATCAGCAGTGGGAAGAATCACAAGGGCGATCATATACCTGACTGTTATAGTGTCAGCAGTGGGAGAAGCCCCAGGACCCATCATCTACCTGATTGCTGGAGTGTGACTCAGCAGGGAGGAGTGAAGCGGGCTACAATATACCTTATTGCTGGGTATCAGCAGAGGGAGGAGCCAAAAGGGATAGTATATACCTGACTGCTGGAGCATCAGCAGTGAAAGGATCTATCATATACCTGATTGCTAGTCTAAGAGTACCAGCAATGTGAGCAGTCAAAGGGACTAGTATACACCCGATTGCTTGAGTGTCATCAATGGGAGAAGTCAAAGGAGCTATAATACCTGATTGCTGGAGTGTCAGCAATGGGGGAAGTAAAAGGAGCTATTATGTACCTGACTGCTGGAGTGTCAGCAATGGGAAGTCAAAGGAGCTATTATATACCTGATTGTCGGAGTGTCAGCAATGGGACAGTCGAAGAAGCTATTATGTACCTGATTGCTGGAGTGTCAGCAATAGAAGTAAAAGGTTCTATTATGTACTTCACTGCTGGAGTGCCATCAATGAGAGAAGCCAAAGGAGCTATAATGTACCTGATTCCTGGAGCTATTACATACCTCATTGTTGAAGTATCAGCAATGGGAGAGATCAAAGGAGCTATTATATATGTGATTGTCAGAGTGTCAGCAATGGGAGAGGTCAAAGGGGCCATTATATACCTGATTGCTGCGGGAGTGCCAGCAATGGAAGAAGTCAAAGGAGCTATTATATACATGACTGTCAGAGTGTTAGCAACGGGAGCGGTCAAAAGAGCTTTTATATACCTGATTGCTGGAGTGGCAGTGTTTTCTGGTAATGTCACCGAGTCACATAACAACAGTTGTGTGTGAGGTACTACAGTACAAACTGTCAACACATCCAATGCTGACCTGATCGTCTCAGCCCTGAAACAAAAGGGAAATACAAGGTCTGTGTGAAAATTTATAGCCATATCAGTCAAACATATCTTTCTTGAAACATGTGGCAATTTTAAGTCACTTTCTGATATTACTGGCAATGCAGTGAAAAGAACATTAGGGTATAATGCTGTATCTTATGAAGACCTTAAAATCCTTCTGCAAATATATCTTTGTGCATGATTTGGGTTGGTGTCACTCAAAAAAATCACATATTGTTCAACTTTGAGATGTTGTGTTAAACTAGGTTAAAGTATTCCATATCACGCACTGCTTTAAAAAAATAAAATAAAAAATAAAAAGCACAAAGGATAAACTTCATATGATTACTTACTTTCCTGTATATGCATTCCACTCTGCTGCCATGGCAACAAGTTGAGTAAGTAATGTAATGCCGCCAAGCTTAATGAATTCATAGACAGGGTCCCATCTCATACGCAGTGGCAAACATTCCAGCAATAGCTCGACATTATCCTGTACTACTTCCTGTGGAAACTTTGTGGCCTGAAAAATAGTTAAATCCTAGGATTGGTAGGATCTATCACTTAACTTGGTGCTAATCACAATGAAAGTTGTGCTCATCTGAAGTACTGTAATTTTTCCAGATAAAATATTTTCAGGTGAAAGGTACTGTTGACTCAGTTTCTAACTAAGCACTCAAAATGATGCATTTTCAAAGGGTGGAAGCCAAGTCACTCTTTTACCTCTGGTGCTGCCACCTGGTGAAAATATAAACAAGAAAAACAGTGACTGTCAGTGTTCATGGATATGATACCTGTGCCCACTGGTGTCAACCCTCTGTTTGCCCATGAATTTGCTTTTATGAATTACCAACGGGCAAAATTACATCTTTGCATTTTAAATATACTGGGTCAGTAAAGATATTTGGTTGTATGGTAGGCAGGTCATGGCGCATGTTGTAGACAGTGCATACATCACTATGACTGATATACAAGTGTGTGGGTCACTGTGTCCTAAAAATCTGATCGCTCCATTCCATATTGGTCTTATGATACTCTCTGGAAGTCAATGCTGTCAAATTTCAGTTCATGATAGCCTTGTCAGGTGCTTCTGCACCAAATTTGAGCAGAGTCTGTCTGAGCACTTTTGAGAATATGGTGGTAACAAATGTTGACAAGACAGAAGGATGTTCTGGAGAACCCAAATATATTCGTGTACAGTAGTCCCTCTTTTGAGCGACCACCCCTAGGGCAGACAAAAAAAGCGGTCGTATAATGCAGGTGGTCGCTCATTGGAGGAACCCCACATGCACGACCTAAACGTTCAAATCCTGGGCGGCCTTTCCCCTGGCTGGTGGTAGCGAGGTACGCAAATTTCTGTCACCACCAGCTCATCATGATCGATTACATATACTTTGAAAAGAAATCATTCATTAAATTTAACAATTACAACCCTTAAAATCTTTATTTCAATAAAGAAGTTTTGTCTGGGTGCTGAAAGATGTGTATCCCAACTTGAAAATATTTGCCGCTCATGAGTTTTGTCTTTTTCCCATTATGCTCAATGAGTCAATGGGCCTGATGTATCACTCGGTACAGAGCCTTCTCTTGGGAAGTAATGAGCTTTAACTGTTGTAAAATTGTTTTGATGGCATAACTTACTGTCTTAACTTTATTCTACTCGTACGGTGGAGGCTAACCCACCGTAATTCATAAGTTATGGATCAAAATAAGACTCGGCATTTTCCCACAGCCACCACGTGTGTTTTGAGCGCCATGTTTACTTCGATCTGAACCGTGGTAAAAATAGATCAACCCACTTCGTCAGTGTCGGTCGCAGTCATGCAGCCAAGCACGTGTTTGATTGGGGTTTTGATCTAGCGAAAGTTATCATCGTTCAATTAGAAATGAGAACACTAAACAATAATATTTCTGTGGCTTTGCACTTATATGCCACGGTTAGGTTAGGTTTTGCATGCAAAAAAGAGATGACCACGTGGTTTGTCAATCTCTGGGAAAAGACTAAGATTATTCCGGACATTTCCGGAGATCTTCGGCAACCTGCCTTGTGGATTTGAATGATTTCGAGATGGATGATGTGAACGATCATGAGTGCAAGCGATCAAGTTCCCATCACAAGTAAATTTCTGCCGATCATTATGAAGTTTATTTCAGAAAACAATCTATAATATCCCGTCATACAGAGAAAGAAATATAGTGGTCGAAATCCTATCAGATCTGCTATGGAGAGGCCTGATACATGCAGAGTATGCCACATTCACTGCCAATGTAAATATGTAAATAAATGGAAAGATCCTATGCGAGAATTTGAAATGAGGAATAGATACAGATTGATCAAATTAAATAATTGTTTTAGGAAATTTACTGTTGAAAGAAGTCCTTTACTGTTTGCACTAAGTTCGACAAGAATCATGTCAATTCATAACGGCGAGTTGCGTGCATGTGTTTTTTTGGCCGACTTGATGCGTAATGGCTGAATATGACTCAAATTTGTGTTTTGTGGTCACAAAATCTATTCATTTTGCATGGTCGCTGGCCGCCTTTAATAGGTGGTCGTTCATAAGAGGTAAATTATTAAAGAAAAACCACTTTGGCGACTAAATGTGGTCGTTCAAACCAGGTGGTCACTCATAGTAGGGGTCGTTCAAAACAGGGATTACTGTACTGTTTACCCATAAGGAGATAAAAAGTCCCTAACAAGCCATATATCAAATTCAATTTCATGAAAATTGGATGCATGTTTCTGAGTTGTTAAAAAACAAAAAACAAAAACAAAACAAAAAAACAAAAGCAAACAAAACAACAACAAAAAAAACACATTATGCAGGTCAGGTCATGTCCTCTTGACCTTCAACATTCAGGGACATGAAAAATGTTCCTATCCACAAGCTATTTATACATGTGGATGTCATTAGAATTATATGAAAACTTTCCATGTCACCACAAAGACCAAACTTTGAGATAAGTGGGCCGAAATGCACTGCCATTCTATCATTACGATGCAAGAATAACTTTGAGGGCCAAGTGCACTTTCATCAAAGACCCCTAAAACTTGTTGCATGTTTATTACTATATGTAAATAGGTCACATTCCTGAATATATGTCCTTTGACCCAGAAATCCAATCAGTTCATCTTAGCCTGATGTGGTTCTTATGTCACGAATATACGCAAAAGCTGCTCAGGTATTTTCGAGACATAATGGTGACAAACTTTGACTCATGTCCCAGGGGTGCCAATCATACAGTGGTTTTACTGTACTTCACTTCTACACAGATATTTCAAACTTTTTTTCTGTTGCTTACTCTGTATGCTGGTATTTCTGCAAGTGGGGATCCTCCCTCGCTGCGTACATGTGATCTGCGTATTTGGTCTGATTTGATTACAAGGTGGGCCTCAAAATACTTCTTCAGTGCAACACACACATGGCGCGCTGCCTGTCGACTGGTGAATATTTCATCTTCTGTGAGCAGTGTGCTTGAGTCCTCCACATTTAGGATTTCCAAAGTACTGATCTGTCAAAAGCAAACAAAAAATAAAATCTATGTCTTTTTCCTTCACTGAACATGGAGAAAGACAACACTGATTTTCACCACCAAGACCAGTTAAATGTTTGTTTCCAGTTATGTGGACTCTATACTAACATGATACAAACACTGTCTTACATTATGATTCCACAGATCATTTTTATTCACAAAATTCCTGTGAACTTGGTATTTTAAGATGAGTGTGCTCTCTATGACAAGACTGTATGACTTGGCTCCAATCAACAGCTTTTTAAAACTTTTTGTTTATCATTGTACACCACCCAGCTCTGCCAGAAATATACTAAAATGGAAATGTCTAAAATATACACTTCAGCAGTTCCTTGAGATGGTTTCTTGGATACCCTAGTCTCTGCAGTGCAAGTGCTATGTTTGCCCAAAACCATGTTAAATTTTTGCAGGAACTACTATGTCATGTGATATACAATTTTTGTAAACAGACCCCACCCATTTGTCAACACTGTGAATCAAACTTTACTAAACTGTGATTTAAAATGGTGCTCAAATATGTGGAACATATGGTGCAGATTTTTATATTTACAATGTAATCCTGCACTTATATAATTTTGTAAACTGCAGGTTGTTCGACATTGTTATCAATACTCATTTGTAACATTAATTTTTAATATATGTATGTGCTTTATTTTTATATTATGAACCTCATCTTAAGTGTCTGAAATAAAGTTATCTGATGTTATGCTAAACTGTAAGACTACATGTATATCAACTGAAAATCAACATTCAAAACTTTATTTCACATGCAAAGCATACCTGTGAAGTTTCCCCCATTTTGGCAGGAGTTTAAAATTTTTCCCCTTCATTTTTGGACTTTTTGATATACATGTATTTCCTACTTTTGGCAATCTCCCCCATAAAATTAGTTTCTTTGTTCCACATTAAATCTAAAATCTTTCCAATGGAAACAAAAAAAAAGACTTGTTTCTTGTTACAGGATATTAAGAGGTATGTGCAACATGAAACCATGCTTACCACATTGAAGAGTTTACGTAGACCATCCTGTTTGTCAAACAGCTCTAGAATGACACGGAAGGAGAACGACATGCTGAAGAACATGGTGGCATGACAGCGTCCTGACTCATGTGAACACTCCAGCAACCACAGAACAAAACTGAAAAATTTAAAGGTACATCATGAATAAACTGAATCTTTATTACTTTCAAATGAGAGTGACAAGGACACATTCCATACTCGTCAACTCTGCCCATTTTGGAGGGTGTTTCGCAATTTGGGGTCCTAAACAAGGTAATCACAAGGGTAAGGCCCCACTTTATTTGTTTTGCTGTACCTTTTACCTGGATCTTCCAATTCATGATGTTTTGCTGTTGACACCTATGCATCGCGTACTTTAATGTCACATGGCCGCAGCTATTCAAGTGTGCATCTGTGTGTGTGCGTGTGTTCCCTATGACTACAGCAAAACATTCAAAAGGAAAATTTCTTTGTCACGTTGGAACACAATGTATTGAAGTCAGGTTTGTCTGGAGATTAAATACAGCTCCTACTTGTTAGAACTCACATTAAAATCTACAATACAAACACAAGGTTAATATGGTAACTCCAAGTTTCATTGTGTTACAACATGCTAGCAAATCATGCAGTAATAATTGCTGCTGAACACTTACCTGACCAGATCTGATAAGACGTGTTGAGGCAGCATGCACACCTTTAAAGAAAACAGAGTAATAAATGACAATATTTACATGCAATCTAACTTTTAACATTGCAAGTATTGGAGAGAGCCTGGTGTGTTATGAGACCATAACACAGTAGCCTTGTGTGTTATGGGACCATGACACAAGTGTCCCGCCCACATTCCAATAAGCCATGCCCACCTGGGTTTCCGGAACTTAACACTTGAACATGCTGGGTAAATCAGTTTCTGGACGTTTCTCTTAATTTTATGCATTACATTTCTAAATTTCGTGTAATTGAGCAGAAAAATTAAGAGGAAAATGTAAATATAAGCAATGAGGGT
The DNA here is from genome assembly GCA_964020975.1 of Hermodice carunculata. Lineage (NCBI taxonomy): Eukaryota > Metazoa > Annelida > Polychaeta > Eunicida > Amphinomidae > Hermodice > Hermodice carunculata. The sequence goes on along the minus strand of OZ026622.1, from coordinate 63,077,181 downwards.
CGCTTTTGTGTGTGTCATGGCATAATGACGCGGATGATTGAAGCTGGCATCCGGCGAGGCGCACTGGCGTGCACCACGCCCATGATATCAGCTTCAATCACGCGTGTCATTATGCCATAACACACACAAAATCGACCCTCATTTCTTAAGTAAAAGTCACTTTCATCATACTCTATGTGTATGCAAGCCATGAAGCACAGACATTGGTATGGTACCCGAGTTGCCACGTCTTGGAAATGAATTATTCATTGAAACCGCACCTGAGTGTTAACAGAAGTGAGGACTACTCACACAGGCAACAGTATATGGATACATCTAGTAAAAACAGTAAAACCTGTTTTGAGAGACCACCACAAGAGCAGGCCAAAAAGTGATCACATAAGGCAGGTGGTCTCTCATAAAAAGTGCAATAATATGGGAAAAATGGCAAAAGGGACATGGTAAACATGGTCTGAAAAGGCAGGTGGTCGCTCCTCACAGTAGTCTTTCAAAACAAACTTCACCACATATCTTCTCTTGCTGGGGTCAGTTAAGATATAATTATAATCTATATTTTATAACTGTTGCTTTTCCCATCATATCTGAGTGTAATAAAGACTTTCAGACACTAATTTAAAATGCAAGACATAGACACTGATAACACGGATTAAAACTCACCCTTTCCATAGCGTCTTCAAAGTAAGCAAGGTAGTAGAGACACATGGAGACCCCTGTGGCAGCCATTGATGGCCTGTAAACCTCCAACAGTTGTTGAACGCCATTTTCCTGGATGAACTCAATGGCAAACTTCTTGTGACACAGCAATGCTGCCAGGTACTGTTAAGACCAGGGATGACAATGGTTACAGCGCACTGTCGCTACCCTAAGAGCAAACTGGAAACCTAATATGCCCTATCCCAATGATTTTAAGAGTTTTGCAGCAGTTGGACCAAGCTAAGAACATATTTTTTTGTTGAAGGGAAGCAATTTTGGCTGAAAGTTGCCAAATTGCAACCAATTCTCATCCCTGCAAGACACACCTCTATGATAGATTATACTTATTACAAATACATATAACTATCATACGAAATGATGTAGATTTTTTTTTCACATTTCAGAGATGAGATAAAGTCACCTCTTTATATATATGTATATGTGTGTGTGTGTGCGTGTGCGTGTGCGTGTGCGTGTGTGTGTGTGTCCACAAAACACAATGTTACCACACTCTGCTGATTGTACTTTATCACTTTGACAAATGGTAATCTGCACTTTTCTTTTCTTTTTTCGGAAAAAAAAACTGAAATAAAAATAAAGGGAATGGGTCTATACTGTGCCATTATAGATATGAACATCTATGTAATTCATAGCTATAATTTAAATTCAATTTTATGGTTCAAATCTTAAAATGCAAGTATACTTTAAAGAATTTTATTACCTTAAGTGCCTCAAAAGCGAGGCGTACATCCTTGTTTTGCGTGAGATCAATGTAATGAAATATCAGCTCCATGGCATTCTGCTCAAACACATGGCTCAACAGCTGCAAAAGACAGGTAAGAACTATCACTTCATGTATACTGGATACCTTTTCTCTTAGTCAGTAGTTTGCAAATTTTGATATTTCTAAATTTAAATAGTGAGCACATAGTGGCACCACACTGATGCAGCCTCTGGGGCACTGGCTTGTTTTGAGGCATTGGATTATGGTGGTGGTGAAGATGATGACGATGATGATGATGATACAAACAATTTCCACTGAAACACACATGCCCAGAAAATATATTAGTTTCTCTTGTGTTGAGCCACCCAAAATGTCATAAGAAAAACAGGGTGACCTCTTTCTGGGGGGGGGGGGGGGTTGCTTAGAGTAGAAATCTGATACATGTTCAACCTTTCATAAAAAATTTTCATCTTGTAAGAAGGGGACTACTTTAACCAAACTAAACATCAACAATTTTGCAAGTAGAAATACATACACACATGTACATACTTACATGCATGCATGCATACATACATACATACATACATACATACATACATACATACATACATACATACACACATCCTCAGCTTATCACACACATTTTGAAATTTTGTTGATATGGCGAAGCAGCCTTTTTTTAATCCTTTTCTAATATTTTACAAGATACAGTTTCTTTTCATACTGTTATTCAGAGCTTGAACATTATTTGATAGGAAACAATTTTTGGCAGCACAAAACAAACAAAAAAATCTGTGTGAAAGAAAATGAGCGAGCAGGACAGGCATTTGTCAAGAAATATTAGTGTTTTTATTAACATTACATACGGGTATATTACCCCTTGAAAGCCTGAAATACTCTCTAAGAAAATCTTAAAGGGACACAAGGTTTATTTATCTACATGTAAAATTGGTGAAAATCTGGTCTTCTCCCCTGAATCCTAACAGAAACGCTGAATATTAGAAATTCACATTGGTGTCTGTTTCAGTCAGTCAACTTTACCAGAAACATGACGTCAGCAGCTACCTGGCAACACAGAAAGATGAGCATGACACACATTGTAAAATTAAAAGCATCATACCTCTTGATATTCCCCCATAGGAGTTAGATATTGCAGTATCAGCCTCTGTTTCATTCCGAGGGTAAGGGGACTCATACAGTATGAGCCAATCACGTAGAGCTGCATCTCCGCCCAGCTGCTGTTACTACAGTCTGCTACTGGGAGACAGAAATGATAGTCATTAGGATTAGGTCTACAGCATTCATCTTAATTACGTGCAACATGGGAATGTACCAATGAACATTGTGCTTGTTCCAGGAGCCACACTGTACATGCTAAAACTGACCATTAAATTAGACACCTTGTTCATTTTTCGTTTTGAAAGACTGCCATAATAATTATCCTCTCAAATCTGCAGGCACAGAAATAAGACAACTTTTACAAGTAATCTATTCTCCACATGTGTTTAACATACCGGCCAATTATCCCTCCACCCAATAGCCTGAACAGGTGTTTCTCCAGCCATACCCTGTCTAGGCACCTATGCATGCCTGGCTCCAAAGATTCCATTACTGTTCTCCTCAAACTGTAACTGTGTCAAATCTAATCTTCAAATCTAAATCTATAATACACATATAAGTTGTATACACAGTGGTACTAGCAGAGATATCAACATTCAAGATGCCATTTCAGGGACATTAAAGTGAGAATATAAGGGACAGAGCATATTAAACAAAGAATATATAAGAAAACATTCAGTTTCAATGCGGGAGAAACACCATAAATTGGTCACAATTTCAGGGACTATCCCTGAAGATGAGGGACAGTTGGCATTGCTTTACTTGCATTCTTTATCAATATATGGCCACTGCCAAGAAGGGCCACATATATATATATATATATATATATATATATATATATATATATTTTTTTTTTGCCGTCAGTTGTTACTGACAGAAAGGTTGGTCACATACAACAGTACAAGTGCGTTAAATGTAAGTTGTAAAGAGTTTTGCCTATGTTTAGTCAGTGCCTGAGGCATGTTTTACTTCTGCCATGTGTTAAACATTTTTTCACATGTACTATGTTTCTACACAGTGTAATTTACATCATGTATCATGCAGCATGCACAACATGAACAGTACACAGGTAGGGAGATGTTGTGTTCTAGTGCTGTGCAATACCATGAAGCAAATACTAACTTGGAAAATTACATCAAAAATAGTTTTCATTTTTTCTGTGTTCCAAATTCAAAACTTGAACAGGCCCTAAATTTAAAGTCTTTAACATCATCCACCTCATACATGATTCTGAAACAATGTAAGAAGTTACCATAGAAGATAAATAGACATATTCTGGTTGGGGATGCTAGGGATATCTAATTTCATGACATGTCACTTTCTGCCAGCTGCTCCTGACAACAGCTGGCCAATGACAAGAGCTAGACTTGTTTATCCTCTAGGTGTCTCCATCAGCAAGAGTGCCAACCATGGAATATGTAGCAGTGCTGCCATCTACAATCAGCATCCTCTATTGGCTCAACAATCCAAGCTTGTTTACCTCTAATGTATAGAAGGTCTACTTGGTCTATCTGTTACAAGCTTTAGATGGCTAGGTGCCCTACTTTCTAGGACTCAACACAACACAGTTTAGGTCACATGGATTCCCTTACCATTTTATCCCCCCCCCCCCGCCCCATACATGACGGAATTTTGTTACATTAATTTGGAATGCCCCATTTTTTCAGAGATGCTATGGCCTTTTACAGATTAATGTTGAAATGTTAAGAAATTATCTCAAACTTACATACATGTATGCCTCATTTTGGCTTGTTTTGATGAAAAGATTTGTTGTTTTGCTCAAATGTTGACCTAGATGGGTGATTTCAGGTAATTTCCTGAAAAGTGGCATCTCTGCTTATAATAACCCTCCATGAATGTTTTTACAATGTTACACTGTGTGTCTCATTATTCAAAATACACATCTTTAATTCAATTACCATTTATCACAATGAGAATTTCCTGGCATGCCTTATGAGAGTAAATTAATGAGGTTGCTCCATTCATTCATCTGTTATATGCATGCAAGTTACATATGTCCACTTGGGTACATGTGCAGGTATTGTGAACTCTATGCAGAAACAATTGTACAATACATGTATAACACTGGATGGTGAACATGCATTAAACTAGCATAACGAAACACAATAGCAGCACAAAATGGAAATGGGAAATGTCATGAACTTAAATGTATGTAATCCAGAACAGAGACTAGGTCAGCCTGTGAACTTGGGAGATTTTATCTTCATTAATATGCAGGTCTGGTTTTTCTGCAAAGAGAAACTAAAAGAAAAAAACTAGAGCAAAGAAAAAAAAAACCCATACCTTTGAAGTCTCTCTCATTTTGGGGGAGTCTCCCATATTTTGGTAAAGCTTTTAGCATTTTACAGAGAAATTTTGTCTGTTTTGGATAATCTCTGCAATGAACACAAATTTATCAAATGTAAACGCCCCCCATGGGAGTCAAACATCACCACATTTTTGTCAAATGATGTTTATAAGTATGAAAAAGTTCATACTTCTTCAATGTTCATGTGTATGGTAACCGATGGCCAGGATATATGCAGCAAAAGGACAGGAGCCTTTCTCTTCTTTCAACTTTCCTCTGTTTAAAAGGAGCTTGATTGTTCCATCACTGAAGAATTTAATTTCTCTCACCTACATCATAAATGTCTTGACTGAAATTTTAGACAAATCAGATGTACATGTACCTTGTTATTTATTTATTTTTTAATTTTGCTATTTATGCATGAACATAATGTGCCAGCTGCAGTTATATGGTATAAATGTGAACTCTAGGCCAATCTCAATATATTTTGGTATGCATGCACACAAACACACATCTACTTTTCCACCCATATTGTTCAAGACTATACATCACTGCAGGACTACATTCATTTTGGCATGTGCATACACTTTAGGTTCCATCTGTCTGGTTTTAACAGATCATAGTTCCAATGCATCTGTAGAAATACCACATTAAGTTTCATTTTTTTGTTTTCTTTTTGACATGAAGAAGTCCACAGACTGGCTCTAGTCTACAACATGGGACAACAGTGCTATCATGTCTACTGGGGAACAAACACGCAAAAAGACTACCTGCTTTGTAGGTATAGCAATTCCGCAGTACACCTAAAAGCATAAGTAGCTGGTCAGCATTGAATACACAAAGACATACAACCAATAAGCGCTTTATATGGGAACACATTTTTGAACTTTTCTCTGCTTTTGAGTAGAAAATGTTAATGCTTTGTTTTCCTCTTTACTGTTCAAACCTGGAGATTTTTTAGTAACCAGTACGACTTACATAGCAGCACAATCACATATCAACTTTTGTCGATTTAAGATTAATTAACCAAACTAAAATAAGTCAACAGAAACAAAAAACACAAAAATGTAGAAATTCATCAACATTCACCTTTCAAAATTCCCTGTCTTCTCATGTAAGCAAATCAGATCTATGATATATTAGAGCAAACAGTTTTAATGGAGAAGGAGACCAGGATACCTAGGGCAGATGGGAGTTTTTCCTACTTGAGAATAATTTATTGCCTGCATTCAAAACAGAAACAAAGCTAAGTGGTGAGGTTTGAGGCTTGGCCCAGTGCCACACATGATAATTATGACTTTTGTAGATCTTACATGTGAAACAATAGAATTGTGACAGTCCAATGCTCGGTTGGCCTTACATGCAAAGCCTGAATAGGTCCTGTGATCTTAATAATGATGCCATCCACCATCACTGATGATAGCATGTACATATCCCCATGAACAATTGTTCCTAATTTTGATAATTTATTAAAAATCAGAAAAAAACAGCACCATATAGTATACAAGTTTGGTGCAGATCAAGTCCGTTTACATTTCCAATAAGTTTGAAGAGCATCTGACTTACATCTGGAAGATTTATGAAAAGTGAAAAGGCATAAAATGAATGAGAAAAAGAAGCACAGCACCACCTGTTGAACACATTAAGATCTAGAGGTCCCCATAAGGGTCCCTATACAATTGTATAGCAATTTGCTAAGATATTTCAGAGGAGGTTTTTCCTAAAAAATGAACAAGAAAATTTGTAAAAAAAAAAAAAAAAAAATCATAGGAGCATGACCATTTGAACAAAATTGGTAGAGACCCCCCCAAGGCAAATCTGCAACAAGTTTGAAGTGAATCAGGTGCATGGATTTGGAGAAGTCAGAAATGTGAATTTCCATTGCAATCCCCACTGACTTGCATGGTGCTCAATAGGATGCATGCATTAACTGACAGGTACCCAAATTGTAAAACTTCATTAAAAACAAGAGGGCTGTGTGAACAGCCCATGCTCAGCTGACCAAGAGATTCATCACACTTGTGGCTCTGTGTGCTTGGGATAGGATCAAAGTCACCCATATACTGAGTAAGTCTGACCTTAATGGAAGAACACTTACATGTGCAACATCAAGGTCTCAGTTCAAGAAGTTCTCAACTTATAGCACTGAATAGTAAAATTCATGTATGTTGTATTGTGACCTCAGAAATGAGGGCAAGGTCACTCATGTACTGTTTAAGTGCACTCTTATAGAGAAACTTTAACATGAAAGTCCTAACTCAAAAAGATTTTAGGTTATCAAGTGAATAGTAAATTTCATGTCAGTTGTCCTGTGACCTTGCAAAATGAAGTCAAGATCATTCATGTACTGTCTTAGTGTGGCCCTCAAAGAGGACTATGTCAAACATACCCACTGTAAAACACGAAAGTCCAGGCTGAAATAGTTCTCAAGTTACTTGTATCATCTGTAGAGTTAAATACACTTAAGTGGCCCTGTGACCTTGAGAAAATTTGTTAAAATATAGAAAAAGTCATAGTACCACCTGTTGAACAAATTAAGCTCTCAGAAGTGTCCCTATGCAATTTCAAAGTAATTGGCTGAGCGGTTTTGGAGAAAACTGGTAAAGATTTTGCCAAAAATTGAACAAAAAAGTTCATAAAAATCACAAAATCAATGGAGCATGGCCATGTGAACAAACTTGGTTGAGACCCACCCAGGGTGCACATCCACCAAATTTGAAGTCAACCTGCTTGAGGGTTTTGGAGAAGTCAAAAATGTGAATTTATATTGCCTTGTATGGTAATCAATAGGAATGCATGTATTAGCCGACAGGTACCTGAATTGAAAAATCGATTAAAATCTGGGATCAAGAGTATCATCACCTAGTGAACAGCTTTGTTTAAACCTCCCACAAGCTACATTTCCACCAAGTATGTTAATATCTTAGTAAGGTTTCGGAAAAGAAGGCAAAAGTACCGGAAAAAAAAAAAACACATACAAATTTTTTTTTTTTAAAACAAAACAATGCCACCTGTTGACCAAACTAAGGTCTAAGGGTCCCCAGAAGTGTCCCTATACAATTTTGAAGCAGTTGGTAAAGTGGTCTTGGAAAGATGATTTTTTAAGACTTTGCCAAAAGATGACCAAAGAAAAAAAAAAAAAAAGATTAGCCCACAACCAATTGAACAAGCTTGGTAAAGACCCAACCAAGGTAGATCCATCCCCACCAAGTTTGAAGAGGATCCGGCCAATAGGTTTGGAGAAGTAGAAAATGCAAAATGTGAACTGTTGGTGATAACAATGTACACATGAATGACCATCCCATAAGCTCAGCTGACCGACATGTCAGCTGAGCTAAAAATGGTTTGATGCAGCCCTCCCACCCCCATCCCCACCATATTGGACTGACATCTGTATACACATGTACATTCAAACAGATTTCAAGGTAAACAAGATACACAAAGTGAAACTTGCCACGATCACCATTTGCCTTAAGTGACGCAGTTTCTAACTGATAAAAATTACCTGCTTGTCACTTGTCTCACAGTGGCCAGTTTTACATGGTGGAAGGGGCAGTCCTAAACAGCAGATACTAAATTATATGTTTTTGATCAGCCATTGTTCGTTATTTTATATATCTTCTGGCAAGCATCAGAAAACAGGACCCATGAAACGTACACAGAGTTTGCGGAGTTATTATTCATGACTGAAAACAGTTAGTGAAGACAGAAGTATATTTTTGTGTAATATCTAAGAGAATGTAAAAAGCTGGAAGATGAAGAAAGCACGAGAAGAGTGAGTACAGTGAGAGAAAACACAGGGAAAGCAAAGAAAATACGTGTATCTTGTCTCCCAAGTGTGTTAAAAACTTTTGTTCAACATTCCCTATTCAAAAAGAGTAAGTGTTCATGCATGTCCACATAATTCTCTATTGCTCCACCTCCTGAACTATTTATATGTTCATATGATGCTATTCCTATGTCATATAATACTATTTCCGTGTCATGTCATGCTATTGCTATGTTATATGATGCCATTCATGTTACATAAAACTGTTCAGATAGTATGAGGCTATTCATGTCATGTGATGCTGTTCGTGCCATGTGATGCTATTCATGTACCAAAATTGATATTTTGGTGTCTTCTGATAATGTGGAAGGGGATATACAATTTAACTCTATATGTGCTAATCATGACAATAATCACACTTACCTACATGTAAATTATCATAATGATTCCTCCTTCAATTTTGTCATGTAATGGCCTGATTCAAGTATTAACGTGCCCAATCAGAAATTGAAAGTTGCCATGAAAGTAAATGCTCCAAGTGTACAGACAAAAGCTGTCTGCCACAGTTTATAAATTGGCACTTTCAGAGTTGACATAGCATGGCTGTTTTATTCAACTCTTCCAATATTTCACCCGTCAATCCATTTTAAATATAGTTTTACTGCATGTTTGAAGCGTCTATTATTACCAATTTATACTTGTCCGAACTAAAACTTGACAAGTAATTTATTCTGATGATACATGTGAATGAGCATATTAGTTTCCTTATACCATGCTACCATGGGCTGCAGTCTTCGTTTCCACAATAGTCTCAGACTTGTTTCTGCTACTGCCAACCTGTGCAGGTATATGAAGGTTGGCCGATTGGGGGACTTTCTCCAATCTATGATGATGGTTAACCCCCTACATCTTTTAATATAATAAAATGTCACATGCCCGCAAGTGTTCTATGTTTTTACTGTATTTTCTTTCTATTTTTCGAGATGAGTTTTGATGAGGCCTATCAGTATGGCTGCTAATTCAGTCTTAATTTAAGCCACAGCAAGCTTAATATTCTGTAACACAACAGCTTGCTGGTTTTAGCAATAACTAAGGGGAATAGCACATCAGGATTTTACAAAAAGTTCTACATTTTGCGTATCAGTATAATCAATTTATAACACTTATTTGATGAAAAAAAAAAGTTGTTTCCCATATTTCAGTACAAACACTGATTTGTTTTCAAATAAGTGTAAATATAACTCATTTACTTAGAAGAAAGCATTGTATTTGTCATATATGCATAACTATCAAGTTGGCGAGTAACCGTTTGTATTCAAATATTGCTGCTAAAAAATTATGAAGTGTAATATGTGTATAGTGTCCAATTTTTAAACTATATACTTACTTGGGTCTTTCTTATCTTTCACCATAGATGAAGGGATTTTGGGTAAAACTGACCCTTTCTGTTTCTCGTTATGTATTTTAAATGCCATTTTGTTACTTTTTTCTCGTTCCGTGGCTAGTAAACTGTTCAGTCCACTCCCAGCAGGGACTGTGCCACCCTTGTGATCCATTTTATCTATGTTTACATTTGAAGGTCCATTATGTTTGTTTCTCTCATCTTCTCTAGTCCCCACAGTATTATTTCTAGTCTCTTCTGTGTTTTTTGTAGAATTGGATGGATACGGTGTCTTGCCCTCTTTGCCTACATTAGCAAAAGGCCTCTCAAACTTTCCCCCAGGCTCTTCTAAACTCTGTTTACGCAGTTCATGCAGTCTTTGCACCATAAGCGGAACCTGAAACAATGAATTATGGGGTTAATTCACCATTTTCACAATTCAGACTGACCATCTGAGTTGCTGGAAGTGAGGGTAGAGGTTCTTAAATGTCCATGCACATTACTTTTGCCACAAAATGAACTGTTTTGTAAGAATACTACTTCCACAATAGTTAAAGTATGCAAGTTACAAGTTCACACTGAATTCAAGTCTTTAAAACATCACTTTATCACATCAGAGTTAAACTGTACTGACTCTTTTGGAAACTTGGAGCAGTTATGACAGTTTAATAACCGTTCCCAGGTCAGAATAAGACTTAGGCAATAGCTTTCCTTGGTACAGGCTGGCAGCATGGCATCCTACCCATACCATGGAAAGCTATTGACCTGGGGCATGCTATCACGACAGGTCCTACCTACAATTCTCAGCAACAAAATATTTTCTATCTATATTGAACTTAATTGAAATATTAATGCAGACAACAGTCTATATCCAGGCACTATTGGCCAATTTGAGTGGGAAAGTGTCAATATGTTGGTGAAGGTTTTACTCTGTGGTGTATGCCAACCAAAACAATCAAATTTTACTTCACTGTGACTGAAATAATTTCTGGCACTTCATGTACCTGTCACAAAATACATATCATGCTGGCAGTGCTGTTAACTACCTTGTACAATTAGCAGTTTCTGAAAATACATGTAACATGAGGACAAGCTCAACTAGCTTTACCTTGAGAGACATTCATACAGCCCATACCTATTTCCCAATTGTATTTTCTCGAAATAAAGTGAGTTTAAATCACCTTGATATAACTTGTGTGTCCCTTTCCCACTCAAATCATTCAAAAGTACCCAGATTTAAATTGTCTACTCTAATGTTTCACTTAAATTTTGTGTTGACAGAGCATTTTTGGATGAAAATTGCTGTGAAAACCTATCATGATGACACACCTCAAGACAATACCTGTACTTGGCATGGGCTGGGTGCAGTGTGCCTAACCCATGCCAAGGAAGCTTTATTCTGACCAGGAGAGGGTAATGCCATAATTTCTTGAATATTCCCCCCCTCCCCCCCAAAAAAATTGCAATTCAAGAACTTCTGTAAAAAAAAAAACTTGCATATATTCGTCAAAATGATTATCAGAGTTTATTTCCTTATTACCAAAACTGCATTCTTCTCCTTAAAGTTTGCAGCTATGTCCTGGACTTCCATTGCTCCAGCCAGCAGCCCGGTGGCAAATGATCTCAGAGGATCTTCTGCAGTCTGTGCCCACAGGACCAAACGCTGAACAATATTTTCCTGTAAAACAAGAAACAAAAGGTACAGAGGAATAAAGACAAAAAACCAATTGTTTGTTCTCTACATTAGTATTGCATGGTACATGCACCTATGAATGTTCCGCATATAATTGAGGGCACATAGCCCTGAAATCATGAAAATTCACACATTTTACAGAGTTATAGCAATCTAATACAGTATGGAATATAAACTAAAACACATGTTCACTGATATACACTCCATCCCCACACTCATGCCTATATTTTCAATGTGTTGACTGACAAGAAAATACTGTATAGTCACTTAAGGACAGGAGATACATAAATAATATATTGGGTAACAAGTTTCAATGTTCATACTGAAAAGCATTCATGCAAATATATCAAAAGTATGTATTTTTCACCACAGGCTTTACAGAATAATATTGAAACACTGTGAACAAATTGTTTAATAAACATACATGTTTGTGACCAAGATGTGATATTTTGCATGTCATTGCAGACATTAAAATAACTATTTTATGTTTTATTCAGATTCATTTTTTTTAAATAGAATTCATCTGGATACATAGATCTCACAAAAAAAAAAAAAAAAGAAAAATTGTCAAGGACTTTTTGCACAGTATTTAAGATATTTTTGTTCACATACAGCCTCTTAAATTTAAAGGTATCCCAAATTGTGAAATGTTCAATTCAAATTGTAATTATGCATTAAAAAAAAAAAAAAAAACCAAACAAACAAACAAAACAAAACAAAAAAAAAACCTGATACATTTTAAGTCCTATAGATCTACATTACCGTAGTAAAATAGATTTCTAATAAGAAAATATTGGAAAAAATTTATTTCAACATTTATACAGGTATGTAAAGTTTTCAAACTTTTGTCACAGACCCTTTATGTTTATTCAACATTTAAATCACAAAGTTAAAATTTCATCCAGTCTTAAAATTTTTCAATAATGCTTTTTAAACAACAGAGGCAGCTTTAGAATGTTTTCAGCAATATTTTTCGTATCTCCCATTGTTAACCCTTTGAGTGCCAGTCACGGCTTAAGCTGTGCTGATGAAGCTGGATTACTCTAATGATTCCAGATTCATATTCCTCATTCAAAGACCTTTCATTCAAATACCAGCATGCCTATGTACCCAGTTAAAAATTTGGTCCAGGTCAACAGCTTTCCTTTGGGCACTTTCCGCGGAAAGCGCCACAAAGAAAGCTGTTGACTCAGTCTCTAAATTGGCTCTGTAAGAGTTAATTTCTTTGCATTTTTATTATTTGCTTATTTCCCTCATAGTACAAAACCTTGAAAATAATATAAGCACTAAAATAGTATTTTACCATTGGTTAATTAAAAACTTTGTCAAAATAGTAATATTATAACGTTAAGACAGTTAAATGCTTAAAATGCAAAAACTGTGAAAATGTTTACAGATGAAGATAAGTCTGATTGCGGTGTCAGGTGCTCAGCTGGGGTACATTAGGGCTTCTAGCACTAACTGGGCAACCCTCATTAAGTAAAGTATAAAATACAATATATATATATAAACAGTGGTACCTGCCCTAAAGACCACCTCTCGTGAGAGACCACATTAGTTTTTAAGACCACTCTTTCAAGACATTGGCCTTTTATTTCTTTGTTAATTTACCTGCAATGAAACACCACCTGTCATATGTGACCACTTTTGTCTGGCATTAGGGGTGGTCTTAAATTGCAGGTACCACTGTATATATATAATATACACACACTCCTTAAACTTGATACATGCTTATCATCACATAATAGGCAGGGTACTCTGAACAGTTTGAATTTGGCTCATGAGGTACTTGTGTACCAAATTAGAACAAAATCTTTCAACACATTTTGAGAAATCATTGGAAAAACTTTCAGTAGGCAGAAGGATGAAAGATTGAACAGCCTAAAAATAGAACATTTAAGGGAGGTATTAAAAAACGAAAACAAAACAAACAAAAGCTGTACAAGAATGCAAAGTATGCTACTCCCAATATTTTTTGATAGACACCATCCAAGCACGAAGATACTATCATATGAAATTTAAAAACAAAATAGAGAGCCATGATTGTAAGCAATCAAATGGACCAATGTAACAAATTTGAGAAAATCCCTTCAGGCCTTTTACACATAATGCGGTAAAAGAAGTTGGTATGGAAGTACAGACATATAACCTGAAAATATGTCTCCCTATTAATGAAAGTGGTATGTAAAAAACATAAACAAAACCACTGATAATACTAGTATTTGTGCATCTCTGCCAAAATACTGAACTTTGGAGCACCAGACACAAGAAAAAATGAAAATAACTAACATTTTCCTGAAACACAGCAGTTGCCTCCAATCCTGGCATGACATCAAGCAGCAGCCTGCAGGCCGTGGTATGCAGCTCCCCCTGCTCTCGTGTGCTGGCCAGGTATACACTGACAAGCTGCCAAAAACCACAAGCTTCACTGAGCAAAATGACTAACAGTTTACTTCTGTATGATATGCATCATGTTTTTGTCTTCACAGCTGAAAAACTAATTTCACTTTCATATGAATCAAACAAATGTGTGAATGTGCAAATTTTACACTTTTATGTTGCTAATACAAACAAATGGACATGTTTTTACAATAAGTGCATGTATTTTGAGTTTTTAGAGAAAATGACTCAACAGGTATAACTATGCAGTATCATCTCTATGTTAAGACCATCTATAGAACTGAAGCAAAGGGGTCTTAATAGAGGAATGGAAAGTAAACTGTCGGCACAAATGAGCAGTGTAACAAGTTGGTTGTATAGGTGAGTAATCTCTTTATAAAGAAGTCCTAAGATGGGCATTTCAATGTACATAAAATATATGATTATAGGAAACACTTTATTATGACTAGGTGACCAAGTACCAATGAGACTGATATACATGTATATATGTATAGTAACATAATTAAGGCAGAGAAGCATCCCTTTACCAGTAACTTTGACTTATCTCCCTACCTTTAAAATTACAAAGTTTAACATTTATTAGCACTTATCTGAAGTCCTGCTGCATAATGTCATGTTATATGGTATCAGTTTACAGAAAATAAAGCTCTTGCAGCATACAAAACAATATAAAATAAATGAAATAAAAATAACTATGTTTCACTTTACACTGGAGTTAGTGTCACAATTTATGTGTCAGCCTCCATTGGGTTCAAGTTTCACCCCTGATGTTATATTACATGTACATTACCTTGTTCATAAAATTGTCATTCTTGAAAAGGGCTTTCAACAGGTGCCCCAAAGAACAGTCAGGATCAGCTCGACCTGCACCAGAAAAAGAAAAGAAAACAAACAACAGGCCCATGGGGCTAATGCTCTGCTGACCACCATCACCAAAAAAATCATTTTCTGAAATGTATTCAATCCACGAACTTGAAAAATTAATCAAGGTTAGCCATATTATGCAATATCAAACTTCTACATGATACACATTTGTGGTACGTTTGGCATCATTTGCCTTATTCTTTATCAAGATGTTGAATTAAATGTCCTTTTCTTAAGTGCTTGATGACCTTGAAAAAAGGTCAAGGTCACACAATCATTGGGTCATGGTGGCCAAGAAAGTAGGTCACCAAGTAGAGTTTTATATACAAGGTACTCAAGTGCAATTTTGACCTAGAGGCTCAATTTGCTTTGTCACTGATGTCCAAGCTACACCATACCATTACAAAATCACTACTTCCAACTTAGCGGGCTGGGGGACTTTACAAAAGTACGTCAAGGTCACTGATCTTACATAACATATTAGCATTGGACATGATCTATATATTGTGTAAATTTGGCTTGTCTAATTCAATTATTTTCTGAAGTGTAGAATTTTGTATTTGTCAAGACATTTTAACTCATAATTTTCATCAAATTATAGGTGGCGCCACTAGTATCATAACAGAGATTTTGACCTCTTCTATAATCCTACATAATTTCATGAAGATCTATCAAAAATTAAGGATGCCGGACTGGTCACAAGATTTTCACAATTTGACTTGTGTATTTATATAATACTAAAGGTGGGGCACCCAACATTGATGTCGACAAAGATTTTCACACTAATTATAAGTTTTTAACGTTATATGGGCCTTACTCAGAAATTGTGGGGTGCAGAACATTCACAACATGACACCTATATAAAATCTGGCCATTTGACCCTGACCTTCAACTTGGATTAAAACTTGTTACTGTTCAAAATGTGCACCGCACATCCAGCTTTCCATATGTGGTACATTGGTTCAAATTCAGTAATAACTTATAACTTAATAAGTTATAAAATTGAAGAGAAAAAATAAATTTGGACAACACAAAACTCCATAATTACTGGGTCATGAGTAGAGTTTTATGAATAGTGTAATTATAAGTGCAATTTTGAACTGGGGGCTCAATTCTCTTGCCATTGATGTCCAAGCTACACCCTGCCATCACAAAATCACCTCTTTCAACTTTACAGGCCTGACGACCTCACAAAAATACATCAAGGTCACTGATCTTAAATAGAATTCTAGCATTGGACATGGTCTATATATCTTATAAATTTGGCAAGTCTAATCCAAATTCCTTTCCTGAAATGGAATTTTATATCTTAAAAGACATTTTAGCCCATAATTTCTATCAAATTGTATGTGGTGCCACTAGTATCATTAGCAACATAGACCTTAACTTTCCCCATAATCCCACCACATTTCATGAAGATCCATTACAAATTAAAGATGCTATCTGAGCATTCACAATATTTTCATATGTCGATCCATATATTACATAATACTGTAGGTGCTGCCACCAATATCAAAAGGGATCTATATTTTCATACACCCTATAAGTCCTGAAAGTTATATACTGGGTTAAATTGAAAACTGTGAAAGGCATCGAGCTGGCGAGCAAAAGTTTACGGACCAATAGACAGACATTAGTGCTCAGCAGAGCTAAAAAACAAAACAAAAAGAAACAAAAAAAATAAATAAACAAACAGGAGCAACAGTGCCACATCTTCAGTGTAGTGCCAGAATTTTATTCATTAGCAACACAAAATTTAAAAAAAAAAAAAAAAAAATCAGCAGAGTTGACAGATGTTTGCCTCCATAGTATTGGCACTTGATGCCTTGTCCTCTTGATTGCCATCCTCATTGAAAAAGTCTGTACTTGAAGATTTGCGATGGACGCCATGCATGGTTATCATCACCAGGACCAGCCTTTATGTCACACTCATATCAGAGTGATAGGAACTCTTTCCACATGCTTCCCTGGCCGTGAATCGAAGCCGGGCCGCAGAGGTGAAAGGTGAGCGCATTGCAGCTCGGCCAACAGTGCACCCAAAAAGTAGGTAACCAAGTCCAGTTTTATGTACAATGTACTCAAGTGTCATTTTGATCTTGAGGCTCATTTCTCTCTGCCATTCATGTCCAAGCAACCTGTCATTACAGAATCACCTTCAAATTTACCAGCCTGGCAAACTAAGCAAAATAGGTCAAGGTCACTGATATTACATAATATATTAGCACTGAACGTTGATCTATACACATTGTATCTTTTAATTTTGGCATGTCTAACTCAATTATTTTGCAAAATATAAAATCTATACCTATCAAAACATTTTAACTATTAATTTTGTCAAATAAAAGGGGGTATGACTAGTGTCATATTACAACTGAGACTTCCACCACAATGTCACTACAGTTTATGAAGATCCATAACAAGAATAAAGATGCTAGACAGTGACTGGTCACAAAAAATTCATATCTTGACCTTTATTACATAATACTGTAGTTGACAACACTAATATCAAAATCAACATATATTTTCACACACTTTACGAGTCCTCAAAGTTACATGGGCCTAACGCAAAAACTGTAGGGTGCAGAGCATGCACAAGATTTTCACATTGTGATCCCTATGTTCCAAGTGGCCATATGACCTTCACCTTCAACTCAGATTTTAAAAAATTGCTACTGTTCAAAATTTGCATTGCATCCAGCTTTCCATGCATGGTCTGTTTGTTCAATTTAGGCAATAACTTTTCAAGTTATTGTAGAAACTCCATAATCACTGGGTCATGGTGACTTAAAAAGTAGGTCACCAAGTAGACTTTAATTTATAATGTACGTAAGTGCTACTTTAATCTGGAAGCTGAGTTTTCTTTGCCATTGATGTCCAAGCTACACCCTGCCATCACAAGATCACCTCTTTCAACTTTACAGGTCTGGTGACCTAAGAGAAATAAGCCAAAGTCATTGATATTACAAAATATATTAGCATCAATTGGACATGATCTAGATATACCCTATAAGTTTGGCACGTCTAACTCAATTATTTTTCCAGATATGGTATTTTGTACCTTTTAACATATGCTGAATTATAATTTCCATTAAGTCATAGGTGGCATTACTAGTATCACTAGCAACAGAGATTTTAGCCTTCTCCAAAATCCACTAAATTTCATACAGATGTATAAAAAATTGAGGATAGCGATGTTGCTGTGCAGTGATCACAAGATTTCACATTTCGACCCATATAGTAAATACTGCTGTATGTGGCACACCCAATATGTAGTAGTAGCGTGGGAGCGAGCTCTATATATAACACATGAAAATAATTAAAAGGTAAGGTAATTCATCAATCCAAACCTACAGTCTATACAACTTGAAAAACATGGTCACATCCATATTATCATCATTATCAACCTTTACTAGCTCCCCAGTGCAGTGTTTGGGAACTCATTCATGTGGATCATTGATTCACATTCAGTTCTCTTATTCTCTATATTTGGCATCTCTAGTTTTGCCAGATTTAACATCATTTGGGTGAATTTTTGTTCACCCGAGGTCACAATTTCTACCGATTTTCGTCATTTTTTTTTCGTCCATGGAATTTAAAGCTTCCGGTTAGCCTGGTAACAATTGCGCATGGCAGAAGTTTCAGAATACCAATCACTGTGTGACATAGCTATCTAGGGGTGGCTTTTTGCATGTAGATCATGACGATGAGGCCCCCAACGGCCATGTTGCCAATGAACACTCAGATTTAGTGTTATTGCGATTCCAACAATCACTCTCCGTACCCACCCATGTCTCTGCCACAGGTTACAACACTATTTCAACAGGGATATAGAGATCTTGGGCACAGTACTCAAATTTGTGGAACAGTGTCTGGAGCATCTTTAGGACCTACCATCGATTTCCTGAGGGAATAAGGCACTGCTAATGAAAATCACTGAAGAGTCATGGCAAGTGAACTATAGGGGCAATAGATTCTGAAGAATGGCCCACTGTCAAACAAAAAAACAGGCTATAGGACAGACCAGTTCCTTCAGCTGCTTAGGCTACTACAGCCTTGCCCCTGTAGACTGGCTTAGTAAATGGCCGCTAGAGGGACCTAGCGACCAGGTGCTACTGCATGATCCACCGACGTTATATTATATTGATACTTTGCAATGCTGACGCTCGCATCTTTGGCTATGCCACCAACATATTTAGTCTAAATGCTCTGCTCACTACCAGGTTGAGCCTACTTCCATATTACACTTTATTTATAGCGGGTATAAACCTGGTAAGCTGATGCTTATCTCCCCCTGGGCCCTATTGCCCATGTCACTCAAGCAACCATTCTCACACGTGTGCGGAGACCTGTTGTGAGTGCATTTCTTATAGCAGCCACTTCTGAGTCAGGAGACTTGCAGCCTCCGTCATCGCCACTGACATAAACAGGCACATGTAACCCAACCATGTTCAACTAAGCCTTTTAACAGTTAAGTGGTCACTGCATGTGAAGAGCCAGGGACAAATCCGTTTGAATCAGCTGGGAATTCCACCCATTCCCCTTGCACAGAAAGCAAGGACCATAACCATATTGATCTCAACTTAAGATTTTCATACAACTGATATGTCCTGAAAGTTATAAGGGGCTAACTTGAAAACTGTGGACTGTATTATATTTACAAGTATAAGTACAGATGGACAGACATGAGTGATCTACTAGATGAGCTCTGCAACATCAGGTCAGCAGAGATAAATAGCATCATGATACATTGTAGTTGTATTAGGATTAAATAATATGTACATGCATTCAATTCAGCTCACCTGGGTGTCTGTCATCAAATGGATCAGGGTCCATCTTATACCAAGCTTCAGTTTCCTGTTCCACAAGCTCTGCAACCCTGTCATCAAAGAAATGAAAACTGTGGATAAACAATTCCAAGATAAACTTATCAAGGATGTTAACACTGACCACTGCTGTTTAATATAAAAATTGCTCATTACACACAAACAGGACTATTAGGTTGTCAAAACATTTATATGCAATTATGTATGTAAATATTTCAAATCTGTCACATGCAAAAAGTACAATTATGAGAATTTAACATCTACAGTGGTACCTGCTGTATGCAACCACTGCTGTGAGCAGCCACATTGTTTTTTGTGGTCAATAGGTTCAGACATAGGAGTCAGTTTCTTTGTAAACTTTACCTGTGGTGACAGGTCACCTGCTGTATGTGGCCACTTTTTCTTGGCAGAAGGGTTGGCCACATAAAGCAGGTACCATTGTATTGTTCTCTTTTCCTATTTAGCATCTTTGCCACCATGCCATAGCACACTAAGCACCATTTCTTATACTCTGCTGTTTCACTAATATAACAACAGATCCCTTATTATGCATGTACATGTACTTCAAGTAAGTTGATAAAAATTCAGGGTGATTATCAGGGAAATGCACTAAAACATATGGTAGTCCCTGCCACAGTTATCAGTTTACTACAGTGCTTTCTCTTCAGTGTGATTCAATGGGAGACCAGCCGTCTTGTAGGACCAGTTTTTATACATCTTCATGATGAATATGGTGGACATGTTTGAACATTGAATCTACAATAAACGGAAATTTCAACCTGCTTAACAACTTAGTTGAAGCCTGTGGGAAAAATACTTGGACAGCATTTTAAGTTATGCCATAACATTATAGTTGAGGGAACTTGACTAGAAACAAGGATTTGTGACTTGTTCTTGTTATGGAACCAGCTTCCTTCCAAAGCAACAAACCTGCAAGAATTTAAGAGAGAAGGGAGATCCCTACCGGTACCCCCTTAACAGCAGGTATAATTTACCAAGTATAAGATGATCAGAGGCCTTAAGTTAGTCAAAGTCTCTGGCAAGGACCTGTCTAGCACACGAGAGCTAGTGTTACCTCTTCCAGGCAGTAACTGAAGAAAAAAAATGCAATACTAAGCACAAATCCAATCTATGATCCATAACCAATCCAGTCACTGTCTATGTCTAAACCTTTTCCTTAGCTAATCCCTATTATCATGTTTTAAATGAATTTCAAAGTTCAATCAAGGCCTCAACAGCCAAATGAATTTATCAACAGGACATCTGCTGGAAATGAGAGTTTTACTGCTAAGTTGGATATTTCAAACTAAATGTTGCATATGCCCTCCCAAGAGTTTAATTCAACTTTGGTACACATGCAACAGCGCAATGTTGAGAGATTTTCCAGAACCTAACAGTTTACATGTTTTTGACAGTCATTTATCATGTTTATGCCTCCGGTAACTTCGTGAGGACATGCCGTGGCTATGAAGCCACACGGGGCATTTTGCTCCAACCCACGGTAGCGTCATAAGTTTTACCTTTTCAAAGTTGGTATGGGATCTGCAGCACTCCCTTCTTCTCTCTCCCATTTTTCCAATAGGGACGTCAACTCTGTTACTGAATCCAACGCCGACATTTTGACAAGGTAGTATAACTTCATTCAATAATTTAAGTTCGTAACACACAACCAAGGTAAACTTTCACTTCAAAATGTCAACTTTTCACTTGAACTTTAAGAATGTACCTCGACCTGATTTCTGCCACTTCATCTACACGATATGGACGTGAAGCAAATGCACAGGATGGCAAAAGAGACCCTCAATGTGTCTCTGCCATGGAATAGATACTTCATCAAACATTCTGCAACACATTGTCATTTTGCAACCAAAATACCAATGACGAAATATCTCGTCTGCTGATGTCTAATTAGACGTCAGTTACTCCTTCAAAGCTTTCAAAATCGCAAATGCAAAGCAGATGTACAACATAACAGCCCAAATTCGAACAACATCGGAGTTATTCCAAGTGTTATTCCTTCAAATATTTGCACAGTTCAGCAAAATGTTCAACTTTTCAGTCACAACGTGACTTCTAAATCGCCATGTTGAAAACTGACAAAGCAGTCTCGCACATGTAACATTTCTCTCTTCTTCATTGGTCAACAATTTCAATGATTTTGAGTCGCCATCTGGCGGAAATAACTTTTACTAGCACTGCCTTTCACCAAGCTATAACGGACTCTTTGTTTTCAAGATTCAGCCTTCAAGCTTGGCCATAGCGGTAAGTAGATTGAAATTTTGCATCATATTTTGTGTTTAAATATGTCTGAATATAGCTGTGAACAGATGAACGTCACGGTACAACTTTGTATATAACATTAATGCCGCGGGATACTGCTTGTAAACATGACCGCACACAGGGCCAACACACAAAATACAGAACATGCCAAAAGTTGAGATGTTTTCAGGCACAACGTCCCACGACCATGAACACAACAAGAAGGGCGACCTGGGCTATTGCGGCGTCCTTTGTACAATGAGAAGGAATCAAATTTATGCCAGCTGACTATGCTTTCGATTTCATTAGGAAGTTGAATGACAAGCCGTGTATCTTTGATCTCTGCGTTATGCATCCGGCTAGAAATACGTGTTCAACGCTGCTTGGGTACGATGTAATTTAAATCCTAATCCTCTCATTGATTGAAACAGAAAGGGGTGAGAAGGGGTTTTTTTTCTTCTTTTTTTTAAACCGTTATTTTCATTATGATTATTTTTTAAACTATCGATACCTTGTTTTATTATTGTACATTAAGAGTTATACACTATGATTATGATCTTTAGAGTACTTGCACCCGCTAGGATTACATGCGCCTCCTCCAATTTTTAGTTTGTTGTTATTTTTATGGGGATTGGAGGAGTTTGTTCCACATGCAGGGGGCATGGGGTGTCCCCACATGAAAAGAGATTACTCGCCTAGCCCATTGTGATAGATGTTAAGTAGCAGCGGCCAACCACATATTTTATAGGATTGCATGCTTTTATACATTAATTAATAAAAACCGGGTTTAATGCTATTTCTTCTTGATTGTTAATGTTAGACAGTATGTTCAGATATAACTAGTACGTGGCATTGCTTCCCAACATAGTTTATGGAAAATGATGTTCATTGAAATGAGACCTGATTCCATGAAGCCACAAAACACACCCCACTGAATTCATGTACATGTAACTTGTATGCTGAAAACAGATCTGGGAGAGTGGAATAATCACGAGCTCAGTGAACTCTGAAATTGTTGAGATTATGTGGCCCAGCTTGGGTGTTCTAGGGCATTGTGTATGAATTCATAAAATATCGACACCTTGAATATAAGATGCTTACTTGCCTTTCATGGACAAATATATAATAGAATAGCACACCAGGCCAGTGTATGTCCCTCACAATGAACTCTTATGCAATATGCCCAAGGAATTATTCTTTTTTTGCAGGGCGGGCAAATGTTTTAATATTATTTGTAATTTTTTTTTTTTTTTTGCCTTATATTGAGTAGGGTTGGCATTTATGATTTAAGTAAATAGTGATTGTGCAGTTACTCTACATAATACTGAAAAGGGAGACATGAAGGGAGTTTTTTTTTTTTAATTTGTTGTTAAAAATTTATATTTGATTTTTATTCCTAGTTTTATTTATTTATTTACTTACTCATTTATTTTTTGTTTAATTTTTTTAGAGTGGACCTCTTAATTTTGCATGCATAACCATGTTATGCATATATTTTCTGTGAATTGGGAAAAATTAATATAATGTGTTTCTTTTATGTGTTATGATGATGTAAATTTTCATGCACAGTCACATTGTGATTACCTACCCCAGTCACATAACATATAATGATGCATAATTTAGGTGCTGACTGCCTTGATGTGAATACTCGTAATATTGAAGTGTTGTACATTGGTGAGAAATGGCTGGGAAATGAAATAAAAGAGGAAAGACTTAACCACTTTTTCATCAGTTTATTTTAAAATAGCACCACTACATTTAATTATGTGAGGGTTGATCCTGAGGGCATCCTTTGTATGGGCTAACATGTACTTTAAACCTAGTATGCAATTACTGCCACACATTAATACTAGACACGATACTAGGTCAGGCACATGCAAAATATTATTGACTTTGAATTGATCCACCAGCATGCATTGCTAAATGTCTCCTGATATTCTGGCAATAGTTATGAGACTAATTTAAACAGTAGAAATGTTTTGTAGGGATGTGCTTTTCGTGTGATAAACATGCATATACAATGTATACTGAAGCTCAGTCTTGTCCAAAAATCCACAATTTAATTGTCAATACTGCAAACACAGTAATGCTCATTATGTACGCATATATTTACAGTTGGAGTGGCTATCCACAAAGTGTATCAAATACATGTATTCAAGCAGATGACTTTGTTCATATGATAAACTTGATGACCTGAACAATCTTTCTTTCACAAGAATTTTAAAATTTATGTAAAGAGGGTTATTTGTTGCTACTGAACAGTGGTATGCCTACCAATGTAGCACTATCACTTACATGTGACAATGTTTGACACCAGAGAACATGCCATGTATATTACTGCACAGCAGTGAGCATTCCAAACAATATTTTGAAGATGGTGATTGAAGGTGTGATTTATGTGTAATCAGTTCAGTGTGATCAGAGATGCAAGTTGCAAGGTTTGATTAAAATTCAGTATTTTACACAACACTTGGAGAAAACAAAACATTTTATCAGAAGATACTGAATTGTAAACAAATTGGGAATACGGTAATTTTTCACTTACACATTTCTTGGAGTGTCATAGATATTTCTGTGATTGATTACTTTCAGATGTTTGTACAGATTTTGACAATTTTTTTTTTCTCATAACTATTCATGCATCATTATCAGATCATGTTATGATTTAACATACGCATGTAGACCCTGAATCATTTACATGATGTGATATATATCACATACAGGGCACATGATGTATGCATACTGTGTTTTCAGTGTGGAGACCACAGGGCACATGTACATGATGTATACATACTGTATGTTTTCAGGGCACATGGGCACATGATGTATGTGTATACTGTGTGTTTTCAGTGTGGAGCCCACAGGGCACATGTACATGATGTATATGTACTGTATGTTTTCAGGGCACATGGGCACATGATGTATGTGTATACTGTGTGTTTTCAGTGTGGAGCCCACAGGGCACATGTACATGATGTATATGTACTGTATGTTTTCAGTGTGCAGGGTACAGGGCACGTTCATCATCATTTTCTGTAGGTTTGTCAAATTCAAAAAGGTTAAGACCCAGTACCAATGTCCAGCTATTACTGGACAAGGACCATGTGTACAATGCATTCCCATGACCTGTGTACAATGAGACTAGAGTCTACTGTCAATGGCAGAATAATTAACTGTTCAATCATTGATTAATTGAACATCATACTTGTAATTATTTGAAACATTGCCAAGATTTGCCATCTGTGTTTGTTTCATAGTTGTGTATTTTATCTACATCTGAACTATTCCCAGGTCTTGTCATAAGCAAAACATGGGGATGATGGGTGTCACAGTGAGACATCATACATGTATAATTCAGCAGACAGAGAGGTTATCAAGGGGAAGGTCAAAATCAATTCATTGATTGAACCTTTCCTGGTTAGGCCAAGCAAAAGTTATCGTTAGTTTCCTGTCTCATGGCTATGTATGTATGTATAGAGAGAGGGTTGTTAGGTAGGGAAAATGTTTTATTTTTAAATTTTCTTTTATTTCATATTATAAAGTTACCATGTTAAAAAAAAAAGAAAGAGGATGAAGCCAAAATGATGGCTTTTTATGAAATAGTTGGGTACCACTAGTCAATTTATGGTGGGCATTCAACATAAATGTGTTGGTATTTGTGGACACATACCATTAATATGTTGGTATTATTTGTTTTTTTTAATGCAATATGTGTAGGTATGGTTACATGAAACAGAAATATTTTGGACCTTACATTGTATTTATGTTTGGTATGGATGTGTTCAGAGTAGATTGGTAACAAGTTTATGAATGAGGTGGTGCTGTAATTGTATATTTGCAAAAAATTATTATTTTTACTATTGAAAACAAAAGTTTGTTGTCTTAAGAATTGCCTAGTCAGTTGCTTTGGTATGGCATTGAGGGTCAGCCAGTTATTTGTTTTGACCACCAAGTGACATGGTCATTTTTCCAGTCTTTTAAAACAATATTTTGTGTGTGTACACTATTTTGACATCATTTCCAGAAGGCCCTGACAATATTTGGTCAGATTGTAACAGTATCACTTCCTTGAATTACAAATCATGTACAGTGAAACCTGTTTTGAGAGACCACTGTAATGAAAGACCACCTGCCTTTTCAGACCATGTTTATTCTGTCCCTTTTGCCATCTTTCTCATGTTATTGCACCTCCATTGAGAGACCACCTGCCTTATGTGACCACTTTTTGGCCTGTCTTAGGGGTGGTCTCTCAAAACAGGTTTGACTGCACTGGCTTTATTCCTTTGATTTCAGATACAGACATTTAATGGGTAAGGCAGTTTTGGTGAATTTTCAATTTGAATGATATATGAGAGATCACCTGATAGGACAAGTCCAAAAAGTGGTCATATAAAGCCAGTGTAGCCATGATTGTTACCTTTCATGTATTTGTTCAGTTTTTGTCTTCTCTGAAGCCTTTATGGAGAGTTATTTTTAAAGTTGAAATGAGTTTGTGCTCAAATAGGAGCTGCATCTAGAATCAACATATTAGTCTGAAAGGATTGATGAACCTCGTGTACAATATGATGGAACATGATTGTTATAGCTGCGTGACTATTTATATACATGGCTTTAAAACCATGTAAAAATGGCATCCAATCATCTCAATGTACTACACTGTATTACTAGAGTTAAATACATGTACTGTAAATTGATTTATTTTTGCATGTATAAATTTTCATATTTTTTTTTCTTTTTTTTTAAATATTTCTCTATAGTTTTAATTTCCCTGTTTTGGACATACATGTAATACAGTCTATGCATAAGTTCACCAAACGGGAAAACCCCGACAGTTGTCCCATTACAAAAGCGAGGCATGCGGGCTGATTTTTTGCTACCAGATGGAGCGCTGTGCACCTTCTCAAAAGTGGTCACGATAATACATGATGACGGACACTAATCTTGTTCGTGTCAACATGAACATAAAAGCAGGAAATGGACCAAATACAGGAGGCATGTAGAAGTTTACCATTGTAGATCTTTGGGGGAGGGAGTATGGAAAGCATTGATAGTTAAAACGTTGAGTGACAAGGCGAATTATCATGGTAAACCACCACTGACTTGTGTAGTGGGCTGTAATGTTGATACCAGGAAGAAACGTCAAACTGACAAATATTAAAAATAAAAGTGCCACTTTATTCCTTCCATCAACTGATATTCCTTTGTCTTTCATATACTATTTCAGCCACCCTAGATTCTGTTTTTTGAAGAAATTATGGTCCGTGTTTCACTCCTCATTACTTGCTGTATTCAGTAGCGCTGTAGCCTGTGCGGTAAGACTGAGTGGCCCGCAAATTACCCAGAAACCTGTGCGCGCCTGGCTCTGACATCGGAATCTCCGCTGGGGTTTCCCCGCTTGGTGAACTTATGCATAGGCCGTATTCCTGTTCAAGCAATGTTAAGATACTATTTTTTTTTTTTTAAAGTGAAAATGGTGGTAATTTTTTTCCCAAGTTTAATGATATATTTTGGTGTAAACTTCAGAAAAAAAGAAAAATTTTAAAGTACATGAACTAATTTGGGGTAAAAAGGGGTTACACTTAAGGGCAACTTGGACAGGAAATCGTTACATTGTCTGATATGCAGGGAATAGAAAAATTTTGCTGATTTTATGACCAAAGAAATTTGAGAGCTCCGTCTTTAAAGAAAGACTTGGAGGCTGTAAAAGAGTCCTAGAGATGAAACGTTATGAACAACCATGGAACTGCTGAGAACTGTCATCAGAATGATCATGCAGAAAATATGTGGCCAGTGAGAAAATGCCAAACAAAACTGAAGAAATGTAAATCCACTTTAAAAGGTGAGAGACTACACAGGAAAATTTCATTTAAAGTTTTGTTAAAGACGATCTGCATAATTCCATTTTTATGCTAGGGTGGGAGCCACAAAACATTATGATGGCCTGAAGTATCTGTCTTGGAACTGACATTACGTCCAGAAAAAATTTAATGGGTTTCCATGTATGTTATTTTTCATTGATTTTGCACTTCAGTACTTAATGTTGTGAGTGTGAACCAATCAATGAGGACCAGGACAGTTATTTTCACACCTAGTTACTCATAGAGCTGTGTCACGGAAACATTCTGAATTTGCAAAACAATACAACTTGATATATTATGTTTGTGTAAAGATGTGTGAGGTAAGGGTTAGAAAGTAAGATAGCTACATGTATCTGCAGATAAACAACTGAGTCCCAGATGGTAGCACGTAGTGAGAGCCATTCATAAATTTGTGTGCTGTGAATTGCTTTATTTTTGTGTGTTTAAATTTTCACTTTTTTGTATTTTTTACATTTCCCACTGCAGTTTTAATGTTTATTTTGCACATAATTCCTGTTGAAGTAATGTTGAAATGCTATTTCACTACATTTTTTTTTTTCATGGTTTGTGTAATTAGCAAAATAAGTTAAAATAAGAATACAGTGAAATTAAAGCAATTTACAGTAATTGTTGTCAAGAAAGATGTCAAGTTTATTATTTTGATTTGGTTGGAGCTGGCAGTTTAGTAAAATATCTACTGTCATGACTTGGGAAGAAATTCGATTATGAATGCACAAATGATTCATTGCTTGAACTGCACCTCAGCTTGTATCATGAAACTAGAGGATCAACTGATCCACCTTCAGCATGCATTCTGGCAGTATCATGTCTTAATCTTGCATCCTCCCCATCATAGGTCACACACTGTTTACCCCATAATCATGCTAATTTTTATCATGTAATTAGTGCCAAACTTTGACAATCCAAACCCATTTGCCACAGCAGAATTTGCATCAAATTCCTTTCCTGTTCTTAGATTTTTACATGTGATACCAACTGACAACCAATTATGTTAATGAGCTAGGTAAGCTGTCAAAAGCTCAGTCTTTGCCAATTTACTAATTCAAACTGGCTTAGTTTCACCCAGACCCAGCCCTCCTGCAAAAGGGGAAATGATATCCTCCCAGGGCTTCTGCCAGAGGGTAAAATGGGTAAAATTATATTCCTTAAAATCTCCTTTGGGTATGCTTGTGTACCCTAATGTAGTTGCTTCAGAGTACCTCAAGATAAAAATTTGTCTTGGCAGTATCCCGAGATCTCCCTTTCAATAGTTCTAGCTTTCTTTTAATTTATTTTCAAACCTTTGCATACCCTAAAATTTATTTCACGTGGAAACCCTGCCTCACTTTCAAAAAAAAAAAAAAAAAAAAATCTATGTCATCTATATTCTGGTTAAAAAAGTGGAATACTATATTTTGTTGTATAGTCAACGTGATCTATGTTTTCTGTCATGTTGAACTGTACATGTTTTTATGTTTATTGCTACTGCCTCCCCATGTCACCTCCACTCCCACTGGACATCAGTATTTGCATACATTTTAAGGTGTTTTAAACAAACAAATGTTATATTTCTTCCATAGAAAAGTAAATGGCACTTCTATCCCCTACCTCCTGAGCTAAAATACTTAGACTCATCATACATTGATGCATACAAACATGAATTCAAATTCCCGCCAAGGTTGTTTGTCCAGTCACTAGGTACATGTAATGGCGATAGTAAACATCTGCCGTGACGTGGGTATACTGAGGTATACACCAGCAGCTGGACAATCCTGGAGATAAATAATACTTGAGGCATGATGGTTTCAAGGCCACTGGCTATTTAATGAATGTGACATTCATTTGTTTTTGAATTAAACGCAAATCATTCTGTTGGCAAGAACAATATGTTTTGTCCTTTCTGACACAGGGATATCTTCCCACACATACATGTATGGGTTGAGCTGTATGGGCAAGAGTAGCCCTGCAGTTGATATGAACATATGCTCTATTGATGGCCTTTTAAAAGGAAAACAAGCTTCAATGGAATTCTTTATGGGTCATATCAAAACCCCAGATCTCTTATGATTTTATATACTGTCAGTCAATGAAAACACATAGGTACGTTTCGCTTGGTAAAATTTTGCAAGAAGTCAGATGTTTGTTTTAAACCCACATCTTGAATTCCTTGGTGACCCTGGGAGTGAACTAATCAAGGGACTTTGTCTTCACATGCATCATCGCCGCTGGACATGTATTGTGTAATTTTACATAAGAGTGCCTATGTTCTATTGGGTGTCACCTGTGGGGTGATTTTGAAGCATGGCTTCAATTCCCAATATAAGGGCTGCCAGAAAAATGAAAAAAATGACACTTCCATACTTCACGATGCCGGGTTTGGATAGCAGTGACCACTACCATGCTTTGGCTTGATACAGGCTAGGAGTTCCTACCCAGAGGTGGCATGTCAAATGGGCTGTTCCCTTACCACGATCAGCAGACTGGTAGCTCATCATCAGCAAACTGGGTCCGCAGATGACAGGCCTCGTCCTGGGCGAGAAAGAGTAACCACAGCAGCACAAGACAGGCATATATGGCTCCTCCATCTACGAGACAGATTTTGAACTGCCAGCTGCACAGCTAGAGAAACACCTGGGAGACAAAACCCCAAAATAAGCAGTCCGACAGTGAGGCGACATCTGAGGGAGATTCTGCTGAATGCCAGAAAACCTTATAGGGGAAATCAATTAACCCCTATCGCAGAACTCCCTTAGTGGTGGTGAATAGCACATTGACCGTTCAGCGTTTTTTTTCTTTCTTTTGTTTTTGTTTTTTTTTTAATGTTTTCCTTTGGCCTCATCTTCTGCCCTTTCTTCAGGAACACCAAGATATTGTGCTGTTCCAGCAAGACAATGCATGTCCACACTCAGCCCATGCTACCGTGGCCTTTTTGCAGGCCAACAACATTGATGTTTTGCCATGGCCAGCATTTTCCTTGGACGTGAGTCCCATCGAGCATTTGGGATTTCAACTTGGCGAGCAACTGTCCAGAAAGATGCCCTACCCAACCACCCGACAACAACTCATCCAGGCCTTATCAGAAGAGTGGGACCGCATCCCTGTGTACAGAATTCAGCATCTCATCCAAACCATGCTTCATGGTAGATGCCAAGCCTGTGTAGCTGGTGGTGGTGGCCATACGCTCTGTTGAAATGTGACTTGTGAAAATGAGGACACTGAGAGAGCCTTCTGACTTACTCACAATATGTCAAGCATCAATGCATTTGGACATTTCATGATCCATGAAGCATTCAAACAGCCTATATGTATGGTGGAAAGAGTAACTTGTGTACATGAAATTAAAATTTTAAACATAAATTCCATTGTGCTTTTTCGTTGACTGACAGTATATTGTTAGCACTCTTTTGGCAGGCATCGGCCATTTAGTAGGTTATTTATTGACTGGAGGCAAATTTTGAGTAACCTGGTAGGTAGTACCTGTAATTTAAAATAAAAATATTTTTTAAAAACATAAAATGTGAGGAATCATTCTTTAATATTACTAGTGTCTGATGACCATGCGTACAATTTAAACAGAAACATAAAACAAACCACATCAAATTTTATGAGAAATGTACATGTACTTGAAATATTGCTTGCTAAAATATTTATCATTTGCTTACCTGTATGAAAACAACTCGTGTGCTATGTTTGTAAACAGGCATATCAGGTTTAAGAAAATACATGCGAGGTGCACATACTGTAAACAATTTTCAGTATTGTGTAGCTGAAGGACTGGAAACATTTTGATGGTGTGTGTGTGTACTGTTTTGTGGTCTCTCAAGACAAGGACTGATGTATAGAACCGTGCCCAATTGTCGGACGTGCCCAATTGTCGGACATCATCGATAGTTTTGCCATTCATTGACAAGATATGTAAAAAAATATATTAATTTAATAAGTACCGAGAGATTGATGTGGGACCAAAGACAAATTGACGATTTTTGAAGTTTGCGTGTTTTCAGACACAATGTCAGCTTTTAGATAGAAAATATCGATCATAGCTGGCAAGTGTTAATCGACACCCGTGCGACGCAGTTTGCAAAATAATAATTTTAAATCTAGTATGTGTATTACAATGTAGAGATTCTCCCCTCAAGGACTGGACTTTAATTTCGAGCTAGAAGGTGAGCAGAAATAACGTGCAGCCAAATACCTTCCCATGTCCGACATTTGGGCATACCTAACTTTCTGCTCGTGACAGGATGTTCTCGATCACCTCTTGTAAAATGTGTGCGCGTTCGCAATCCAAAGAGTGTGATTTTACAAGAAACATGCGCCAACAATCCACAGTTATTGGTGTTTTCAGTGGCACTGCCAATCCACATCAGTAGATGTAATTTAATTTTTAGCCTCGCAATGAATGCAACTTTGCGCTTAGCTGTCCGACAATTGGGCACCCCAGTATACATGTATGTGTATTGGCTTGTACATTCACTGTGCTCACATTTTGTATTAATGTCAAACACTTCAATATTTCATGTACCTATCACATATAGATACGTATAACAGGTGGGAAAGAACAGTTAACATGTGCATGTATCCATGTGATGACCTAGATACCTGATCACTCTCCTGGATTAAGAATGAAAGAAATAACTGGAAGTATATATAGCATAGGTGTTTATAATATTTATATTTAAAAAAGCTAGAATTGGAAGATAAAAATTTATTGGTTTTTATTGAAAATAAAAAAAACACTGTAATGATAAAACATTTTTTGATTAGAACAAAATAACAATTTGACAAGTATGAATCAATTTATCATGTACAAAAAAGTACATTTTAAGCATAACTCAGATGCCAAGGTCACATTTATTCAATATAATAAGGAGAGTGGATCTGAATTTAATTTTGCTTTGCCTTATTAATTTAGACAAAGGTAGAGAAGAAGTGGGTCATATAGAGATGATATGATCAATAATGTCTGTCGTGTCTGTTGTTTAGCTACTTTTGTTGTTTTTGATTGATTGATTGAGCATTTAACAAATTTTAGATATGCAAAGGCAGTGTTTGTAAACACGGTCCTAGTTTATCCTAGCTATGTAATTGACAGGGTGTACAGCATAGTAGCAGATAAGCAAGTCGATTTTCTGCTGGAATTGAGTGAGAGTGGCTGATCTAAATTTGTCATGAAAACAGCTTTTATTTAAATGCCAACCTGCATTAAATAGATTAGTTGGATTTTTACATAACTGGAACAGTGTCAAGATGTGTCCCAGCAGCCGCCATTATGACATTTGGAACATGATTTGTCAAACGGGACCATAATAGTGACTGAACAAAGCATTTGCTGTCTTCAACTTTCCCCCCTTAAATTAAGATTGAATCAATAACTTCCCTTAGCACGGGTTGGGCACTTTGCACCCAACCCAGGTCAAGGGAAGCTGTTGACCTGGGGCATCTTATCTGAAATTAATGGATCTCATCGTCAGTTATCACTGATGAACTGGAACCAAATAGCGGTCCTAGAAGTCGGTGTGTGGACAAGGGTGGAATGGAAAGCTATGTGGTCATCAATTTGATGGGTCTATATATCTACCTGTGGAAATTCAAATTCTCCCCCAACACAAAATAAGTGAAGGACAAGGCCAGTGGGGTCAATGAGGTCAATGAGGTGGCTGAATGTGCAGTGCATTTTGTTCTGATATAGATCCCATCAGGCACTGACCCACCCCAAAACACCCAGCAAACATTGGCCATATTGCCATAATGTTGCCTCAATGGCTTACCAACCAATAAAGTTGGTCCAGTGTAGAGGAGGTCCAAGGTAGTTGCTTGTCAACATTTGGCCAATAGCTGCAAGGGGTTTCTTGGTATGCCCAAAGCCATGATTGTGAATCTTGTCCTAAACTAGTCGAGTATTCCATTGCTGTGTCATGCTCACACTTGTATCAGTGATACATGTAGGTATATGGTACAGTAGAACCTGTTTTGAGAGACCACTGTAATGAAAGACCACCTGCCTTTTAAGACCATATTTTCAAAGTCCGTTTTGCTATCTTTCCCATGTTATTGCACCTCCATGTGACCACTTTTTGGCCTGTCTTAAGGGCGGTCTCTCAAAACAGGTTTCACTGTAGTCCCATCTACCTTTGAAGACCACCTGTCAGAAGACTGTTGTTTCATACTGTTCATCTGATACATTAGCCCCCCTGAGAGACCACTGTCTTGAGTGACCACCATTAGGTCATTCCAAGAGGTGGTCTGTAAAGATAGGTTTCACTCTTTATGCATGTAAATTTACCCTTCACTTGAAGCACTGAACAGAATGGACACCAAATGTAGGCGTATACCCAATAAATTAAATAGGAGACATTCATATTTAACTGCGATCCTGCTCAGTTCCTGTGTTGCCAGGGCAACAGACTGATGCGTCCACCATGATCAGGGCAGATTTGTATTATATACTACAGAAACATCCGTAAATAACGCCTATTCAAGCACAGGAGAGCTCATTTCTAATCAATTTAGGCATCTTTTATGTTTCAAATATATGTTAAAACATTTTCTTAAGATTATTATGTGTTCTTTTTGTTTATTTTATTGAAAAAGTACTTTTTACCATGCTAAATATATGGATCTGCCCTGATGCAGGTATACCCAATAAATTGAATTAAAATGTCCTGTGTGTTGATTTCTGTTCTGGTCTCACTTTTCTTTTATGTTGTTCCAAGTACCAAGACAGATGTGCCTTCGCAATATGTCGCCTGTCCTGCCCCTTGACCTCAATTTGTCAAACATGCAACCACAACACATGTGTCACCATGATGCCTATGGATCGATTCACCTGTCTAAAATGTTTGACCCCAGCTCATCAAAATTAGATATATATATGTATATATATACACATACATATGTACAATACATATAAACATGAAAGGAGGCAGTGCTTGAAATTGGCCACTTCATTGTTAATTATTGTCAAGGTGAATGTGCTCTGTATTATTACAGAAAGCTTTGTAAACCAAGCTTTCATGTAAGTATCAGCATGCCTGCAGAACTTTGCAGAGTTCCTAAGAATGGTTCAGGTCACAGTGATGTGATTTACCCTCCAAAAGTCTGAAATCCTTCCCAATTGTCTTTCTGAGACCCTTCTTTTTGTGCAAAAAGCACTATATTTCCTTGTTATAAAGACAAATTTCAGTAATTGTGCACAAAACCAGACCCTGTCTTGAAAGGGCAATCACATGCCTGAGGTCAACAGTTTTCCTTGGCATGCTGGAAGCACATTGATGAAGGCTGTTCGCTCTGTCAAAATGTGACACTAAAAGAGTTAATGTCAATGCAGTTGTCTGAAGGGAGGGGAATTTTATAGGGGAGGCCTGTCATTATTCCACACCTCAAAATAGGGAGTTTTTTGTAAATTTGAAAAATCCATGGGGGAGATTTGTATTTTAACAAAGAATATAATAGAAAATACTAAATTTACATGGAGGAGATTCTGCCAAATCTGCGAAATTGTGCAGGTAAATAAAAAAGATTAGGTGAAAAAGTGGGAGATTCCCACCTTATGGGGGAGACTTGACAGGTATGCCTGTGATCCCTGCATGTTGGTACATGTACTTGAAATAAGCTCATCTTAGAGCTTGAAATTAAGATTTCCAGTCACTAGTTGAAATAATTTAAATTCACAAATCGGCTATGATTTTTCAAATTTTAATTAAGAATCCTTAGTTTGATCACCAGTGAAGGGTAAATTTCACCAGCCAACTGTGTTTGTCATCACATGTAGCCAGTCTGCATGACACAGAATGAGTTAAGACTGAACTTTTTTGTTACTGTCATAAAATACATTAGTTTTATCACTGCCTGCCCAGCTTGCTTTGAACAAGGACATGTCAACAAACTCAAATGGTCCTCTTTCATTTTAAACCCATAAATGATTATTTATTGAAGTACATGTATGTGGCAAAAATGATTTTTTTTTTTTTTTTTCAATTCTGTGACGTCACCAGATTCCTGTCAGACTCATGACCATATACAGGCAGAAAGGATGGCTTTTTGATGCACATGTATTGTCATGAGGGTTTTTTTTCCATAGATATGTATTAAATGACATGGTGGGGTGCTTTCTCCATGCATGTAGAGTGGTGTGTGGTACTTTCTCAATACACGAATAAACATGATAATGACATGGAGGATTGACTTCATTCATGGAGAACAGGATGTGGTACTTTCTCCATACATGTATGAAAATGATAATGACATGTAGGATTGACTTAATGCATGGAGAATGTCATGTGGTACATTCTGAATGCAAGTATAAAAATGATAATGATATGAAGGATTGACTTAATGCATGGAAAATGGCATGTGGTACTTTCTCAATACATGTACGTGTAATCATAATGATGACATGAGGGATTTTGTCCATGCATGGAAAATGGAATGAGGGGCTTTTCCATTTAAATGGTAAAAACAAAAGTGCAGCTAGGACAGGAAGATCTCTGGTGTCAAGTTTGAGAATTGATCCCATAATGCTTGCCATCAATATTGCTTCTGAAGGATGGCCATGTGTTGGTGAGTCAATACAGTGTTATTGTGGATTTGAGGTCATACTACATTAGGCCACGTTTTTTTTATTTAATGTTTCACAGATTTTTTTAGCCAATTTTGTAGGGGGAGGGGGGAAAATAAAAGAGAAAAACTCTGGTTTTTTGTTTTTTTTTTTTAAGCCCAATTTGTCATGCGAGATTTAGAAAATGGTGAACAACCGGATGGCAACTCGACTCAGGATCTTATTTTTGATGCATAGTGACAGCTGATATATTAATTTCTAAACAAAATAGACAATTTTACTCCCACAGCAAACATTGAAAAGATTTTATGGATTTTTTATTTTTGGTCGGGAATGAAAATGTTAGTATTGGCAGGGAGGGGAAAAAAAAGACCCTTTGATTTTTTTTCCAGCAGGACATTTGCAAACACGTCAGCGGATCTGTGAAATATTAAATAAAAAAACCTGGCCTTAGTACATGTAGTGGGCAATGGTGTTTACAGTGAGTGGCAAACCATGGCCCAGATGTCCATGAAGAAGCTGGACCACAACTTGCTTTAAAGAGGAGACTGATGTAGAACAAGATATTTTGGTACTTAAGTGCTTTTTTTTTTTTTTTTTTCTTTCTTTTTTTTATTGCAATGACATTTTTATTCTGCTAAATACAATCAAATTACACTATTTTGCTGAGTAGGGCCAATGATTTTCCATTTTTTTTTGTGAAACCGAAGCAGAATTGTGCATTTTTTTCATCCTTGAAATGGAATTTGATATTTTTTCTTATATGAATTAGATATAAATATAAAGCAGGGAAAGGGAATTTTGGGAAAAATTTGCTGATGAAGCAGAATTCCTATTTTTTTTCTTTTTGAAATGGAAAATCATTGGCCCCAGCTGAGTGATGTTTGGTGCATTGGAGTATATGACATTGAAAAATGTTGAAGATGAATTTGTTTTTATGGAGGAAGGCTGTATGTATAGACATTATGTTTGCATGTATAATAAAAACTTCCATATATATATATATATATATATATATATATATATATATATATATATATATATACACACATCCCATTCCATGTTTGAGATGAAATGAATATCCCATTTGTCCAAAAGGCAGCAAAAGTGTAATGTGATGGGTTACTGAGTAACCCATCACATAACTGTCATTGAGCTTGGACAAGTCCACAGTCAAAATAATTTGTCAACAAGTAGTTTTACTAATTGAAGACAAGAAGGCAAGCCTTATTTCTGATGCTGCCATTTTTTTCTCAAAGCACAGCATAAAAATCCCACCCAACAATTGACAGAAATAAATAAGTCCCATTTTATTGTGTCATTTTTCAACCTGAGATCAACAGGGTTAGTGATTATTCAGGCAAAAAAAACCCCAGAGAGTGAAATAAACCGCCATGATGGTATAGATGTATATATAAAGATCTGTGTTCCTTCAATGCTGTTATATCTGCGATGTGTTCCTTGCCTCAGTTTATTGCAGTCAGCCACTGGATACATTGTTGCACCCTCTAGCAAACTACATGTCGCCATGATACTTATTGGACTTTGAAATGAAACAGGACTTATGGTGAAACCTCATTTTAATGACACCAATATATTGACATATTCACACAAGTTTTGAGGGAAATACAGTCAAACTCTCTTGCTATTTGACTCATTTTTATCTCACATACTCAGATATGTGATGCATTTAGTAGGCTGGGAACAGATGGGGTCATTATAGCACGCTTTCACTGTACAGTGGTTCTTTTCTTATAAAGCCACCCCAAATGCACCAGAATTGTGGCCTTGTAAGAAGGGTGGTCATCCTTTGAGGGGTAAATATAATGCAACATGTCATCACTGCTGTACATAAAAGAGGCATTTCTAGAGGGTGTGGCTACAGAGGGGCCTTACAAGAGGGGGTCCACTGCATCTAGCATTTTGGCACTACCCAATGGGATTATTATAGATCTAAGGCTGTAAAAGATGTTTATAGCATTATTTTAAAAGTGGGAATGGGATAGATTGTATCCTGGAATGAACACGTCATTTTGTTTCAGATGCATGAAGTACATGTGTAATGCCAGATGCTACATTTGCATTTTTTTTTTTTTGTTCATCTTGCAGATGGGCCTCAATCATTATTTTAAACTGTATTTTGGAAAGCAGTGTATAAAATACAATAAAACTGGCATGTTTGGAAACCTTTCAGATATTACACTGTGCAAATTACATGAAGTAGTAATATATTTTGGTTGTTTTGGGAGGATAGACAATTAACATACATGTAGGCTAATACAGGTTTTCTCTTTGCATATACAGAGATGATATGCCATATATACAAAACATTCAATGTACAAATTACATTACACCAACAATCAATGTGTTTTTATTT
Organism: Hermodice carunculata; assembly: GCA_964020975.1. NCBI lineage: Eukaryota > Metazoa > Annelida > Polychaeta > Eunicida > Amphinomidae > Hermodice > Hermodice carunculata. The sequence goes on along the minus strand of OZ026622.1, from coordinate 63,038,353 downwards.
GTTACCAAAACACAATTTTGGCTTGGGCAGTGCTGTTCATGAAATGTATCATAGGCCTAATATTTATTTGATTGAGAAATTTCAATGGCCTGATGTAGCTATGGCAACACAACCTTAAGTAATTGTATTGATTCTGGCTTCTGATAATGCAAGGCTTCAACAAAGTAATTAAACGTCTTCTGGATTTTTGATAGGAAGGGAAATACATGAAGCACATTCATCAAATTGGTCTTTAACCCTTTACCTGCTGAACCAGGCAAAACCAGCTGGTGGTCAAATGTTGTCTGCTTCAATGTTTTGGATGAATTTCAACCTCAATGGAAAAAAAATTGAATGAGAATTGTAGGTTAGACCTATCAAGATAACATTCTCTAAGTCAACAGCTTATCTTGGTGTGGTTTATGCACTTAGTGCCCAACCTGCACCAAGGAAAGCTGTTTACTCAGTATTAATGTGACAGGGAACATAGCTACCACACAGAACCTGATTAACTTTTTCTGCCCATACATTCACGTGGACCGAACACAGAGATAAAGATTGAATGTTCTGACTATTCTTAAGAGGGGCGTTCAGTCAAATAGGATCGTGCTGTGGCTAAATTCCACAGAGTTTGTATTGCTTGTCCAGCAGAGAACTAGACTGCTGATTACTTGAGGCCTTTACTCCATGGTTACTGGGGGTGGGGGGGTGGGGGCATGAGATGGAGTCAACAGCTTTAACTCATTCCATACCAGTCCCTGATATTTACAAATATTTACCAAGATTTAAGATGACAATTGCATATTTAAATTTTTCATAAAAAGAGCCTTCGTTCAAGTACCAACATGCCTATCGTCTTAAGTCAGTGGTTCTGGCACTGCCTGGCAAGTCATGCTGCAGCTGCCGCAAGGGTAGCTGCAGCATGACTTGCCAGGCAGTGCCAGAACCACTGACCAAGGCCTGTGACCATAGTATGGAATGAGTTAATCTCATTGACATATTTTCTGTTGAAATAAAAACATTCAGAAAAATTTTAAGCACATGGCATTTCACATCTGGCTTGAAAAGGCTTAATTCTATACTGTGAGTACAGTGCATTAACTCATTCCACCCTGATAGAAGACCTATTCAACAGCTTTCCTTGGTACATTGTGCCCAGAGCGTGCCAAAGAAAACTGTTGATCATATAATTTGGAATGGTCTTCCGTGCAAGTTTCATCAAAAATTTTGAAAAATAATCCCTATTAGTTAAATACAGTAAGCAAATGACATTTAGATACTAGCGCGAAAAAGCGTCATTAGGGTGCAATAAGTTAAGAAAATGAGAATGGATAGGAATGTATAGGTTTGTTTTTTCAATATACATGTATTTTGAAGCCAAAAAATCAAATGTATGTAGCTGATTTGTTGTGGTACTTCTGAAACACTTCTTTGTTTTTTTAAAAAAATATTGTCTGTTATAAAAATGGCAAAAAAGGCTCAATTCATGAATACTTATGGAAATGCAGTTCATTACCAAGGATGCAAAGTTTTTTTGTGTGTTGGTGTGTGTGTGCATGTGAAGATCTATACACTAGAACAAAAGAGTTCTAAGAAATGTGAATAGGTTACTTGAGATACAAGTTTTGGTCACCCAAAAGTGGCTATAAAAGTGTCACATGCAACCTTTATAAAAAAAAAAAACAAATACTCCCAGTTCACATGTCTATGGACACAGTTGGCAAGATGTATTGAATGGCGTGCATTTAGTACAGTTACATTATTATTTAAGTTATCGTGGTTTAGTGTTTCATCTCACAAAAGGCCACACAGGGCTGTTCCAGAAAAATAAATCCTTTACATTATTGTGGTATGGGCCACAGATGTCTGCGGGTGCTGGCCTTCCCAGGATATCTCTGTCTCACAGGACAAAATCAATCATGCCATTTTTAGCTATATTAAATTTTATTTCTGTCTCCAGGTCATAGAATCAAAGTGGCAAAATTCATTTTGAATTCTATGCCTGTTTCAGTAGATTTTTATGTGCCTGGATCTGTTTTAGAACTTCAAGCTTTGTTTCATTTTCAATATTTGATTATAGTTAAAAGCATCAAGTCTGAAGAATATTGCTGCTGTGTTATCATGGTAATTTGACCCTTTTAGAGGAAGAAAGGACTGTCAAATTTAATTTTGGTTATTGTTATAATTTTGTTTTTAACTGCACTTTAATGGTTTTAGTTGTTGTTTTGTGGGATTTGTAGCCAGTTTTAAGAAAACCTATTGTGTCTGCTCCCAAATGAAACCAATGCTTGCTTATGCCTGTTTGAATAATGGATCAATAGTATCTGATGACAAAGACCATCTCTTTAATATTTATTTTATAGCTTGTATTTAATTAATTATTCCCCACCCCACCCCAGCCCCACAAAAGGAATTTTTGCTTGCCTGACTGTACAAGTGTCTGTCCATAGCAGAATCCTTGTGACCAAAACGCCTTAAGATTCATGGGCAACATCAAACTCAAATTCACCTCAATGGTATCTTGACACTATTTCTTGACCTGATTTACATTTTGGCAACCTTGCTCTCCACCCCCCACCCCCCTTTTTTTTTCCTTGCCGTAGAACCGAATTGGGAGGGGGGGGGGGTCTGTGAGCAATTGCTGTTCTAGCTTACACAGCATTTTGAACATTATCCAGTTAATAACTTGCTTCAATGTCATGGCTAAGGTGCAAACAGCCAACCCATATGGCAGGGAAATTGTAAGCTGAATTTTAATGCTAGCCTGGAAAGGGGACCATAGAAAAATCTGACTACACATTGGGTTTGAGGCTATGACATGAAATATATATATCAATCAAACCCTCCCGATACCAAACACCTCACTATACTGAACCCTTTTTTGTCTGTCAAAAGGGTTGTTCGGTATGGGGAGGTTTCACTGTATATATATATATATATATATATATATATATATATATATATATATATATATATATATATATATATTGTCTTGACAGTGACACCAAGCCAACAGTCAACCTAAGTGATTGACAGAAAACCCAGAGATGAGCATTCATGTGTTTGTCGCTGATAAATTGAGACACTTAATTTGCTCAGTAGCCCATTTTCTCTGATGCTTCTCCAGTTAAAGCCTCTTCCAGTTATTGATAATTCTGATAATGACAGTGAACACTGCGTCACTCAGTGGTTAACTTGATTAACCCTTTCCCCTCAACCCTGCCAAAACCAGTGTGTGGTCAAATGTCGTCTGCATCAATGTTTTTATGTTTTTGACTTATTTTAGCAGCAATGAAAAAAAAAATGAATGATAAGTGTAGATGAGACCTATCAGGAAAAGATGACCCACATCAACTCATTGCCCCCGTGTGGAAGACCGAGTCAACAGCTTTCCTTGGCACGCTCTGGGCACGTTGCACCCAGAACACGCCAAGGAAAGCTGTTGACCATGGGCATATAATTGGGAATAATCTTTCATATAGGTTTCATCCAAAATTTTATTAATTAATCCCTAAATTGGTAAATTACAATTAGCAGATGACATTAAGATATTTATGGGAAAAAGCATCATTAGGGTGGAATGAGTTAACAAGTTTCCTTGATGGAGGTTGGGTGCTTAGTGCCCAACCTACATCAAGGAAAGCTGTTGACTCAGTCATAATTCAAGGTGAAAACGGTTAACTCTTAGACTGAATTATGTGGTTCACAAGCAGATTGAACCTATGAAATTTATTGATGCCTTGAAATTTTAATCTTGTGGGTATGTGGACACAGGTCAATTGCTAGAGAGTTTCAGATTCCAAATATTTTACATGCATCATTCTTTTGTTGAGGCTGATACTGTTTTCACTATTATGTGGCCATTAGCCATGTATATGTAGCTAGCTATATGCTATCTGACTCAAAACACTGCAAACAATTCATTTAATTTTAGAAATGTTTTAAAACTAGTCAATTGTTTAAAGAAAAGAAAAAAACACAAGATAACAGAGGAATACAGTCTATGTTAAAGGCCAGCATGGGGCTTAATGTGATAGACATTAACATGGACAGGACCAAGACTGACAGGAATCACCAATTTGCATGTCCACTACATTTATAGCCAGCACACATGAAACTCAGATGAGGGCAAGCAAAAATATCAAGGCACTTACTGGTGAGCACTTAAAATTGTTGCCTTTACAAAAAAGATATGATTGGATGAATGAAAGAGTGATTACAGGGCAAATGGAAATCAAAATCATTGGCCCTGAAGTTGAGGAAGATTAGGAAAAAATGGTGATGCCTGAATGATACATATCCAGAGCAGTCAATTTCCAGCCAGAAAAATGAAAATTTAAGATGGTGAGCATAACATTCATGATCCATTTGATAATGTATATGTGGCAATACTTAATGAGCACATTATTTCTAAATGTCTGGGTAGGAGTCATGTCTATGGGTGACAGAATATTATGAACGCACACATGTTTTGAATATATTCATGACAAAATATGATTTAGTGTCAACAGATTTGTGTCATTAATCACAAAAAAGCTGGTTTTCTTTTCTTTGTACTCTGACTATGGCCATATAATGCAAAAAAAAAAAAAAAAAAAAAACACACACACACACACACACACACACGCACACACACACACACACACACATATATATATACAGACCCTCAACACAAGGTCATTTTTTGTTAAACATATTGTTGCATAGGCTAAATTACAGTTTTGAACTCAATACTGGATAGAGTTTGTTGAGTGGCCTGTCGGTAATTGCCAGATGAACTGGTGTATATGTGCCCCAGGGACTAGTGGGAACGTCATTTAGAATTCAAGCATTTTCATCATATACATGTAATAAAATAACATCTATTTTTGTTCTCGCAATGTAATTATATAACATGCAAACGTAAATGTCACAGATACAAAATAGGCCCAAATTGTGAGATAAAATTTGTATATATTTTAGTAAATAATTATGTGAATATGTTGACTGGTTTGTTGCCAAGGAAATAGTCATGGTGCTAGTGCTCAGTGGTATCAAAATAAGAGATCGGGTTTTACCATCTGCATGTATTACATGTATATTATGCATGCATGGCAATTTGAAAGACATTATTCACAAGAAATTTATAGAGATTGATTATTTATTTGGTAAGTATCATTAGTACATTGTATTCATAATGATCCATATTCTACACCAAGTGAGATCATGCAATTTTAACAATTTATGGGATGTTATCTACCTAACGGGATCGCAATTTTAAAGTATTGATCCAGATTGGGAACATTGTTGATTTATGCTTCAGGCATGCCATATATTCTATTGAGGATAATCTTGGGCCATTTTTATCCTTAGAAGGTTTGGGTATAAGTCATAAAATATATATACATTTTATTGATTGATTTGAGTTGCAGTGTAATACTCACTTACATTTGTGCATGTGGGCCATTGAAAAAGAGGAGGGCTACATAAAGGATTAAAAACATTTTATCCACACCAAATTTATACAAACATGCAGCAATTGTGCTTTTTGTATTTGGACACTATTTTCAGCCGCATGTTGGGTAGGATTTATCAACATGAAATGTTGTCTGTAATTCAGGTCATGAAATTGATTGGGTTTGCCTCATAAAGATTTTCCCAATGCTCACACACTATGGAGTCTTGTACTAATAAAATGATATTATGTAAATTCTATTCTACTGCCAAATAAGAGACAATAAATCAAGGGTGAACCCCAAACCAGCTGATTTAATGAGTTCTGGACACAATGGGCTTTCATAATATTGGTTTCCATGGCAACAGAAATTACACACGGCTGTCAGATTGTGTGATCAGATTCATCCACTAGCATGATATTTTTATCAGCTACAATAATGGTCATGTGATTATAGAATTTTGTTTTATTTATTTTTATACTATTTTTTAATAAATGTTTGTTTCTAGGTAAAATTAATAGCTGCATGAAAATATATACATGTGCAATTTGTTGCTTGGAATACATAGCAATATTTTTACACAAAAATTATAGGAAATTATTTTGTTGCACAGTTAGAGTGTATGGCATTAATATTTGATGGAGTTGTTCCACATGTAGGTCAAGCAGGAATGGTTAAGCAATCATATTAAGTTACCACATAAACTGCGGCATATGGTGTACTGTTTCTTACAGAATATCATTGTGCACTGTTTAGTGTCAGAGGTATATCATGTCTAGAGTCCAATTAAGATGGATGAAACGGCAAGTTTCATTTTGTGTATTTTGTGAATTCTGTTTTTGTCATGTTCTTATTTTTTAGTCAATACAGGTACATGCAATTGCTATTGATGTCATATCTGTGTCACTAGTGTGTTTACATGCGTGTTTACAACTTTACGTGTGTGCTATTGTAGTTGATGATCTGCTGATACAAAGGTTGATGAACTCACTTTGTGCTGAGAACATTTTTAGCAGCATATTTAGCCTCAATTAGTTTATAGGTATTTTGCATTAAATTCCTTGCAGCAAGAGCTTTGAGTTGAGTACATGTACCAACATGTCCTTTATGACATCACTGGTGTCTGCCTTGCCTGGAAAATCATGCTTCACTGGCAGCAAGGCCATGTGGACCATGACTTTGAGGCAGTACAGTGAAACCTCATCCCAATGACACTGTGTATTCCTGACAAAGTGTGATGGATATCTTGACCCTTTCAGCGCCAAATTTTGGACTGAGTCAACAGCTTTTCTCGGTGTACATTGGGCGCCCAATGCACACTTAGAGAAGCTGTTGACCTGTGGGGTATTCTCTCTGGAACTACAGGCATACTGGTACTTAAATGAAAGGTGTTTTTACGAGGAATACAAATCTGGGATCCCAATGTCAATTCAGAGGGGTCTGACTTAAGTAGATCAACTTCAGACTTGATTGGCACTGAAAGAGTTAATATGTCAGATAAAAGAGTCAAATAGGAAAGGCATCTGAATATCAGTCTCTCAACACCTGTATTGTATAGTGAATATTTGGAATACTAGTGTTGTTATGAGATTTCACCATACAAACACAAGGCCTGTGCGAATGTGATGTGGAAAGACGTGATTATGATGGTTTTACTTTACTGAGTATCTCTGCTTGAAAACTGATGCAGATAAAGAGATGACAGGGGGACTTGTCTTGAAAGACCATCCTTAAACCACGTGAAAGGTGGTCTTTCAAGACAGGTGGTCTCATTTACAGGTACATTAACACTGGAAGAACAGGATGCTGTGTTTTAAGTTCTTCCTCAACAGAGGTACCACTTTTTAACCCTTTCCCCCTTGAATTTAAACTGAGTCAACAGCTTTCCTTGGCATGTGATCCTCATAGGGCTCATCTCTAATTCTCAGTCAAAATTGTTTTTCATCACTGTTGAAATTAGTTGAAAACGCTGAAGCAGACGACATTAGACAACCAGCCGGTTTAAGGGGGAAAGGGTTAATTGTGTGGCTGCAACATATCTTGTCAGCTGCCTGGTTTTGACCTGCTGCAAACCAGATCAGCGGCTTGCTGTGGTGCTCTGTGTGCACACTGCTCTCATAGTTTGTTTCAGAAAGCTGTTGATTAACCGGAAAGCTGTTGATTAACTGCCTGTATCATTCTTCTTGATCAAACAACAAAGAAGCAGATGACACATACAATGCTGCACCATTTCTGGTAATTTTCAATAGGGAATAATTGTAGGTCCACATGGTTGGTACATGATACAGGGGCATTAGATCTCTCATGGTACATGCAAACAGGAAATTGATTAGTGTGGCCTTGTTTAAACTTGATCACATCTGTCAGGATTATGATAACACACACACACTCATGTACACAAAAAGAAGGAAAGAAATATATGCCTCCATCTGCACAGACTGTGTGGATGTCAACCCCAAAGATGCGTGACCAGGAGGTTCTTTTAAAGAGTGCATGAAATCAGAAAATAGTCAATTTTGCCTCAAAATCCCTGTCATTTTAAGACCTTTTCGAGTCTCCAAAACAGGAGACTCCTAGTGAAAACAGGAGAGTTGACAACTATGAGACTGTTTTAAAATATATTGGAATTATGACATAAATTTGCAATGATTGTAAAGGTATGTGTCACATATACCTTTTCAGTGACCATGTGTTGTTCCTGCTAAATAAGACTAACATTCTGAATTGCCAGCTGAAAGTGATCTTGTGTATGGCAGATGGTATTTCATAAGAGGTCAAAGTTACCAAGAAAGGAGCTAGCTGTTAAAACAGAATCTTGTCAATCTGATGCAGGGGTTTTGTGAAAGTGCACAGACAGCCAACAGCTGACCTACAATTTTTGACACATTTACTTTGCCTTTTTTTTTTTTTTTTGGGACAGAAAATTAGAGATTTTGATTGTGTGCGAATTGGTAGCTACAATGTACACAAAATGTAAATTCTCAAGTAAGCTCAATAACACTGAAAACATCCCCTGGACCTTCATGAAACTTGACTTCTCTTCATTTTTGTTTGGTGAAGGTCATAAGGTCCTGTGACCTCAGGGATGTAGGTCTCAAGGTCAAGTTCCATACCAGCGTATTTACATCAGAGCAGTGACACTTACAGGCTTTCAAATCATATACAGTTCTCCCTCTTTATAACACTGGTGGTGGAGTCCACAAGGTATATCGTGTTATAGCAAAACTGCCTTGTAACAGAGGGACTTTTAACATAGAAGTAATGGGAAAACTATTTCAGTGGGAGCCTTAGTACACACCCTGTTACACTTGTAATGAGGGTTGTTGTAAAGTTCGAGCACCATACTGTATTTGGATCAACTGTGTAGACACCACTTTGTATTGATAATTACAACTCCATATCATTTTTACAATGCTTAAAAACACATTTATCTAAATGATTTTCTCTGTTGGGTGAATTTGATCATGGTTGATACTTTTTTGTTATCAGATTTTACATGTTTGTGGCTAATATTTTATTACATTTTTGCACTCAGATTAGCAAGTTTTATTCTAAAGCAGGAGTTCATCATGTAGATGTGTTTATATTATAATTGATGTATTTTGTAGTGGTTTTATTTTCATAACTTTTGTGTTAACATTTAAAATTAAAGAATCTTGAGGAAAATTCCAAACATATATTAAAAGCAGCAATGCATGAATGGTACATAGTATTGCACAGGACAATAAGCTGTTGTGATGTAATTAATTAGACAGTGGGTCCTGCCTAAAAAAAAAATCTGAGACCAGGCCTTGTCTGAAAGGCCGTCAACACATGTAGATCTTGGTGTGCACTTGTGACAGAACACCATTTTAAGGACAATTTTTCACTTGTGTGCAAGTAAATGAAAGTATAACTTTATGTTATCCTGCCATTAGGTCACATTGTAAATTTGGAAAGGCTAGAAGCAAAACATCTTGTCCTTGTCCGTAAATAAAACCACTTGTCTTTGATAAGCAAATAATCCTTGTTCCTGACACCATAGTCTTCATGTTAGTCCTGCTAATTTTGAAATACCAATTCAACCATATATTTGTTAGCGTAAATTGTCAATAAAAAAAGCCTGACCAGTAATATATGCTACTAAATCTTAGTACATACAAGGTACATGTGGCATTTGAGCCAGGCTTTGATTGGATTTGCTGCTGCCCAGTCCTTTGGTCCAATTCAGGACCTCTCATGAAGGTGTGTAAATCATAGTGTATACGTAATGGTGTACACAGATATCAGCTTGGTGAGGATGTACTTGACATTATAATAAAATTGGTTTGAGCTCACCAAATCCAAACATATATGCAGGATTTGGACACAGAAAGGTTGCAAGATATCCAAATAAAGGGAACCTGCAGGACAAGTCATAATTCAGTCACGCTACAGTAACAATACAAATTATTTGAAAATTAACATGCAGTGAAACCTCCCTATACTGAACACCCTTGGGACCGGAAAAGAAAATGTTCAGTATAGTAAGGTGTTCAGAATAGGGAGGTTTGATAACATGGAAAGTACATATTTGGGACTGAGAAATGGTGTTCAGTATAGAGAGGTGATCGGTATACGGAGGTGTTCGATTAGAGAGGTTTTACTGTAAATGAAATACATGTATGTACATTTAAAATACATGCAAGTGTACTAAAAAAGTATCATTTCTTTTCACAAGCATTAATTAAGAATAGGTGAGCTCTATAAATATAACACAGCTTTATAGGACTGATAAATATTTGGTGTTGTGCAAATCAGCTTGGGATACAATTATTGATATTATGAAATTGACAGACAACTCCAATGCCTGGCCCAGTTATTCCGACAGCATTTCGTATTTTACATCAGATGCTTTCAAGTGAAGGTTAAAACGCTTATATTTTGCCACTGCTTTTTCAGGCTAATAGATGCAATTAACATTCTTTTTTGTCCATATGGCTTGAATGATGAACTTGGTAATGTAAATTTGCATGAATGACATAAAGCGTTTACATGTAGTACCAAATAGTCCTATTGCCAGTCGGTCATTACATAATGCATGCATTTTGTCCCTTGGGCGATTCAGATGGTTCATTGTTCATATCATAAAGCTCCATTGGTTGAGCCACGTTTATATTGAACATCTAACCGTTTCAGCAAGTGCATTTTGCATTTATAATAGATGTACTTTTGTTATGAACATGCTGGACTTGAAGATTGTAAACATGAAAACACAATACTGTTTACTTGTATTTTGATTATGCGAGTGAGGTAATTTATAAAGTAACTGACGACAATTCAAACATTTGGGCTGCCTGTGATATTTTTCATTTCTTACACAGCGGTATATGACATACTTGTATAAATTATTAATTTTTTTTTCTTCTGAATCTGTGCCAGCTGAATGCCCTTATAATCTAAGATTTTATCAGACTTTCATTGTTGCAGGGGGGGGGGCAGTCACAAAGCATCGTATGATTTTTTTGTGTAATAAGTATAAAGAGCTGACAGTAATATTCCATAGAGTTAATGATGTGTAGCCTTGTTGTACACAATGATTTGAGTGAGTAAAGATGCAGAGATTTTGATATTTTCCACCCAGAAGAATCAGGACAACCCTACATACCATTCATTCCTGATTCACCTGATATGTGTTTCCTGTGTGTTGCATTTAAACAAATTGTGCAACTAAATCTATAGTATGTACTAAATTATTTGAGCTGTTGAACTGTTCCGTGCATCCATATAATCTCTTTGTCAGACTCTAGTTGGTGTCCACCTACTGAAAAAATTTGGAGTGGCCAAAGGGGTCTCGTACAATAGAAAAGAATGTTACATATATGATTGGCATATACTAGTGAGACTGTATTGAGATGTTCGCGAATGAGAGACTGAATGCATAGTGAAATTATCATTTTCTTCCCAATCAAGACTCATCATAAGACTGTACAACCCTCCATGCCTTGTGGTGCAGAAGTAAATGTTGCCATAAATGCAATAAACCCTGCTATACTTCATGTGCATGTGCAAACGTGACTGGTGAGGGCCTTTTTTGAGGTGCTTTGCATATCAACATAATGAGGTCGAAAATGAGGTAAATTTCACATAACGTGACTCTCCGTAAAAGGGCCTCCTTGATTCAGAAAGCTGACTTCCTTCCACTCGTGTATGAATATATGTGGCTACCAGAGTACGTTAGCATAGGCGATAAGCGAGTATGCATTGGCATGCTCCCAGGCATGATTTTCCTCTGTATACAGATATTGTTTCCAGCCTTTGGTCATAAATTTCATTCCTATCTTGTTCTGTCATTCAGATTTGTTCCATGCCTAGGTTAGTGCTAGGATTTTAAAATTAGTAGCCAAAATTTAAATTTTTCTAGGAAAGAGCCACACAGACTTGAAATCTGTTAAATTTCTGCATGAAAATAAAATATTTTTGGGAAATTTTAGTAGCCATTTGGTACTTTTAATAGCCATTTTGAAGTTTTAGTAGCATTTGGCTATTTTGGCTACTGCTAGCGCTAACATAGTTCCATGCAAACATTTTAATAACATTAAAACAACAAAATTTTGTGAAAAATATCAATAAAGACATGGTGCATCACAGACAGGGTTCAACTCATTTTGGTTACGCAAATCTTCCCCACCTCTCCACTCATCTGCCATGGTCAGCATGCGGTGACTAATCTACGTATTTTCCATGGCTTCCTTAAGGAATTTTCACTCCTGCCTTCATCTGTGTATAGATTTGTTCAACCGAAGTCTTTTTGTGAAAATATGATGCGAAAATGTTGCACCTTGGTCCAATAATCTTTTCATGAATATGACTTGTTTTCCAACCTTGTGGGCATGAGACCTGCACATTGACGAGTTTAATTGGACAGTGAAGATCAAATGATCAAAGCACATTTATAATGAGGTAAAATGACGTCTCCATGCTCATTGTGGGCTATTTTTGGACGGATACAAAACATAATGGCATACGGTGCCAAAAATCATGACCACAAAGGTGCAAAGTTACTAAGTTTTGGGGTAAATTTTGCAGTTGTACAATTCAAAATGTTGCTAAAAATGGACAGCTGTTTGATTTCTATCCATTTAATGAGAATATACTTTTTTCACCGCAAAATCAAAATAGGCCTAGCCATCTGCAAGTATGCCTACAATTAAATGCACACACTTACAAACATCGTCATTGCAGGCCAGAGCGAAGCTATGAGGGAAGCTACTTGCATTGTGTGCTACTGGAATCCACAAAGGTGGCAAACCATGTTCAAATACATGTCGGGTGTGCCCGACAATGGCGTACCAGGGGTGTGCTCACATCAATAAGAAATATTAAAATGTATTTCGGTGATGGAGCCAAAATTATCATTCTTATAATTTTTGTTCAGTGATGAAGGATAGTGTACAATACATTGGGAGATTTTTATTGTTTTAGGGATTATATAAACAAAAAAATTCCAAAATTCTGAAAAAATATGAGAAGTGGGGGAGGGATGTAAAATAAAAGTTGTAATTTCACCTTTTTATTTTTGACATGTCCATTAATTTGCAAATAGAAAAATGGAAAAGTCACCATTAAGGAACAAGTAAAATTCAAAATTACAAGCCTGAATGGACAACCAGTAATTCCCAGCAGACAACCAAATTATTTGGCACTTGTAGGCTTCAAATGATACATTTTACCTTGAAAACAACTGTGTTGTGAGAGAGAGTCTATGCTACAACAATATAGGACAAGCAAATTTTTTTCATGCATACGTGATTTTGCAATGTTAGATTTCCTGGATTTGTTGATATTGAAGTTTGTGGCTGTCTGTTTAATTTGTATCATTAAGGAAATATATCACTCACTACAGTTTCCAGGAAATGTTAAATGCAAGTCTTATACTCCATTTATTTCTTTGGCAGGTCCAGTCATTGTCATTCTGTTCTGTATAATAACCCGTGTGCGAGAGAGCAGTTTCAACCAGCGTCCGCCAGACGGCGCGCGTAATCGTTGTTGCTATGCCCGGCAAACATTGAGCTCCGCCATGTTTTCTCCGCGGGTTTTACCTGTGTTTTGACAGCACTCAGGGTGACGGTATATTGAAATTCGCGGAAAGTTTTCGTCAAAAATGGAAGATTTTGCTGGCTACACAGTGCCAAGGTTGAAAGATTATTTGAAAACTAAAGGAATAAGCGTAACAGGCTACAGAAAACAGCGACTTGTACACTTGGGTAACGGCAACCTGTGTATCTAAGCCTACTTCAGCAGGTTGTAACGTTAGGTTCGTCACCTCCGAGTCTGTCTGTTCTGACTGGGAAGAAACTGGAAATAAACAATAAATGAAAATATTTTTTTTTTTTTTTTTTTACATAGATTTGTTTCTCATTTGGATGAAAAACTGAACATGTATAAGTAGTAGTAAGTCAACCAAGTCTGGAAACCTCAGAACACCGATCATGAATGAAGCCATGTCCGGCAGTGTCAATAACTTTGCCTACACAGGCAGGCTTTCCTTAACGTATTGTGGTCATCCGTGTCTTATTTATACTAATATATTTACTGTTTCATGCTATTTAAAAACATTTTTATGATGTTAACAGGTAGGTATGCGATTGTCTTATGTCAGCTACGCTGTAAGACTCAGTTCTAAAGTTACCTTCATCAAGACATCGACATCGTAAACAATCTTCCAACATGGCGGCCAAATACGATCGAAACGATGTTTTCTGAAGTTGCATTTAACATTAATTATCCATTCGAAATACATGTATAAATTAATACTTTCATGACACAGATGAGAACAAAGAACTAGTACTGATCTTTCATTTCTTCTGTGTCGACACTACGACGAGACTTTTTACTGGGAGTGGGGGTTGTCCTTTTTTTAGGTGCCGGTCTTGCTTTTCTTTTCAAGAAAATGCTCTTTTCCAACTCGGTTGCCACAGCAGGTATTGGGTCAGGGAACTCTAATGTTGGCCCTTTTCCACCGACGAAATGTTTGGAACAAACGTAGGTATGTTTGGTAATGTTTTGTGCCCCAAAATTTTTGCGACCACAACATTTGATCCATCGCAAAGACTTATCTAACTTTGTCTTAGGCTTGGGAAATAGGATGAAGAATACCCCCTTCATATCATCCCTTTTGTCAATATACCGTTGGTCTGAATTGCACGTGCCATACGAGCACGTTTTCGTCATGTTGTTGACAAAGTTCAGGCTAATTTAATTGAAGATATTTGCCAAAAATATTAACTTTATTACGCTGCTAAATACGACTTTACCAGTATATCTTGCATAGGCAAGATGGCGGAACACGCATTGTTTGCCGGAGGTGTAGCGTCGCTAGGGCCAGATTAGCACATCCGGGGACTCCGCCGCCATACTCGCACATACAGTATTTGACTGCTGTTGAGAGATTACTCTCTCTACAGGATCACTTTTGGAACCATCCGCTCTTCGTATAATTTGACTGCTGCTGAGAGATCACTCTCTCTACAGGATCACTTTTGGATCCCTCCGCTCTTTGTAGTATTTGAAACAAGTGATCACTTAGCAGTGGTCCCTCCTTTGAGAGACCACCCTCAGGGCAGGTCCAAAGTGGTCACATAAATCAGGTGACCTGTCCGTGGAGGTCAAGCAACATGGAAAAAAAATAAGCACCCGGGGCCTGATAAATGTGGCTTTCAAATGGCAGGTGGTTTCCTGTTGGAGTGGTCCTTTAAGAAGGGGCCACCATATTGATGTGCTACATGTGTATATTTGGTTCGTGATTTCCATCTGTTACATGTAGATTTATTATATTGAGTGTACATTTATATTAATTAAAATAAACAGATGTGGAGCTGTTAGACAAAATTGTATTTTAATTTCACTGTTTTTATTTTCAAACTTAATAGTAATTCACAGTTGGCACTAAACCATGAAAACAAAAACACAGTGAATATTATTATTTTGCCATAGGTTTAACAGGAACTATGTCCAGAATAACAAAATTACAACTCCAGCAAAATGCCTGAAACATGAAAACCCTGAGGACAGTTCCAGTGATTTGCAAAAATTTGATATGAAAAGGTACAGAGCATCTTAAAAAAAAAAAAAAAAAAAAAAACAACAACAACTGAAAGTAACAATAATTTCTTTTCAAATCACCAGAATTACAACAAATGGCTTGGGAGAGTACATACTATAAATATGTTAATTACACTCATTAGTTAGTAATTATAGTATTAATTGGTGCCATAATTACCATAATTACCAATCTATGACATAACACAATTATACAGAAAGCTACATGTACAGTGTACAGTCAGTGCATTGGTCAAGAAGGCTGTCAAAGGGTAATTGTTTGGTACATTGTCATCAAATTCCTTTTCCTCTGAATCATGAGTGTAATTTTAGCCCTTAAGGCTGGCCATGAAACTTAATTTTGTTCCTTCATCAAGCAGCTTTGTAACCACCCCCCCACCCCCACCCCCCACCCACCCACCCCATCCTTAGCCAGTGCAGATGAGTACCAACAAGCTATATCCAGTCTGGGTTTTTGTCATCATACCCCTGGTGTGAGTGACCCCTGGAGGCAGATGTTTGACTTTCTGAATTAAACCGCTGCAATGTAAAATAATCAGTGTTACAGGGCTCTTCCAAAGGACTGTACAAAATAATTCCATTAATATTTTATGAAAATTACACATACAGTGGAATCTCCCCACTAAGACCACCTAAGGGACTGAAAAATGTGGTCTTAATAGGCGAGTGGTCTTAATGGGTACATAATTTAAGGATAAACAAAAACGGGTCCGTAAACTGGTGGTCTTAGTATAGAAATGGTGTTTCTGTGGAGGAGGTCTTAATTGGAGATTCTACTGTACATACACACATATAAGAAAGGCAGATGCTGTGAATATAGTAGTCTTACGATATTTTACATGTTAGGATTATTTTGTGGGTGGCAAATCAGCTCATTGCCACTGATCAATACAGTGAGACCTTGTTGCAATAACACCATCTGTTCTCTTAAAGTGTGTCAGATATCTGAGTATGTTAGATAAAGGAGTCAAATAGAAAAGGAATTGGACAAAAAACTTGTGTCATTAACAGATTAAGTGAATGTGGTGGACATCTGTGTATCATATGGTGAGGTTTCTCTGTATTTTACAAAAAATGATTTTCTCAGCATTTACTCGGTGTTAATTCAGTAATTTGGACAAGTAGCTAGTGTGGTCATATCAGTTGCGTCCAGGCTGCACTGTATGTAGTGATCAGAAAGGGAAAAGTGGGTCGAATTCCCAGTATTCCATCAGTGTAATAAGTGTACCTGTGATGGCAACTAGAAAGTGTGGGTAGCTGTGTTTTTTTTTTTTTTTTTTCTTCAATTTTGAAGGTGAAGGTAGAGTTTTAGTTTATTAGTGCATGCGCTTATCAACTGCATACTGTGCTCGTTCACACATGGGTATGATAGGCACATCCCTCCATGTACACAATTAATTGACATTACATGTAATTATTATTGATTTTGAGAGGATGTCAAACAAAGACGATTTCATTAGGTGGAATATTACTTCCAGTTAAATATTTAAATTCTATATTCGTTCCTGTTACAATTTACATTACTTGTTATTAAAAATTTGTTTCAGCATTTGTCCACATGATGATTCTTTCAACAACGTATTTTTGTACATAAAACAAGTGAAGTTTTGATAAGCCTGGAATTTGCTGCATTTCAGGCTAGTTGTTAATAGTGGAACGCTGCTTGTGATATGTACATGTATGTATAAAAATTACGTTTTGACTGTATAACCTATTGGGAAAGGGACTATTAACATCAATTTTCATCTTGAATGTTTTCAGAGGTCTTGAACAAAAGGAAATCATATGTTCATGTTATTCAGAATGGATGAAAATATACATTAAATGCCTTTTCTATCATTTCAGATCGCATATCACCATGGCAACACCAGCAAAACGGAAAAAGCCAGAGGACGAGAAAGAATTTAATGTAGGTATATCTAAATGCAGGATATATTCATGTGCAAATTTGAAAGCAGTTTGGTTGTATGGTTATGGGTGATGCATTATGTTACTGCACATTACAGTGTCCAAGCATTTACATGTCAGAAAAACAAAAATCAGTCAGTGAAAAGGTAAACTGCAAAACATAATGTGCTTTGGGTGAATAACAAAAGCTACTTGAAAATGATGAAAAATGCAACCCTGGATGGACATTCTGAAGGTTATTACCAGTATGGAAGCATATGGTTTACATTGTGTGAATGTTTTTATTGGAATTTAAAATTTTTAATTCTTTCATGATGTTGCTGGTAAATTTATCTTTAACTTAAAGTTTAAGTTGGCAGGAATTTAGTATATTTATAATTTGTGTGTGTGTCTGTGTGTGTGTAGTTATGTAATTAACATAGAGGTTCTCACAATTAAACTAAAAAAAAAAAAGGAGACATGCTTGTAAATTGTTTTGGAAATCTACAAAAATTGAAATGTCCAAGTATCATGAACATACTATGCCTGGGAGCCTTTCAAATCAGCATATGTGTAATGTAATATACAACTTTGGTGTGTCTTTAATTCAGGAGCTGCATAAGTATAACAAAATCCCTTAACCCTTTCCCCCTTAAACCGGCCAAAACAGGCTGGTGGTCAAATGTCGTCTGCTTCAGCATTTTCAATTGATTTCAACAGCAATGAAAAACAATTTGACTGAGAATTTAAGATGAGACCTGTCAGGACAACATGACCCAGGTCAACAGCTTTCCTCGGCATGGGTTGGGCACTCAGTGCCCAACCCATGCCGAGGAAAGCTGTTGACTGAGTGCCCAACCCATGCCGAGGAAAGCTGTTAACTCAGTCTTGATGTAAAGGGGAAAGGTTCAAGAGTGTACTGGTGCCAGGTGATGTCTGGGATAAAGGTGAATAACCACATACTGACTCATAACTGAATGGGGGACACAGATGCTATTAATTGGTTTTCGCTTGTAACAAAAGTAATTAACTCTGCTAAGATTTTTGCAATTTTGACATTCACGTAGTCTGCATTTACATTTCATGAATATTGAATGTGTAAAATTTGATTCCTGCTTTTTGTTCTAGGAAATAATGCCGTCAATAAAATTATGCACATTTTCCACTGTTTGAGTCCACTGTATTTTGCCTTTTTCATGTTTGTTCTAATTTCCTCAACATTATCAATAGACATGACAAAATAGGAAATATTTCACATATTTAGTCAACCATATTTTGTTTGTCTTCCTGTTCTCTGGAATGATGTAATGTTATGCAACATCTTGTGTCAAGTTGAGGACCATTTCCCACATTTTGAGTTTATCTTTACCCAAAGACAACACAAATATATATGAATATGTATGTATCTCACAATATCATCCAGGGCAATATATTGCATAATTAGGTTTTAAATATTGGTCTTATTTATACCTGCATATGGATATTCCAGGATGAAAACACAGTAGCCTTGCCATTCAGACCAGCCAATTAGCCACTTGACTGGATAAAATTGGTCTTAATGGATATGGTCTCAAAGCAGAATACAAAATATTAAATATACACAAATACACAAAAACCAAGAATGTATCAAGTTGGTTGTAATAGGGAATGGTTTTCATTAATATATATATATATATATATATATATATATATATATATATATATATATATATATATATATATATATATATATATATATATATATATATATATATATATATATATATATTATATATATGTATAAATATATACACAGTGAAACCTGATTATAACAACACTCCGGTATCCGACATATTCATTATAATGACACAAGTTTTGAATGGCAAAAATTTATTTTTTTTTTGTTATTTGATTCATTTAGCTGACATATTCAGTTATCTGACACATTTCTAAGGGAATAAATATTGTCGTTTTCACTGTGTGTGTGTGTGTGTGTGTGTGTGTGTGTGTGTGTGTGTACTGTTTGGTCAAAAATAAATCTGATGCAATCACTACTTTCACTGTTATATGCATTAAAGCCTCCATGTGTATGTGGACATGGCCAATAAAGGTACCATGTATCAAATTAACTTGCAGTCAAACTTACTACATAGCCTGTATGTTTCCTTAAGGTGATGTCCAACACGATTCAGGGTCTAAGATTCAAAGCCAAATGTCCCTGCAATGGTCATTATTAACTCAGTAAATGTATATATGGGCATAACTGCAAGTGACTTGATAATGCACCTCGACCGACAGATATTGTTACGCAGTGACAACTGTTGTATAAACAAACAGATAGTGGGTAAAGGTGGCTATAAATTTTTCTCATTGTTTTTGTGCTTTATAACCCAGTTAGTGCTTTCAAATTTTGCCCAAGTGTAGGCAACAAATATATCATATCAAAAATACAATTTGAAAAGAAAACGTCTGAAAAATAGCCAAAATGAGTCAGATATTATCATAAAGTCTGTTGCAAATACATGTAGACTTTTTGCAGCCGCAAAAATTATTTTTAATACTGACAATGAATATTTGTACCTGAACACTATAATATTGTGCATGTGTTTGCCTTGTGAAAGATCCAACTTAACACTTTCCAGGTTTGAACATCTTTCTTGGCATTGGGTTGGATGCAATATACTTAACCTGTGTGAAGGAAAGTTGTTGACTTGCAATATGTTATCCTGAATGACCTCACCTTTAACGCTCATCAAAAATGTTCTCTTTTAATGGGAAATTTAAGCCAAAAGATAGGGTAGAGCAGAGTAAACTAAAATAAAAATTAAAAAAAAAAAATGTTAATGCGCATGGCATTTTTACAGGCTGTGGGTCTTTTGAGACAATTTGAGTGGGAAGGTGTTAAAACTACTGCCACAATGACAGCTTCTAGTTGCATGAGTACTATCTGCCTGACTGAGTAATTGACATTGATGGAGCACCAGTAAACCATGCCACACCTGACACGTCTTTGGGGCAGGGTTCAGGGGGGTCTCTAGTACACTGGTACAAGCAGGCCTTCCCTGTCACTCGCCAATGTAGCAAAATGCTAAGAAAATACCGCTTGGCTATAATTTTTTACAATTGGCTAATGGTTAACAAATAGGATTGTCCCAAACATTGTATTATGCACACAAATTTGGCTACAAAATTAAAATTTCCAGGGGAAGCCCTGTACAAGTAATAATTTTGCCCTGGTACAAGGTATGGAAAATAAGAAAAATAGCATGGTTGGTACAAAGTATGGAAATTGAAAAGGTTTCCAGCATGTCAGTATGGCAAATAAAAATGCCCGGTACAGAAAACCCCTTCCCAACCCCCCATCATTGTCGTCAGGAAGTGCAATTGGGGACTGTTACTGTTTTATAATCTCAGCTGACTTGTCAGTCAGCTGAGGTTATGCAGGATGGTCCACCTGTCTGTCTGTCCACAATTTACATTTTCAACTTCTCCAAAACTGTTGCCCAGATGCCCTTCAAACTTGGCGGGGTCTACTGTGTTTTAAATTTGTTATTCAAAGTGCTAGATAATTTTGGACTTTTTTCTGGATTGAGTTGTAATATAGAAAAAACAGTTGTTTGTTGGTTTGGGGTACAAAAGTTTGATGAAGCCTGGGATTTACCTGTGTTTTGGAGTGAGGGCGTATTTTCTACCCTGGGTATCACTTTTCATGAAGATGAAAATCAAATGAGTCAGCTTAATTACACTACAAAATTGCAGTCATTTCAAGAAATTTTGAAAGTCTGGAAAGTAAGAAAACTATCATTTATTGGAAAAATATAGTTTTAAAAAGTCTCGCCATCTCCAAGCTTCTGTACCGTATATCCACAATGCATACTTATGTAAATGTAGTCAGAATTGTGCAATCTTATATTTACCAGTTTCTTTGGGATGATTCAACTCATAAGGTTAAAAGTACAGTTATGCATCAGAGAATTGTAAATGGAGGCTTTAAATTATACACTTTAGTACACAAGTCACTGCTTTGCAGCTTAATTGGGTAAATCGCATTTTCAATAATAATGATGCAAAATGGATAAAGGTATTTCAGTCTTTTATTCCTGACATAGATATTAAATATTTGTTCTTGAGTAGGTGTCATTTTGATGTACATGTATCACAGTTTAATTTGCCTTTATTTTGTCATGACCTAATCCCAGCATGGAAACAATTTCGAAACTTTTTTCACCCTAATTCTGCCAGGACATATGTTTTGAATGTTTATGGTTTAATCCTTTTATTACAGTAGACAGGAATACAATATTTTACAAACATTGGTATAGTAAGGGTACTAGGTTCATTGGAGATTTACTGGATAATGATGGAGAATTTTTGAATACTGAAATTTTGCAAATTAAGTTCGACATTCAAATAAATTTTTTAGAGTATTAATCACTGAGATCTGCTATTCCTAGAGAATGGAAACAAAAAACTGCATTCAAGCGTCATACATTATAGAGAAGGCCCTTCTACTTTACATTTTAAGATAGATGGTGTATTAAAAAATATTAAACATATAACTTGTAAAGATTTTTACTGGTGTATTATTGAAAATACTATGAAAGAAGTACCTACTTGTTTAGATAAATGGTGTGAACTGTTTGAATTTGAAAACAAAGAATGGGAAAAGATATTTGGTCTCTCTTTTAAATGTACTATAGAAAGTAAATTGCAATAATTTCAGTTTTCAATTTTACATAGATTTGTTGTTTATAGTTCTCGCCTTCATAAAATGGGCCTTGTAGACTCTGAGTTATGTAACTTGTGTGCAGAAAAAGACAGTATTATACATAGATATTGGGAGTGCAGATATGTCAATGTATTTTGGTCATATTTTGAGGATTGGTACAACAAATATAGTCCAAAGGACACCATGACTTTATCACTTAAAGATGTTATTTTTGGCGTTTATCAGAAACCATCATGGTATAC
The DNA here is from genome assembly GCA_964020975.1 of Hermodice carunculata. NCBI lineage: Eukaryota > Metazoa > Annelida > Polychaeta > Eunicida > Amphinomidae > Hermodice > Hermodice carunculata. The sequence goes on along the minus strand of OZ026622.1, from coordinate 63,016,022 downwards.
TTCAAATTATGGTCTGCTGGTTGCAAAATATTACATCCACAAAGAATTATGTAAAAAAGAACAAATTTCATTTGTTGGTTTTTTGAATTATTTTTTAGCTTGGGTACTTTCCAGTTTATACACACATTCTTGTTGATTGCTATGTAAGACAATGGGGACTGCAATATTACTTGACATTTTTGACTGCCTCTCTATACTGTCAGCCAGATCCTCATCAACCTTGGGTGGGTGTGTACCAAGTTTGTTCCAGTGATTTTCATATTTTTGTGATTTTTTAAAAAAATTTTGGGTGGGGGGGTGGGGGTGGGGCCAAAATCTTCAAAGACGTTCTTCAAAAGTGCTCTTTCAATTGCTTCAAAATTGCCTAGGGACACTTCTAAGGACCCTGAGACCTATTGAGATTTTTTGCTATTTTTGTTTGTTAAAGCTATTTTTGACTTCTTTTCTGGAAGAGTTACTCAGATTTTGCTGAAATGTGGTGGAAATGTATCTTATGAAAGTGTCAGCCAAGGTTGTTCAAGTAGGTGGTGATATTCTGGATCCCTGACTTTTAATGAGTTTTTCAGTTGAGGTACTTGTTGGTGAATGTGCACATTCTTATTGATTACTCCCTGAGTTAATGGGGATAGCAATAATGATTCATTGTGTCTTTTTTTTTTTTCTTCACAAATTTTGGTGTTTTTGCTTTTTCGATTTCTGCCAAGCTGTATGTTGGAAAATCTTCAAACTTAGTTGGCATATACCTAGATTTGATCTCCACAAACTGTTCTCACTACATGGTGCAGCTGTCATTTTCTGATTTTTAATGAACCATCAAAATTATGAACAATTGATAAGGGTATACCTGCATACTAGCACTGGAGCAAGTTAAAAAATATTGAGTGATATCTTGGAAATGGTCAATCATAGACCCATGGTGACTATTACATTGTATACACAAATAGGAAAGTGCCTATGAGGTTACCTATGGTGTTGCTACTTTTGACTTTGAGTGACTTTGAAAGATCAAACTGTCATGTTGACTTATATCTTGGTAATGGTGGATCCTAGGCCATGGTGATATTATACACTAATGAGAAATTATTGGGTTTTTTTATTATTGTTGTTAATTTTGAGCGTCAGTCATCTTGAAAGACCAAACTGGCATATCGGCTTATTGCTTGGTAGCAGTGGGTCCTGTGGACAGCTAACTCATTCCATTCTAGTCCCTGATTTTTCCGTATATTTACCTAGATTTAAGATGACAATTACATATTTTAATTTTCATGAAAAGAGCTTTCATTCAAGTACCAACATGCCTATAGTCTTAAGTCAGTGGTTTTGGCACTGCCTGGCAAGTCATCATGCTGCAGCTGCGGCAAGGGCAGCTGCAGCATGACTTGCCAAGGATTGCTAGAACCACTGACCAAGACCTGTGACCATAGTCTGGAATGAGTTAATGTAAAAAAATAATTACTTTTTGCACTGTTCATGTAAAAAAATAATTACTCCTGAATTGTATGAGCTAAGACTGACAGTGATTATGGTTTTTAACAAAGATGACCTTAATATTATTGCAAAGGTCTCAGGACCAATTAAGCCTGTGCATCCAAAGTGAGCTGAGCACAGGACTGTCACAGTCTTCTTCTTCTTTTTTTTTGTGTGTGTAATTTTTTTTATATTCAATTGTAAGTGAATTAAAAGTGTCAAAAAGGATTGATGCAGTGTGAGGCTTTGTGTTGTTACAGCTAACCCTGGCAGAAGTTGAAGCCACAGGAGCAGAGCTTGGAATATCCATATCAGTCAATGAACCACCAAAGAAGGTAGGACGACCTCGGAAATCTGAAGGGGAGAAGAAACAGGTACAGTAGTAGTCGTAACAGACTGCCCCTGTTGTCACCAAAACTGTTCTTTCAAGACAAGTGGTCTCTCTTGAAAGGTAAAATGACACAGAGATTTAGGACTAGAGTTTTGAAGTTCGTGAGCTGGATTGTCTGGCATTCTAGGGTCCGGCAAGAGGAATTGTTGTCTGGACTGGGACCAAGTACCAGCAAGTCTCAACTTTTTTTATTGGGAGGGGGTTCTTTCTTTCTCTCTCTCTCTCTCTCTCTCTCTCTCTCTCTCTCTCTCTCTCTCTCTCTCTCTCTCTCTCTCTCTCTCTCTCTCTCTCTCTCTCTCTCTCTCTCTCTCTCTCTCTCTCTCTCTCTCTCTCTCTCTCTCTCTCTCTCTCTCTCTCTCTCTCTCTCTCTCTTCCCTCCCTGCCTTGTTTTTCTTAAAAAACCACGGCATAGAATCTGCATTCATATTTTATAGGTCACATGTATCAGGTTGTTGAGATTACAGTAGATCACAGTGATCCCCACCCTGATAGCCCCTGTCATGAACATTACACTGTGTGAATGTTTTCAATGCCAAGGAAAGCTGTTGTCTTGGACCGTGTATATCTGGTCTTGAATTACAGGTGTGCTGGTCCTTGAAAGTCAGTTTATGAGGACTTTGAATGTAGTAAGATTATTACAATTCAGATGAAAATGACTTGTTGTGAATAGAACTGTAAGGATGAAGAGACCTCTTTGCCAGACTCCAGTTCCTGCCTTTATTAATTTACCTATCATTAGAGACCACCTGTCTTTAGAGACCACTTTTTTGAGGCAATAGGGATGATGGGTTAAGACAGGGATTAGTGTATATTTGTAACTTTGCAGGGGTCCACAGTGACAGCAAGCAGCACATGTTGATAGTCATATACTCATGCTGGTCAAACTTGACATTTTCTCTAATCTTTCAGTGCCAAGAATGACTTAAGTCTATGTATTTAAGTCAAACTAAAGAGTTAGGTGTCTTGGGGCTGAGTCAACAGCTTTCCTGGGTGCAGAGAGTAAGCCAAGGACAGGTGTTGACCAAAAACCTATGTCATTCTTGATTTAAAAAAAAACAAAAAACAAAAAACAGACAACATTTATTACATTATACCAATTCTGGTAATTTTTAATGGGGAAAGTTGCATCTGGATACAATATGGACAATAGTACTTCCATATGTATATAGGTTAGACAGGGACAGGTTAGCTTATGGAGAGTAAAGAGTTCGGACTGCGGAATAGGGTAATGACTACTAGGAAGTGGTTCTGGGCAAAAAAACCACAAATACAATTACATTTCTGAAGGGGTAATCTATGAAAACGATGACAGAGTTTCATTGTATTGAATGATCTAGAAGACAAAAGTTAGATTAACAACTTTTTATGGAGGTGTCAAATGCATTTGGTCTCCATATGATCTATAAATCAGTGGTTTAGAACTTCGTACAATTTGTTCCAACTACCCATAAAAAGACCCCAGATATGCTTCAGTATCATCAATAATCATGAATCCATTACTTGTGCCTTATACCACAGGTATCAAAATCAAACCATGGGTACAATTTTCATTGTCCAGTAGAATAATTGCAGGTTATGTAGGTAGTGTGTGAATAAGCATGTCAAGTCAGGAAACCAGGGTAAGAGGGAACTGGAATTGAGCATGATTATAGCAAAAACAGCCTGATTGTAATGCTGTAGCTATTTTAAATTTTGCAGCACAAACTGATTTAAGAAATACAAGTTCACTGCCCTTGACTTGAAGGATATATGTCGAAAATATTTATCTGGAAGTCTGAGGTCTTGTTTCTGAACACAGGTTATTAGTGCACACATTAGAGGTTTGCTTTCAAATAAATTACAGTGACATTAACATATACCAGCACCTAAATAAAACAAAATAGCTGCTGTGGTATGCAGGTTAATTTATTTTGTATTGAGAAAGAGGCTCATTTTGATTAATCAATAATCCTGAAGATGAATGTTTTTCATTCCAGTGAGAAGTATGGTGTCATTCATTCATAGCAACTTGGGTCAATTGCTTCTGTTTGCTGCCTGAACATGTTGGTACTAGTAACAAAAGCCATTGTCAAATTAACTCTTTCACTGCCAATCACGTCTTAAGTCGATCTACTCAAGTCAAACTAGTCTGAATTATCATTAGGATCCCAGATTCGTATTCCTCGTAAAAAGACCTTTCAATCAAGTACCAGTATGCATATAATTCCAGAGATAATATCCCAGGTCAACAGCTTTTCTCGGCACACTCCGAGAAAAGCAGTTGACTTGGTCCAAGATTTGGCACTGAAAGGGTTAAAGAAACAGACACCAAGGATGCCAGGTGACTGTAGGTCATGGATTTGCTGTTATCTTAAAAAAAGAAAAAAAAATAGCTTGCTTTTGCATAGAATTAAATAGATGTCATTGTTTTTCAGAGATCTCCAACAGGCAGACCCAGAGGCCGACCACGGATTTACCCAAAGGTATGTCTGTGCATTATGTTGTTAAGTTGCTTCTATACTTGTTCATTATTCAGGTAATGTCCAAAACAGGAGATTGAAAAATCTATTGATTTTATGAAAGACATGTATGTTGTTCATATTGCTGAGCAGAAGTTTATCTTAATCACTTTTCTATGGGGTCTTACAAGATTGTCAACATATCCACATTAGTACACAGAGTACTCTTCTTATGATCCCCCTTCATCTTTTCCCAAAAGAACACCAAAAATGTTGACTTTTGACCAAATTTTGGCCAATATTTACTAGCATTTTCCAGATTTGGTGAAAATGTACATTGATTTGGACCTGTCCATCCTCCACCCCCAAAGCATACATGTACTCTGTAACTACAAATTTAAAGAAGACATTTTCGAAGGGCCGGAAGTATGAAGTAAAAATAAATGATGTGAAGGGTAACAAAAGACATTAGGGGAAGACGGAACCAGAAGGGACAAGTACTCATCCAAAGGTTGAGGTACATATTATTATCTTTCAAATACACCCAGCTGCGATAAAATGAAAGTTTAATGCTCATTTGGTAACATACAGAGAGATTTAATTTATATCTTCTAATTCCCGATATTAGTTGATGGAGAAAAAGTGAGGGTCATGGAAAGTGACCACAAGATGTGGCGGTCAACTATGAACAGGATAGACAGCACAACCTTTAGACGAATTTAGAACTAACCCCGATATAGACTAATAGATTGTTATTTGTATGGTGCTGTACATGTATACATACATACATACGTACGTACATACATACATACATACATACATACATACATACATACATACATACAGTGAAAACTCATTATTATGACACCATCTGTTGCCGAAAAAGTGTCAGATAACTGGATATGTCAGATAAATGAATCAAATAACAAAGAAAGTGAACTTTTTCCCCGTGTATATTTGTGTCATTATATTGAATATGTCGGATATCTGAGTGTCGTAATGAGGTTTCACTGTACATACATACATACATACATACATACATACATACATACATACATACATACATACATACATACATACATACATACATACATACATACATTATGTGTACATATGTGTACATTATGTAATTACCAGGAGAGTGAGTGCCCTTGTTTACAGTAAACCTGATGAGCCACAATAAATAAACAGTGCTGCTCACAAGAGGAAATTAGAAAATGATGAATGTAACAGTTCACATTCAATCCAAGGCTCAGATAGGGGAAGTGGCTGTTAGGGAGGAAGTACAATATTTCTCCCAGTCTCCAGACTTCTGTCAGTCTCTACAAGTGGACATTTCTCAAAATTTTCTCAATGACCTTTGACCATATTAATTTGAATGGAGCTGTTGTGAAGAAAATAAACAAATATATGCTAGGCTTAAATTCAACCTTAAAATTGCAAATGTTTGAAATTGTAGGACTCTACACCTAAAGAACCAAGGCCTCGAGGTAGGCCTCGTATTCATCCACCCAAGGTATGTAATGATCTTTATTTCATTGTATAAGTGAATCTGTGTTCATGATTACAGATGTAATATTCATAATGTATGTATTCTCAATAATTAGACCAGTTCTTTTTGTTGTCATGACAAGTGCTTTTCCCACATTTTAATTATGTATTTATTCATTAAGATCATATCATCCTTATTTATGTATTTATTCATTTAGATCATATTTTTCAAAGCAATATTTTTGATAGCCCCCAGGGTCAGTGTTTGAAAAGGATGTTATTTACCTTCCAAAAGGCAGACCTCCTCCCCGTTTTTCTGTAATAATGTCCTTTGAAATTGTCCAATGGCATTACATTGTTTTAGTTTAATGGTGAAAAGCAGATGTAGCTACATCAGTGTGAAAAATTTATATGAATGTGGTTTGTCAGTCACCAGATTTTACACCATTAAACCAAGTTTAGATACAAAGCAGAAAAGATGATGAAATGTATTCAAATAGCCTGTGTGAAGTGGTGTTAAAAGTGAATAATGGATATTATATGTGAATTATTTAGTAATTTTGATATCAATAAGTATACTTACCTCTTTTGACCACCATTTGCCAAGAACTTTATGTCTGGGTCGAACGCTCAAGAAATCGAGTTTAGTTCACTCACTCGATTTCTGAAAACCTGATGGTCCAGTGGCACCATCTCTTGGTGCCTTTGGAACTGGTGGTGACTCCCAGTATGCATGCCCCCCCCTTATCATCCTTCCTCATTTGGAAAGTGGTCAGTTAAATTCAGCTGTAAGAGGAAGCGGGGTGGTCGGGTGGGCTTCTCTGGTGGTTGAGAGGTAAATATACTTACTAACACTGAAATTACTAAAAATTTCACGTATTAGTTATGTTATGTTACCTCTAGACCACCATTTGCCAATATACAGACGTAAATGTGGAGGGTGTAACATTACTGGCATACTGACCACATATGACCACCGAGACCGGCAGCTTCGGGGAACCATCGCTCCGATTGAGGAGGTGATGTTTAAAGGGAAAACCTCAGAGGTATGTGGACTTGAGGCTGCCCACAGCAGAATCCGGCCGACACCAGAAACCCTCTTTACCGACCAGCATGGGACTGCACTGAACCAAGACATTTAGATTTCCCGGGACATGCCGATCTCCTGTGCACCATCGAGTGATGCATCCGGCTAACTCTGTCAGCTTCTTTGATTGCGTCCTTCCTTGCCCGTTGAAGAAGGCTACTGTGGTCCTGTTGTTGCACAATATAAGGACATGTTTATGCTCCGCCAGGTCCTGGAAATGGAGGATCACCAAGTGTATTGCCTCCAGTTCCAACCAGTTTATGTGACTCAGGACAAGGGCCTGACGCCATCCAGCTTTCTGCATTCTAGGTTTCAAGCTAATCCACCAGCTCTACTCCCAATTACTTCAGAAGTATCTGCAGGACAGATGTTAGCTATCTAAGTCTCCGAAGAGTCCCTGACGGCTAAAAAAATCATCTTTTAAGCGTAAGGGAACGTGTTTAAAGCACTAAAACAGTGAGTGTGAACTGAAGTTCACAGGGCTGCAACTCGAAAGAGCAAGCCAGTCATGGCGCCCAAAAGAGGAAGGATAATACGGAGAGCATGCATACTGGGAGTCGCCACCAGTTCCAAAGGAACTGAGAGATGGCGCCACAGGACCATCAGGTTTTCAGGAATTAAATGAATGAACTCAACTTGATTTCTTGGGTGTTCGACCCAGACACAGAGGTCTTGGCAAATGGTGGTCGAGAGGTAACATTACATAATTAATACTGTGGCACAACTTCAGGTGATTTGATCATGGACACATACATGTAATCAGAAGCGTGTATTCAGGTGTCATATCATTGTTTTTATATGTTACCTTTTTCTGTTTGCTAAAATAGCCAGGAAAAGTAGCATTATTTAAAGTAAACATGCTACCAGTCATACTCGTTCAGGTTCTATTCCATTACTTGCAACTTGTAACATTTAAGGCATGGAAGCTCAATATGCAGAATACCTTCCAGTGGTGATTACATGGCCACTGTGTACATACATATATATGGTGGTGTCTTGTAGGACCCTTCTACAAAAAGATCTCGCAAGCCCCCGGCCCAGTCAGCAGCCAAGGTTAGTCGATGATTAATATACTTACTGGGTGTACATGTGCCTGTGTGGTGGCTGTGACTGTCTATACTGCTTTTATTCTCTCCCACTCAAGGCACTTTAAAGTGCCCAGATGTAAATCTTTGTCAACTGTAATGTTTTCAGTTCAATTCTCTTGGTACATGTAGTAGAGAAACTTAGCCTTGAGACTTGTTGATAAGAATAGACTGTTCCAGGTTGACAGCTGTTCCTGGTGTGGGTTGAGAATGGACTGTTCCAGGTTGACAGCTGTTCCTGGTGTGGGTTGAGAATAGACTGTGCCAGGTCGACAGCTGTTCCTGGTGTGGGTTGAGAATAGACTGTGCCAGGTCGACAGCTGTTCCTGGTGTGGGTTGAGAATAGACTGTGCCAGGTCGACAGCTGTTCCTGGTGTGGGTTGAGCACATTGTATGCAACCTGCACCAAGGGAGGCTTTTGAATCGCTCTTACTGCAGTCAGAAAAGTGTTAACCATTACAGTGCTAATCACTGCTATAGTTGTTTTCTCATTACCCGTAAACGTATAATGGTTAAAAGATTCCAATTTGTCATGAAGATACCTTTCATTCAAATACCAACAAGCCTAGATTAAAGTAAAAATTAGTCTTAGTCAACAGCTTTCCTTGGGACACTTTGTGCACAATGTGTGCAAAGTGTCCCAAGGAAAGCTGTTGACTCAATCTTAAATCATCGCTTTAAGGGTGAAAATGTTTTTCAGGCGTGCCATGGAACCTTAAAACCATTTGTGCCAAAGAAAGATTGTATTTGTAACTTTACAATGAGTTATATTGCCCCTTTGTTTAAAATAAGTATTCCATTTTCAACAATTTTAATTGCTCTTTCTGTGTGAACACCAACAAATAACACTGAACTATATCTGAAGGACACAACATGATCCTTTACAATATCTTTGGTAAGTTTTATGGAGCATTTATACATTCATTTATAACAGCTTCCCCCAATTCAACAACAAAAATTAAATTTTTCCTCAAGATTGTTTCTTTCTCCTTTTTGAGTAGGTGATGCCAGGAAGCATTTTTGAAGAGTTACTTTATTTACTTATAAAAATAAAACAACAACAACAACAACAATATTGAAAATAAGAATAATAGTAATAACAACAACATCAACAATAACAATATCCTCCTTTACAATCCTTATTGTCTTTGGTAAGTTTTAAAAACAGTTATACATTCACTGATATTAGCTTCCCGGTTTGCCTAAATCAAAAACTAACATTTGACCACCAACTGTTTTGGGATGGTAGAAGTATATATTATCATCTTCATGTTTATATTGGACACTTGTACATATGATCTGCATGAGTGTATTGTGAGTAGAGATCATAACTTTCACTTGTAACACACTAACTATTTAATGCAGTACAAGGCAAGGAACAGCTCTGCTAAAGGTGTCTCAACCTGCATTTGGGATAAAAGTTCAGCGTTGGAATTTTCAATTTACCATAAACAGTGAAACTTCATTATAATGACGGCATCTTCCATCCGAAAAATGTGTCAGATATCTGAATATGCCAGACGAATGAGTCAAATAGCAAAGAAATTTGACATTAAATATCTCAAAACTTGTGCAGAGACCGTACTTTTCTGCAACATGAAACAAGCGGCCACTTTTGCAGAGAGTACTATAAAATGCAGAATCATGAGTTAAAGTTTGAAACTTTTGCAGAAACCTAAATGTTAGTTCTGAAAGTTAAGATAGTGGCCAAACAATGCATCAACTACATCTCACCCCCTGCCCCCCCCCCCCAAGTAATATAAGAATTGAATAAAATATCAACCTCTCTATGTAAATGGAATTTTAACTAGAAAAAAGATTTGCTTCCCAGCAAATCTGTCTTGGTGCCTTCAAAATAAGAACAGATTGAAATGTTACACTTTGCCATTATTCAACATACAAAAATTAGCCTAGTTTGTATAAATTAAAATGCCTTTGTTGCTTGGTTCATTGGATGTGGATACGTCACAAACTTATAAACTGAAGTTTGAATGACACCACTATCTGCAGTAGTTTTGAAGCTATTTATGATTTCAGTTTTGTGTACATGCATAAATTAAAAGCCTACGACTTTGGTTCATGATTCATTGGATGTGGTTATGTCACAAACCTACAAATTGAAGTTGCAATGGCACCTCTATATTTAACAATTTTGAAGTTATTTAAAGATTGAGATTTTGTGTATTTGCCTTATTTGCATCAATTAAGATCCTACAGCTTTGGTTCATTACAAGTGGCTATGTCACAAACATATAGAGTGAAGTTGAAATGGTACCTCTATCTATAATAGTTTTGAAGTTATTCAAGATTTAAATTTTGTGTATTCACCTAATTTGCATAAATTAAATCTTTTACAGTTTTGGTTTATTGGATGGGGTATGTTACAAACCGTAAAATTGAAGTTGGAATGGCACCTCCATGTTTTATGATTTAGAAGTTATTTAAAAAGATTTGAATTTTGTGTATTCACCTTATTTACAAATTAAGATTGTACAACTTTTGTTCATGGTTCACTGGATGCAGCTGTGGGACAAACCTATGAATTGAAGTTGGAATGGTACCTATATGTCTAAAAATTGTGAAGTTATTCAAAAAGATTTCAATTTTGCACATTCACCTAATTTGCCTAAATTAACATCCTGCAACTTTGGTTCACTGTTCATTGGATGCAGCTTTGCCACAAACCTATAACTTGAAGTTGGAATGGCATCTGTACAATAGTTTTAGAGATATTAAACTTTTAAATATATAAATGCCCCTAATTAGCATATTTTGAAATTCTACAACTTTCATATACTGTAGTTCTAGAAATGTTCGCGCGCGTTTAATTTCGCGCAAACTCATTTTTTTTAAATTACAGAATTTTCGCGCATTTTAGTTTCGCGCAATCCAATGCCATCAATGTAGTGAAATACAATGCAACTTATTTTCGCGCATTTTAATTTCGCGCTCCAGGTGGTAGTGCGAAAAGCGCAAAATTAAATCGAGCGTGAAAATTTCTAGAACTACAGTACTGTTCCATATGTTGGCAGGTGTCTCAAATTTATACATCCACATTAGAATTTTGTGTCTATCTGCTATAGTTTGGAAGATATAGAGCTTTTACAATTTTAATTATCCTTAATTTGCATAATTTTAAACATCCTGACTTTTCCAAACAATATGCACAATATCACCGGTAGGTCAGTCACCATCGGAAGTTTGGTAGTTTTCAGAATAATGGTGTCCGAGAAAAACTCCAGTCAAATTTTGTCATAGAGAAAAGGGACAGAAAGAAAAAAAAATCTTGGGAATACAAAATTTCTGGGTTCACACCCAGACATAATGAGGACCTGGTGTTGATCATTACACAGCAGTATTCTTTAATGTTTGAGAAAATGCCTCCAAGTAATATAGAGAAACACCATATGTATTGGAACAAAACCCCTGCAAGGTTTGCCTGCTTTAATAGACAAGGTTAACAACTTTTCACTGTTCTGACAGTCGCTGGTAGGAGGCAGTGTGTATGCGGTGAATTTGCACAACTGGGTCACAGGAGACTGCATATGATAATAGCACATTCCTTTTGGCAACATGTAAATGTCTCAAAGTAATCTGAAATTACTTAACTTTATTGATATACAACAATTTACACTGACTGCCTGGCAGTGTCTGGGTAAAGTTACGGAGTTCCATGGTAAAGCAGTATGAAATTTTCTGCAAAAGGCACAGACAGCAAATCCCATGGATTGATGTTACATGCAGTACTGCAGACAGTAATGGGCATTTACTGATATAGGCATGATAATACTCATCAAAATGCTGCTCTGTGTCCCTGTTATTGTAGAACATAACCAGATTCAGTGTTTTGGCACATGCAGAAAAAGTTTTCAAAACTTGTAGAATGAAACATTGTCGACATACATGCAGTCAGAAGACTGTCATTGTCTGTCAAAAACAGACTTTGGGCCGTTTCTTGCCATGGCTTAACCTAACCAACCTGCTTCCATGGCTGCTGAAACAGTGCTTTGACTGCTGCAGTTTTATGTTTATTTTCACACAGATGGTAATAAGTAACTTGCAAATGAAAAAAATGACCAATACAAATTGATTTAATTGCTGGCACGTGAGGTACATCAGCCTCCACGAATACAAAAATCTCAAATCACTCTGTCACAGTCAAGTTGTGGTCAGTCAGGTGAACTTGTTGATGGCACTTCTGCAACTAAGTATCAAGTGAAACTACAACAGGTGATTCATGCCTCATGTGCTACATCATGGACGTATAGGCCCACTCTTATGAGTGACAAATACAAGCATCAAAAAAGTGGAATTGCACATCGGCACAGACTGAAAAATGTATATTTTAAATGCGGAAAAACTGGGCCACCGCTTGTGTCATCAAGTGAATATGTGGGATATCTGAGTGTCATTATAATGAAATTTTACTGTCTACAACTGAAGATCGTCCATATTTTTTTTACTATAAAACAAAAACACATTGAGTATTGTGAGTGTGTCCTGCTCTTAGTGTTGCTTCAGAGAGTTTTTGTTCTCCATATGAAAGGAAGCTTCAGCAAAAAATTACTAGAATTTGTTTTTGACCACACTTAAATACAGTGGCACCTGTCTTAAAAGACGAGCTTAGGCTATGAGGATTTTCAGATTAATTTTCAGATTCGTAACATTTTATTTGACATAAAAGTAAATGTATAAACACAGTTTGGTAACGACAAACATGCATAATTTGCAAAAACAGGATCAGTGTGAGAAAAATATGGATTACAATACATCACTGCAGTCAGGATGACCCTGCAAAGGATGCAAACATCCACTACCACTGGCGCCACCTGCATGAATATTGACTGTTAAAGTAATACCTATTTTCAACAGAGTACTTTTGTAATTGTCAATTACATAGAACACTAAAAATCTCTAGCTAATTTTCAAAAATTCAAATGAGTGGCTGTTAAGTCTAGAGGCTTTTCATCTCATCAGGGACAGCTAGGAAGACTGTTCAGACCCTTATATACCTGTTTGGAGTTACGCTTGTGGTCATGTAATACATGTGCATTATGTTCATGTTTGAAGCATGGTTGGCCATGGCTGTTTGTTTAGCTCACCATGATCCATGTTTATTTCAGACCTAAATTGTATGTCTATTTCACAATTTTGGATCCCCCAAATAAGGAAATCACATCTGGGGCATAAGTAAAGTTAGTTAGTGCAGACTTGGTAGGGCAGGGTTCAACCAGGACAACTGGTTCATTGTGTTGAGGTCCTGGATAGGGACTATAAAATGTAAGGTTACAAATCGGTTTTAATGAAACTATGTTTGTAGTGTTTCATTTGCAACGTCACACTAAATGTGTATATATTGTGCTTGCTTTTTTATGAGAAAGTAAGTCTTAGCAATCACAAGAAATCTGCAAGTACAAAGCACTCTGCTGGCATCTCCGCCGACACCACATTGTTACCAGCCTGCCAGGTTCCTCCTTGAACAACTGTATGCTGTGGCTCAGTCTTGAGCGGAGAGGTTGGAGGATGATAAACACCCCGTTTTTATAGCATGGGGATTCTGTATCAACACCCGATTTTTGTGGTAGCAGTCAAGTGGGGGTGAATGATCTCGTGCGCCTATGCTCTGATTTCCCTCACTCAGCAACTCAGCTTCAACAGTACGTCTGGCTAGACTTGTGACATCAGCTGGGATTCCCTGTCACAAAAGAGGACTTCCTCACACATGCTCAGTGACAATGTAAACAGAATTTGAATGGTCGCCAGTAACCAAAAACAGGGTTCCAAGTAAAACAAAACATGGAAGTGCAACATCAACAAGTTGAATACAATTGATAATAAAGATGATAATGCCCATATACATTGATCAGTTTATAATATGTAGGATCCATCATTCATTGTTACCTTGCCGGGCATGTTAAGGGCTACATCCATGGGTGATGGTCACATCATACCGAGCTGTCACCATCACTTCGACAAAAAAGAGATTGGCCGAGTGATTCAGCCAGCCCGTTCGCCGTACCCAATTAAGTTACTATTCTATCCCTGGGCCCAGACATTAAATTGGAGTGGACAACATTTTCTGTCGTTTTTTGTGGCAGATGATCTGGTCAGATGTGCGGTGGAGGGTAGCTAGGCTGAAGCCGTACGGTGTGCGCAGTGCACTTTTGGCGCAAATTTGAATGGTTGTTATGCTATAAAAAGTATCAACTGAGGTGGGTCAGTCAGTGCAAAAACAGTCCAAGGAATATCTCTGAAAGAGTATATTCAATCTGTTTAAAATTTAAAATATGTAATAATCATACATCGAGGACCTTGGGACTTTTAACCTTTATGTTAATCTGCTGATTATTCCAAAGTCGCAAACACGGTGCACGACATTCGTCACTTGGTGCCTAGCCCGGTAAAAGCAAACATCTTTGCAGCGACTGCTGTCGGCGGAGATGAAAAATTTAGCATTATCCAGAGCAGAGATGCTTGAAAGACCACTCACAGGGACCATCAAGTTGTGGTATCCTAGATCAGGTTGTTCTTTATGGAAGGATCAAATAATGTGGAAAGTATGCAGAGACAGTCAAGTTGTGGTGTAGTAAAGCAGCTATTTGTTATGGAAAGAAAAATTAACATAGAGATCATACAGGTAGAGTCAAGTTGTGGTATCATAAAGCAGGTGCAGGTCGTCCTTTATGGAAGGAACGAATAATGTGAAAATTACACAGACAGTAAAGTTGTGGTATCATATAGCAGGTAGGCTTTCATGTAAGGAACAAAAAACATGGAAAGAACTGTGCAAGGTTTCCCAATGAGGTCTTTGAAGGCAGAGATGACTGTGTTGAACAGTGCGCTTACTCTTTCACTGCTAATTACAACAGAAGTCACATTCATCTCAAGTAGAATAATGATTCCAGACTCAGTTTTGTGTTTAAAAAATCCGTCTATACATGTAGTTCCGTAGAAATGAAAAAGTGGTCCAGGTCATTAGCTTTCCTGGGAGCACTGTTCTCAAAGCACACTGAGGAAAGAGGTCAATGCAGTCTGCAGTCTAGCACTGAATGGGTAAATCTTCCTTTGGATCTGTACAACTTAAACATGAATAACAAGTTACAGATAAATACAGTTTACTTGGAGTGCATATTTATCTGTCTACCTGACTGTCAACTGACCATCAGGCCTGCTGTTGTCACTACATGCATACAGTTGTCTGTAGTGGTCAGAAATTGCAGGACAGGACATCTATGTATTAGCTAAGCTGCTGGACCAGTGCAGGACAAATCATCAGAAAAGCTGGTGATGATAAAATGATAAAACTCCAGGGGTGTGAGTGCCTGGCCGTAAATTCTGCATGACATGAGGGTACCAGTGGAGGGTACCAGTGGAGGGTACCAGTGGAGGGTACCAGTGGAGCGGAAGGATACATGAGATGCAGCCAGACAAGGGGTGGGGATGGGGGGAGCATCAAGTGTATCCTTCCGCTCTACCGGTACACGAGTGCCATGCAGAATTTACATCCAGGTAATTGCAAGAGTGTTGTTTTATTTTTATCCCTTGTATGTGTAGTCCAGAGTAACCATTTTTATTTCAAATAAAAAAAAAATGATAGTATTGTGTCGAAACAGCAATCAATGACAAATAACTATCAGACGATAAATCAACATCCTAGGTGTGGGCGCATGAAAAAGTGGGCTGGTAAGGGGCCAGTGTGAAAGTAGGGCACATGCAAGCATTCTACATGGGCGTGTGGATCCGCAATAAATTCTACACAGTCCATGGTTACTCTGGACTACACATAATGGGATAAAATAGAAAACTATCACATGGCAGATGGCATTTTGATGAAAACAGGGAATAGCTAATTACAGAGGTGCCCTCTTGTGAAGTCATTACTAATGCACTAAAAATGTAGCCTTATAAGATAGGTGACCTCTTTTCAGAGGAAAAATAAAATGAAAATGCCATAGTCTCTATGGAGGGAGTGGTCTCTCTTCACAGGGGCGGTATAAGAGGGGGAGCACTAGAAATCACTTAATCATGATGAAAAAGAGATGGACAGCATGACAGAATGGCAGCAGCAGAAGTGAGATAGATGCCCTGTGTTTTTTTGTTTGTTTGTTTTTTTCAATTTCCCAAGTGAAATCGTATGGTTAAGGAAAGCAACTCTGGGCTGAGAAAAAGATATTAATCCTATCTTGCTCAAATTGCCCAAAACCACAAGGATGCAAATTGCCATCTGCCGTAAAGTTTTCACTTAAATTTCTCATTGCTAGAAAACATTTTTGCTGAGATCTGTATGTAAAACCATTCCTGATGACACACATAGTGGATTTATTCCTTGCATATTCACACATCTAAAACAGAAAGTCAGCCCTTAATAAATTTCATTTGGAATCTTTTACAAAGATATTACACCACGTGGTATATGGTTGTTGTCACCCTCTCAATTGCTATACATCTGTGAACTGTACAGATAACTTACAAGACTTTTATCCTTGCATGTACGTGTACAGCAAATACCAGGTGTGATAACCACATATTAAATTGTATGTGCAGTGACCATCAAATACTCACGATCGCTGCCTCTTAGTCTAGTTCATCAGAGTTCCTGCATGCTCCACTTCCTGTTTCTCCAAGTGTAGACCAATCATATTGCGGTAAAAGCAGCCACGCTATTGGCTGATTCTCTCATTTTCTTCAGTGTCTGTGGTTGCTCATATTTGTGATCAACTTTGTAGTTCTGTGTTTTATTATAATCTGCCAAAGTCCCCAAGCAGGCCTTTTGCCATTAAGCAGGAATTTTTTACCTATTTTCTTCTGGAGACCAATTTGATGGGATTTTTTTGTTTTCTGACACCAGGCAGTCACACAAGTAAAGGTGAGTTGGAGTTCTTTTCTGTTTTGTCAATTTTGTGGACTTTTTATATTTCACTTTTTAAAAACACGATTTTCACGTGCATTTATTGTTTCAACATTTTTACTTTTCAAAACTCCAACAAGTTTTGATCGATATTTCATGTTAGTTTACAGTCATGCACTTTTTCAGCTTGTGTGATTTACATACATTTGCATATTGTTCAACCAATTGGGTAAAATTTGCTGAAGATGTACATAGATATTTAATGATCTGCTTCAGTTTAATCTTTGGTATTTTTTTGTGTTAAGCAAGTTTCAAGTTGGTTCAGAATGAGATTTTAAAAAGAATATTTTGTATGTATATGTATATATATATATATATATATATATATATATATATATATATATATATATATATATATACACACACATATATATACATTTACATACATATACATACATATATATATATATATATATATATATATATATATATATATATATATATATATATATATATATATATATATATATATATATACATATATATACATATAAATACATATAAATGTATATATTTATCTCATGTTTGGTTCAATTTTAGTACTATAATAGGCTTGTATAAATACCATCTCATAGGCCTAAAAGCTACAGTGCCGCGATATGATGTATCAGTACTCTTCCGGTGGTATCGGTACTCTTCCGGTTTCAACAGTAATTGTGTTGATGAAGAGTAAAACTTTCTGCAAATGTTGTTCTTATTTTTGCTTTGTGTATTGAAATGTACAAATTGACCCAAACATGAGATAAAAATTTTATAGCATGCTTTGTAGACGATATGAAGTAATCAACTAGCTCTGGATACCATATAGCAGAACTCGTTCGCTTCGCGCCCTTGTTCTGCCATATGGCATCCACTGCTCGTTGATATACTTCATATCGTCAACAAAGCATGCTATAATCTATATATATATATATGTGTGTGTGTGTGTGTATATATATATATATATATATATATATATATATATATATATATATATATATATATATATATATATATATGTATATATATATATGTATATATATGTATATATATACATATACATATATACACATACATATATAAATATGATGCCTAGTTTAATGTGAGATGGGAACAAACAGACTGTGGTCAATTTTAATCAAATGAAAAAATGGGTTCAAATGTTATTATGTTAAGTTAACAAACATGAGTTTGGTTCTGGATTGTAACTTAATCATACATTGGCACAAGAAATATGCCCGTATATTAACTATTTGTGTGTTAAGGTGGCAGTGTCCTTGACCAAGCATTTTTGCATTGTCGGGCAAATTGAACTTCAGCTGCCAATTAAGCAGTTTGACTTTCCAGGGCCTACATTTTTAATGAAACTGAAAGAACAATTAAAAGAAAAAAACACCAGAGGTTTTAAACCAGGCAAGTTGGAAGTTAAATGGAAGTTTTTTCTAGGATGAAATTAGATAAACAATTTTATTTAATTTTAAGTAAGAATGTAGGAGAAGACTCACGGGTATGGAATGAGTCGTTGTATTGGTTGGAGCATGTATCGGTTGGGCTAGTGGAGGTAGAGAGAATTTTTCACTAATCAAAAGTGTTGCGATGGAGTGACAAATTGGTTGCTAAAGTTGAGAGCTCTTTGTTGTATTGCCATCTTAGCCAGTTGTTAGGTAGATGTTATATGTTGCTATGATTTGGGATTCCTTTCAGTATCTTGACCTACTTCATATGAATCGTGATCTCAAGGAAAAGATTCTCCATCTAGAACGCCAGATCGTAGAAAAAGTAAGTTACTTACAGTTACATCTTCAAGTGTTGACTAGCCGAATGATTTTTTTTTCAACATACATATTGTGCAAAAAAATTTGAGCCTCCCAAAAGATATGAGAGGTGTTTAACTGTTTTGTAAGTATATTTCATCTCAGATCAAGATCCGGGAATATTTGGTGTAAAATTTCCTTTATAATGTACAGTGTAGTTTGCACAGGACATATGTTTGCATACTCAAGTTGATATTTACCTGTGTTAAGATATCATGCAGGTTATCTGTGCACTTCTAGGATCCTTTTTTGCAAAACTTTATATAGAGATTGCATTAATGTCTGACCCCTACCCCTGTTAGCAAGGACTGAATCAACATCTTTCTTTCACATGAGTGGGATTATTAGCATCCTATCCATGGCAAAGAAAGCTGTTGACCTGGGTCACATATACTGTGCATTTTGAATGTATTCTTTCTGCTTTTATGAACATGACTATGCTTACAATTGACACAAAAAAAAAAAAAAAAAAAAAAAAAATAATGACATGCTTTTTTATTGGTTAACTTACTTAGGTGGGTGCTAATTGGAGATTTGTGTACAATATTCATCAGTCATAAAATTTTGTAAATTCAGCAAAATGTGAAAAAATTGTTTGTGTATGTGTGCGTAAATGTCATCTTTAAGTTATCAATTCTAGAAGTTAATGGGTGATGTAATATGTGATGTGTACATTTTTGCCACATAACATTAAGTATTACCCTTTGACTTGCTGATTACAACAAAAGTTTTACTTACGGATATTATAAGATTCCAGCTGCAATTCCCTCAAACAGACCTTTCATTTAGTTACCAACATTTCTATAGTTAACATTTTCCTGCTCAAATAGCCTAAAAGCACCCAAATAGAATTGTCATCTGCTTTTATTTGTTTACTATAATTTCATGTTAAAACAAAATGCTTTTGCCGAGAATTGCAGACAAACTTTTCATGATTGAAAGCTATTGACTCAGTCTTATTTTCAAGGGTTTCAGAGAAGAAAAAAACAAAACAAAAGAGACAACAGCTTTCTTGGTTGAACTTTTGTACATTATGTTCAAAATGCATTAAGGAAAGCTGTTGACCCAGTCAAAAGGGTAGCATTGAAAGGGTCAATATCAGATACTTATACAAACTTTCACTTTCCGTGTTTTTGCTTAAAACAAAGTGTTATAGAAGCTAAGAGCCCTGGTTGTGGAAATCGTTTTTTGGGTGATATGATCTAAACAGCCGAGACCATGCTACAGAGCTGACAGGCCAATCCCATGGTCAAAGTGTATCGTTCTATTTGCATTCTGTGTGGCTAGTCAAGGGACAATAATTAAATCTTGCAATTGTTGTGCTTGTAGGACGAGGCTCTGTTAGCCATAAAGAGACGGGTGGCAGACCTGGAGGAACAGTGTGGAATCAAACCTGAGGTACACTACTCTGTTATCACTTCATTTCTATTTTATTTGATTTTTCCTTTAATGTGCTTGTGTTTTTACTGTATTAAAGTGCCTTGAACTACTTTCTTGTGCATCCAGTAGACCTCCAGTTAGGTATATATCTGGATGAAAAGTTTACTGTTGGACATTGAGTACGTGCATGGATTGTCTTACCAACTTATTTTGCTGTCCAACAGCAGCAACTTTTTAGCTCTGCTGACCAAAGGTGGCAGAGCGTATGCGACCGCTCATGTCTGTCCGTCTGTCTTCACTCCCTCTATAAAGTTTTGCTTGTTAGTGCGATACCATCCACAGTTTTCAAGTTAGCTCAATATAACTTTCAGGACTTACAAGTGGGATAAAAATCTAGGTTCTTTTGGATATTGGTGGCGCCACCTACAATATTATGCAATATACGGGTCAAAATATGAAAATCTGTGAACACTTTAGCATCTATAATTTTTAGCAGATCTTCACCAAATCTGGTTGGATTGGGGGGGGGGGGGCCAAAGTGTAAGTTGGTAATGATACTAGTGGTGCCACCTATAATTTGATGGAAATTATGAGCCAAAATATGTTTTAAGATATAGAATTCCATATCTCAAAAAGTAATTGGATTAGACTTGCCAAATTTATAGGGTATATATACAATGTCCAAAGCTAGAATCACATGTATTTTTGTGAGGTCACCATGCCTGTAAAGTTGAAAGAGGTGATTTTGTAATCGCAGGGTGTAGCTTGGACATCAATGGCAATGTCAGGACAGCATGTGGCTTATGGGCCCCTTGTATTACATAATGTGGGTGACCTTGATCTTCTGTCCCAAGATCACTGAGGACATAAAGTTAAGGACTCACTCATTGTTGTCTTGGCACATGCAACAATATCCATCACAGGAATTGCACAAATAAACTATGATTACATGTGGAGCAAAGTGCCAGCTGGTGGACAAACAAGACATTAAAATAACATAAGCTTCACATGTTTAGAAGCCACTTGAGGGCTTACAAGTTTGAAATGAACAGGAGCAATACAGCCTTAGTGCCAGCAGAGCATTTGGCCCATGGGCCTCTTGTTTACTCTTTCAGTGCCAATCACGTCTTAAGTGGATCTACTCAAGTCAGACAAGTCTGAATTATCATTATGATTACAGATTCATATTCCTCATAAAATGACCTTTCATTCAAGTATCAGTATGCATAATAGTTCCAGAGAGAATACCCTAGGTCAACAACTTTTCTCGATGCGCACTGGGCGCAGTGGGCCCAATGCGCGCTGAGAAACACTGTTGACTCAGTTCAAAATTTGGCACTGAAAGGGTTAATATGCATATGGTAAAATACTGTATTACTTTTTGGTAAGACCAATCTTTATTTCGTTTGGTTTGATTTTTATAATACAGTGGCCCAGTGCTGCTACTGGTGTACATATGGAGGTAATTTGAATGTCACAGAGGGCAGCACTGGTCCCATTCATCTAGGTCCAAGGCCTTAATTAAGCATTTTGATTTTGCATAGCAATGTTCTGAATGCAGTTAGAGATATTGTTCACACAGTAAATTCAAAGCATTATCAGAATCTCGCTAAATGGATTACGGGCATTAACCAGGGTTACAGCACTCTTCATATTCATACTGATTTGCAAATGGTGCTGTGATACTGCCTTATTCATTCCTAGGCATTCTAACATCCACATAGGTCAACTAGTGTAGAACCTGTCTCATGTTGACCTAATTTGTGTATTCTTACAGGACAGAATGCCACAGAATGGATCTCTGGAACCTTTTTTTGTGTACATAAACCAGAACGGAACAATAGAAAAAGTGCCACTGGTCAAACCAGAAGCGCCAGAGGAGAGTGAATACAAGAATGATGTTGGAAGTGCCGATGATGACGATGATGAGGACTCCGTAAGTGAGGAGGAAAAATATCACAGAGACTTGTATGAAAAATATGAAAATGGACTTGAGCATGCAGTGAAAAACAGCACAGAAGACGAGGAAACAGATGACCCAGAAGTTTATATTGATAATGCGGAAGATGATACATTAGATGAATATAGGAATTGAAGGGGGGAATGAATAAGTCATGCTAGTGAATATCTCTCCAGCAAGAGCTGTAACGTTTTATTTTTATTTAGTTATTTTTTTTAATGTTATAAAATGAAATTATGTGGAGGTGTGTCAGAAATGTATGTGCCAGCACACTGTTTGTATTTTTCTGGACGGTAATTACTCCACAATGTAAAAACAAATCAACTTCCAACGAGTGCAATCCAAGTGTTGTTGCATCATGGTTTGCTCAGGGACTGTTCATTGTGACATCTTGACAATCCAAGCTGCTTTGATCTCTTTTTCATATTTTTCTCTAGTATATAATATATTATTTGATATATATGACTTTTACATGTATTTATATATTGTAATATGTTCAAACAAAACTTTTGGCCTGTTTCTTAGTTAAAAATGAATTGAGTATGTATGCAGACTTTAAAATCTCATGAAGTTTATACAGTTAATAGAAGATATGACTTCCATTAAATCTTACTGAAAAGTGTCTTACTTGGGAGACACTGAAGAGTGGAAATATAACTTACTTCTGACATTTATATGCTATTTATGCTGTGCTGTATATTTTTTGTTTTGCTTTTCTTTCTTTCTATTTTTCATGTATGATTAAATGGCTAGCATGACAATGTGGCATTTATGTATGAGGGAACTGGCTAATTGTCTAACACATAATTTATAATTTATTTGAACTTATTTTTCATATAATTATGTTTATCTGGTGTCTCAGTATTTATCATTCTGTTTGTTTCACCGTTTTAGGGATATTTCTTTTCTTGATTGAAAATTATATACATAAATATATACTGTCAGACATATCACAGACAGGCTGTATACAGCCAGATTCCAAGGTATGGCATAATTGGTAATTACATTTGTGGGTAATTTGATTTCTCTCCTTGTTGAGAAATTTATGAGTTCATCTTTGCAGAATATTTGGAACTGTGGATTTAGAATAATGTCAGAAAAATTTGAACTGCATCTGCGTTTTCGTACCTCAGCCGATTTGTCAGTCAGCTGAGCTTATCTTATGGTACTCGGTTTGTCCATCTATCAACAAGTCACATTTTTTTACTTTTTCAAAACCATCAACCAGATTCACTTCAAACTTGGTGGGGATGTACATTGGGTGGTTTTCTGCCAAAGTTGTTCAAATGGTTATGGTCTAGGGATATCTGGATTTTGGGGGGACCCTTTATGTTTTCAGGTTGTGTGTCTGTCCGGATGCCCATCCGGTTATGCACATTCTCGTTACCATGATGTCTACAGAATGCCTCCATGTATTTTGCTCAAATTTGGCGATGTGCTTATATCTTACCTGGCAAGGTGAACTGATTAGATTTTGGTGTCAATTGTTTGGTGCTGGGTGGGGATCTACTTTAGATGGGTCTCTACCAGTTTGTTCAAATGGTAATGCTCCATTGGTATTTGGCTCAGATGACTCGTCAGTCAGCTGAGCTGATAAGGTGGGTGGTGATCTATCGTCTGTCTGTTGTGTTCACAATTATATTTTCAACTTCTCAAAAAATGTTAGTCAGATCCACTTCAAACTTGGTGGGGATGTGCCTTGGCTGGGTCTTTACTAAGTTTGTTCAATTGGTTTTGGTCCAGTGATTTTTTATTTTTGATTTTAAATTTTGTTGTCCTTTTGTGGGCCCAATCTTTAAAATATCTTCTCCAAAATTATCTGGTCAATTGCTTTGACATTGTACAGGCATGCTTTTGTGGAGGTCTGGATCTTAATTTGCTCAACAGGTGGCACATTTTTTTTTTTTACAAATTTTAGTGTTTGGCTATTTTCAATTTACTCTCAAAAACTGTCACTCAGATTATTCTGAAACTTGGTGGAAATGTAGCTTTTGGGAGGGTTAAACAAACTGTTCTCTAGGTGGTGATACTCTGGATCCCTGATTTAAAAAAAAATTTAATTCAGGTAACTGTCTATTAAAGCATACTTATGTCAAGGAAGATTGCGATGGATATTCACAGTCTGAGCCTGTAAGGTTAGCTGAGCACAGGACTGTCACAGTCCTGTTATTGATTATTCTTGTGTTAGGAACAAAAAATAATAACACTGGTAAGTTTCAAACTGAAAATTGACCCCTCCTGAAAAAGGTGGCAATTTTGAGATGCACAGCTGTGCCAAGTGCTGAACCTTTTTGACCAAATTAATTGTCTTAAAGGATGTTGCATTATTGACATCATAATTTATTAACAAATTTTAAAGGGTTTTGTGTTTAAACTCTTTTCGCTCAAAATGAAAATTTATGCTGGTTTTTAATTTGTGTGAGATATGTGTGTAAATTATAACCAAACTGGTTGGGTTGTCAAGATCTCATTGTAAAGATAGAACCATGTGCATAGTAAACACTCTTTAAATATTTACTTGCTACATGTATATTATTCCTGCAAGAAGATATTTATTTAAGATGTTTTCATTAGAGGTTATCTAGGGAAATGAACGTGTATTACCTGATAGACAGTGGTTTGCATATTGCATTGGTTAGTTAATTGTTGCCTTTATTAACTGTTAAATGGAAGGATTGTCGATTTCAGGAAAACACAATAACCCACTGGTCTAAATTTTCTGGCAGCTCTCTGTTGTCAGAGATATAAAAGACCATTAAATGTGTGTTTCCATGTGACAGAAAACCAGATAACAATGCAAACATATCACAATATAAACTTTAGAATGCAAACTTTCCCTCAAATACAGAGCTAACGACAGAGAATTGACTTTATACATTCGTAGATATCACAGTTTCACAAAGTTGTTTAATCTCATTCATGAACTAGCAGTGTCAAGCTAAACAGAGAGAGCAAACTGTTCTTGTATGGACCTCTCTATATTGGGTAAAAACAGAAGAGTGGTTTGAATTTTATATTTGTTATACCTGGTTACCATGGTTACACCCATTGCTGCATGCTGTCCTCACTCCATCCTAATACAAATGTGCACTACAGAGCACAGTGTGAGTAGGCATTGACCAGGAATAGAAATGTGCACCTCCAACACAAAAGAGTGCCAGGTAAATTTAGTATCAGAGGGTGCATATGTGAAAAGCAGGGTTTTTGTGTTGCATATAAGCGTCTAATAGGGATAATATGTACTGTATCTTTTCTCATAGTTGGAGATTATAGTGGCCAATATTTAATATACATGATGCGTAAACTGTAAGCCAGATAACATTTGAATATTTACATTGAACTACCTACAATGTGAGTGATAGAATTAGATCTGACTCGACTTGATACATGCATGTGGCATAGTTGTGTTCCTTGCTCATCCATTTGTGTGTGCATTTGTTGGCTGTTTTATACTACAGTACTGATTTCTTTTCACATGAAACATCAATATATATATATATATATATATATATATTAAATCTGGTTCACAGATTGACACTGGTCCAACATAATGTCTTGTGACCCCAAGTGTAACAAAAGGCTGGGACCCTAAGGATCACTGTAACACAACTCAATCAGATGGACCAATAATTTGTAAGGATTGGAAGTATGAAAACATGGAATTAAAATAGGGCTTTGTTACTGTATACTAGAGCAATCATTGGTCAGGAAATATTTCTGCAATATTTTTATTTCTGAATCAAAAATAAAATAAAACGAAATTAAAACCGCCAACACACATTAAGATGAAGGGACTCATTTGACCTTAAGTTCGACACTTTTTTGATCTAATACCTTGTTGAGACAGGGAACTGGACAGGTTTGAGACAGTTTGTGCTGTTGATCATTTTGATCCATTTAATTGCCTGTCTTATATACACGTAATGAGGACTTATAGTTGCATCTTGAGTCCTTATCTTTTGTGCCATAATATCTAACCAAAGTTTTTTTTTTTTACAATGTACATTTTGATTGGTTATCTTTCAATTGAACATTAATTCATACCGATTTAAGGTGTGCAACTCAAGCAATATCTTGATAACCCTGTGTGATTATCACCACTCAGCACAAATGACTGTGTCAGTTGCTGATTGGTGGATAAAGTCTGAATGATATAGTACAACATCATGCTGCAGAAATATGATGAAATCTATAGTTAAGCACTGCTTGCACCAATCATGTACAGAATGGTGTATGTCAATAGTAGTAATGGATAATGTCAGGGACATTATCAATAATGGATATGGGTAGGGACATTGTCATTAATGGATGTGGTAAAGGGCAAAATCTGTTATGCGTTTGGTTAGGGACATTTTCAGTAATGGATATGGTCAGAGATGTGCATAAGGAGCACATCCCTGGTATAGCATGTTTAAGACAGATACAGTAACAAGAGTGTCAATAGTCCCTAACAGTATCTGAGTAACTGCCTGAAGTTGAAAGGCTTAGGAGTTGTGTGAAGATACAATTAACTCATTCCACTCTGATAGAAGACCGAGTCAACAGCTTTCCTTGGCATGCTGTGGGCACAGTGTACCCAGAGGGTGCCAAGGAAAGCTGTTGACCATGGGCATATAATTTGGAATTATCTTCCATGCAAGTTTCATCCAAAATTTTGAAAAATAATCCCTAAATTAGTTAAATACAATTAGCAGACGACATTGAGATTTTAGAGGGAAAAAATGTCTTTAGGGTGGAATGAGGTCAGTCAGTACATTAGTGCCTGCTCAGAGACACACTGTGATGGGAGAACATCAGGTGTTCATGGCTGCACTTATCAGCTCCGTGTACATGTTCTTTTGTGTGTTGTTTTACCTGAGTTGAGAGACCATCTGCTTTATGTGGCCACTTTTGAGCCTTCTCTGGGGACGGTTTCTGTAAAGAAGACTATTTATTGTATTCTAATCTTTTGCTCTAGTGGGGGAAAAATCCCAAGTAAAGTTTAACTTCCATGTGTGTCCCAAAGCATTAAAATGTTTGGGTGGGTTAAGAGACATAAAGACAATATTTGTAAGTTCCATAAGAATATTTATTAAAAGCCATTAGCATTTTCAGATAAAAGCAGTATTTATATTTTTTTCATCAAAGTATATATCAAATTCATAGGCATATTTATGTAGGTAAAACTCAATACAGCCAGAATTATGTTGAAAGGTTCTGATTTTAGTCACAGCATGTGTAAAATCAAGGTATAGCCATTGCCTGTGCTTAAACTGACATGTCATGAGCTGCATGTGGAATGGCTGTTGTGGCTCAGGTACATTTCCATGCCTTTAACCTGTACTTGTCCTGTCCCACTGAAACAAAGAAAAGAAAACTACACAAGTCTGGATTTAATAAAATGTAAAAGACGTGATTATAGGTCCACAAAGATAGGGTAGATAAACTAGTGTTACATGGTGGTGGCCCTTGCTTTCTGACATTTTCAATTAATGAATGAAGCAGGTTTTGTTTATCCCCCAGGTGTCTCTACCTGCAACAGGTGGACACTGGAGGAAGTTACCTGCAGTGCCACCTACAGGGGACATACCGCATTCTGGTCCCAGAAAGATAAAGAGCGAGTGCAAAAGTAGGTTTAGTGAAAGTCTGTCAGCATTACTTGAGCTTGGTTGAAAGGTTGTATGCTACTTGCAGATGACTGCTTGATGAAGGCACCCACATTTTCAAATTTTGTGTTGCATGCATACTTTCAAAAGAAAAAAAAAGGTTTTTTGCCGTGTCCCCATGTGAATAGGCCTACTGTGCAAAGGGATTAAGAGTCTGTCAGTGGCTTCATCTGTCTGGCCATCATTGTATTGTCATGCAAGGAGAGCAGCCCCTCATTTGCTGGCATCATTCACCCAATACAAAAATTGTTTTCTTGCTGTACAGCAATGCACACCTGGCCATGCTCCAGTGACTGACTTCTCAAAGTAGCTTAATTTTGCTAATCACAAGATAACAGACAGAACTTGCAGAGGATGTGGTTATACATGAAGAATACAGGGACAGTAGGCAGGACACAGGGCGATCATAAAGAGTTATTTATGGGATAAGCCATCATCACTTTTATCACTAGAGGGCATCACAACTGCACAGGTCAAGGGGATCACCCAACATCTCCTGACCAATCAGATGTGACGGGGGTGTCCGATGATCCTTCTTGACTAATAATGCCCTTGTGTGATTCCAGTCTGCAGGGATAAAATAAGAAATAATCTTTCAAGCTTAAACTGAGAGGCAGACATTAGGAAAGGGTGCCATTTCTCATCACTGGATGTGCTAGTTTCAAAGGTTAAAGTCAGCCTTTTTGCTAAAGGAAATAATGAACAGATAGGTTAATATTCATCAGACACATTTTTATATAATAACAAAAAAACAAAACAAAACAAAAACAAAAAACGTTAAAATCAATAATTGTAAGTATATTAAGTTGAAAAATTCTCTGTGTCAGCTAGTCACTGTGGAAGTAAAATCTTATGAGGAATTATTTGATTGACATAATATCAAAAGACATCAGGATTTGTGGAGGATGTAAATTACTTGTTCAGCATATTCCTTACCATTCAAAGATATATTCAGTAGTGTATAAACAGTGAAGTGGCTGTCATGTTGTTATTTAGTCAATTAAATTAACAGAACTGTCACAGTATAGATTTTTGTGTGTGTTGTGACTGTCAATTATCAGCATATAAGAAATCGCTGCGTACACTGCCATAAATTACTGCCAACATGAATTTCTGTTAGAAAACTTCATTGCAATGAGATTGACCTTTTCATGGATGTGCATTGGTGGTGCCTGTTTGGTTATTTTAAATCAAGACTCTAGGCCATGCAAATTGAGTTGTGGGTTTCGCAGGTACATTTTGAACAAAATTGAAGTACAGTGTGTGTTGTTTAATTTTTTTTATCAGAAAATATTTTCACTAAAGTTAAATATTAGAAAAAGCTAAAATAAAACCTAAATTACACTAGAGAATCCAAATTACATAAAAATAACACTTTTTTCCTTCTCTTAGGAAAAAGGGCTGTGTTGGGACTGACACTGATGCAGGTGCTACCTAAGAAGGTCATTGCTGTTAGTATTTTGATTTTTTTGGCTTTAAACTCTTGGTGGAGTGGAGATACAACCAATTGCTTGCCTTAGATCATGAAGTTTTCTGAACCTTTTTTCTGGTGAATTAAGACCAAGAAAAGCTTTTGACCTGGGCCATGTTATCTTGATAGGTCTCATCTGCATTTCTCAAATTACTTTTCATCACTTAAAATTGGGTCAAAACATTGCAGCAGATGGCATTTGACCACTAGCCAGGTTTGGTTCATTTAAGGGGGCAAGGGTGGATGGACAAGCTCGATAGAAAGACAACCCCTTGCTTCTCATAGATGCAGACTAATGTTGTTGAGGAACAAGATGTAAAAAATCTTTATAGTTACCCAGGCAGTCATTGATATTTTTGGTTGGTGCTGAGTCATTGCCTGAACAATTTCTTCCACAAGTTTACAACCACATGTTAAATGTTAATTATAAAAGTTTATGAAGCAGATTACATACAGCTGCTCTAGACTAAGGCATTTAATTATAGGACACCATTTATGAGTATTTTGTTGATCTGGTATTTTGTCCTGATGCATAAGTATTGTGTCATAATGTTCTGGATATTAGTCGACAAGGTACGTCATAGATCCAGAGTCTTAGTTTACAGCGTGTATTAGTGGATCCATTTGTGGCATCAAAGTTTAAAGGAATATACTCACAGCCAATTTATTTGAATTGATATTGAGAAATAGTTTTTGAAATTATCAGCGACAATACATAAAGTTGGTATCTTTAGAATGTTGAGAAATGTACGTCCATCTCCTTGGTGCTTTCAATTACAAAGTACTGTGAATGTACTTATTTTCACGTGTATAAATTTTCATGGTTTTTGCATTTCACTGAATATTTAATTTCACTATTTCGAACACAGCTCCTATCAAATCAGTGGTTAAATACAATTTCACTGTATTTTTATTTTTACGGTTTTGTGCCATCAGCAAAATAAGCGAAAATAGAAATACAGCAAAATAAAAGCATACAAAAAGGTGGGCAGCGTTCCACATACATTATAGCTGTTGACTACAGGCATGGGGTCCCTGCTCTCACAGGCAACTTTTTTTTTTTTCTTTTTTGATGCCAAACGGAAGGGGTTAAGGTGAATGGGCTCATGTATAATAACCAGTTGATGTTCACTGTGGGGCCTGCTGGGGAGAGCTTCAACCATTCTAAGTTAGAACAGGGCTGAGTCAAGTTTTCATTGTAGAAATTGGTGGCGAGGAGCCTGATGTCATGATAGGACTGTAAAATGCTGATTCAAAGTGTTTTGTACGAATGAGAAATTTATGTGAAACTTATTGAACAGATGTCAATTTACGTCTTGGTGCTGTGGGGGAAATTTAAGCATGTGAAGTTTAAATAGGGCAGGTCTGACACACAGTATTCTGCATGGGGGTAGCACCTGCTTTGTGTGTTACATGGCATTTGCAACCCATGAATGAAGCAGGTTTTGTTTATCCCCCAGTTTTCTCCACCTGCAACAGGTGGATACCAGTGAGAGGTTACCTATAGCACCACCTACAGGTGTCATACTCCATTTACAGTATCCAGCAACATGGAATCAAGTAGTTTGTGTTGTCCTGCATTATCAGTTAGAAGTCTGGGAGGCACTGGCATCTTTTCAACATTGTTGTCTTTTTATGACACCATTTTGTTTATCTAATATTTCCTTGTTTAGACAAGCTTTACTGAGAATCTCAAGTTCACTGTATTGATATATTTTTTTTCCACCAAATCTGTTTTGTGCCAGTTCGTTGTGTGTCAGATTTATTTGGATCACATAGGTGACATGGGTTTTTGAGTAAATTTTTCTTTATTAGCATCACAATTATTATTTTTCCTTATTTCCACAACTGTTGGTGGTTCTAAGTGTCCAAATACTTTGAATGTCAAGACAACTGATACAATTATTGTACTTCCTATAGGTGTATTATTTTACTAGGAAAGCACTTTCTTTACAACAAGAAGCTCATGGGCCTAATGCTCTGCTGACATATAATCTAATGACCTTCACCCGAAAATCATTTCCTGAAAAGCATTCTCTGATGACCTTGAGAAATTAATCAAGGTCATACATATTATGCAATATCAAACATCCACATGATACACAATTATTTGGTATCATTTGCTTTTTTCTTTATCAAAGATATTGAATTAAATGTCCTGTGCCTAGTGACCTTGAAAAATAGTTCAATGTCACACAATCATTAGGTCACAATGACCCAAAAGCAGGTCACCTAGTAGCTTTATGCACTCAAGCTGCACCCTGGCATTGCAAAATCACCTCTTCCAAATTTACAGGCCTGGTGACCTACATGTCAAGGTCACTGATATTACATATGTGTTAGCATTGCATGGTCATGGTCTATATACCCTATAAATTTAGCATGTCTAATTTTTTTTTTTTTTTTTTTTTTTTTTTTTGGAGATATGGAATTTGACATCTTTCAAGACATTTAGGGTTAGAATTTCTGTGAAGTTCTAGGTGGCATCACTAGTATCATGTGCAACTGAGATTCTGACCTTCTCCACTATCCCGCTAAATTTCGTGAACATCTATCAAACATTAGGGAATCTAGAGTGGTCACAAGAATTGCACATTTTGACCCATATATTAAATAATACTGTAGGTGGTGCCACCAGTATTGAACTCTACCTAGATTTTCATACACTTGGTAAGTCCTGAAAGTTATGTGGGGGGCTGTCTTGGAAAACTATGAACTGTATCACACTTACGAGCAAAAGTTTATGGACAGACATGAGTGATCCCGTAAGATTTGGTCAGCAGAGCTATAAAAGAGCATTGATCATGTTACAGATGTTGGTAGACAATATGTATGCTCCAATTTTGGACAGATGATGGATCTGACATTTTTTGACATGATAGATATAGATCAGATTAAAACTAATCCATGTTTGTCAAGAAGTTTTTTTTTTTTTTTTGATCAGGACACAATTACTACCAAGGATATCTTTAAAATTGTAATAATGAACTGTTACTTAGTTAGCTTCCATTTGCGCAGCTAATGTAATTAGAAGTCACACATAAAGAAGACAAATATTAGTTGCAGGATGTCTGACCATGTGCACAGCATTAAGATCATTGGAAAAGAATGCTGATTGAAGAAAATTGCAAATGTGGAGAGTATTGTGAGAATAATTATCACAAGGTGTGGAGGTCTGCTGTGCAGACAATCCTGCTTTTCATGTGCCATGGATTCTGGAATATTTATCCTTTTTGTGTATCAGTGTATTGTTCAAACCTGTTCATAAGGCCACCCCAGTTGTAATCGAAAAGTGACCACTGGGGAGTGACCAGAGTGGGACAGCGTAATGTTAATGGTATGCTTTCGCAGAGGAAATGGCTGCATAGGAGATCCAGGAAGGGGGTCACAATATTTGCTGACGTGTGTGTGTGTGTGTGTGCGTGCGTGCGTGCGTACACACACATATAGCTTCAAAGGAAAAAAAAAGTTGAAATTTAAGGCTTCTCATATCTATATGCAGTGACCTGAACACAATTACATGTACCAGGGAGGTAAAATTGTGCACAGTCCTGACACTGTTTATCAGTGGCCACCTCCTTCACATATGATCACATGCCTATGACCTGTGAAATGAAAATGACATTGAGAAAACATGCCTCACAGTGACACCTGGTGGACATTGCTATTAGAGTTTTCCTTGGGACCCATTTGGTGTTGCCATCTTGATTGCCTACTTATTAAGTTGAATCGTATTCCACATGATTTCATTGACAGCCAAAAATACAGAATTGTGTTCAAATATGTGATGATAAGTCGTACTGTGTGGCGGATTACAAAGTGGTGTAATATAAATTATGTATGTCACTTGTTGTGTCACCCTTTCATCTTGATTTGTCTTGTGTTTGACAAAGGACTTGCGTTGAAAACCCAAGATTCAAATCACACATGTTCCTGAGCCAGGAATGTAGAAAAAATAAATGATTGAGAAATTGTCACAAAATCTGTATTCTTGAAGAACAAAGAAGATAAAGAACATAGTTAAGAAAATGGATATGACAGAAACTGTGAGTGAAATGGTATTTTGCAGCAAAGAGAGATTAATATGTGAGCACACTGGCTGGCAAAGCGCAGCAGAGGCAGGTAATCCTTGTTGGTGCTGCCCTCTTCTGATAGGACAGAAAACTACACAAGGGGGTTCGATATGAAGACATTCTCAGGTCAATCATCATAACAATGTGTGATCAATGTCTGTTAAAACAGGGAACATAGCTAACAAACAAGGTGGCGACATACTCTCTACTGTGTATATTTTAGCTGGACATATTGATATTTGAAAGAAACATCCATTAATGGGGGCATTGAATACATTATTTACATTGAACACTGGCAAAATACGAGGGAAAAACCAGGTGTTGCTCTTTCTTCATGGGGAATGAGTTGATAGGACAGTGAAGCAGGCAAATTAAGCGGGACTATATAATTGACAAGGAGTATCATGCAGGCAATATTTTCTGGAGTACAGGGCTTGACATAAGTGTTTTTGCTACTTGTCTGACCACCAACTATGGTCTTTGTTCACAAGTGATGGGCAAAATCAACATTGAACTTAGAAATTTTTCTTGACTTAACTTCAAATTTACTTGCCCGCAAAGCAGACCAAGTCCCAGCGGAGTAGACAAAATATGCAGCTTGGGTCTGCTTTGGAGGCAACAAATTTACTTGTACCAAACAATACAGCATGTCATAATGTGAAGCTCTGGAGCAGATCTGAGTCTCTGAACAGTGGCACGTGGAATGTAAAGACACTGAGGGAGTGATGTTTTATCTGTATACAGTTTACTTATGGCTGTTACTTGTTACCAGGATCCGTCCTCATCAAACATTTGAATTTATTTTATTATTTTTCATTTGCTTCATTAGCCTGATATTATCATAAAGCTATGTGACTGAATATAAACTCTTACATTGCCAGGTTTAAGTTAGAGGCCTTTTTTGTTACCATTTACGTTTATGATCAAAGTACACAATAAAAAATGTTCTGATATCATTCCCTAGAGTTTGAGAAATATTCAAACATTTTTTTTCACATCAAATCAATGCATGTGCATGAAACATATTGCTGTCATGGAAGCCAACAAAGGTATTAAAGATGGGATAATGATTATTTTCAAAGTGATCTGTATAAAAATTTACACAAATGCTTCTTGTTACTTTAATAATGAAGATTATTCCTTTATTTTTCCAGACCTACCTCTCCTACTGATGACAAAAATAAAGTGCCACTTAATTGGAATAAACATTTATTTTTTTATTGGCAATATTGACTAATTTTTGTACAGGTACATACCCGTGACAATTGAAAGACACTCTGTATTTTGTGACAATTTGGGAGGATGACCCAGCTAAAATGACACGTGAAAAGCATATCAAAAGAGTGGGTGTTACTCTGTGTAAAATTGCCCCCAAAATATTAATTAATGGGATCCTAAAGCAATATTCATGTGTGGGTAAAGGAGGAAAAAACAGGTCTGCCTTGGGTCAGTAATATGGTACAGATGAAGATTTTGTGGCATACAGATCAGTGGTTGAGTGAGAATCAAGAGTAGGCAGCTAAGACTGAAGTTAACCCTTTCAGGGCTAAGGTGGAGCCACAGTTAACCCTTAAAGTGCTGATTTAAGATTGAGTCAACAGCTTCCCTTGGGACACTGTGGGCGCATTGTGCGCAAAGTGTCCCGAGGAAAGCTGATGAGTTAAGACTACTTTTTGCTTTAGGCTAGGCTTGCTGGTATGTGTATTTGAATGAAACGTATCTTCATGAGGAATTTGAATCTTTTAACCATACATTGTAATATGTTTAACAGTAATGAGAAAATGACTATAGCAGTGATGAGCTCTTTAAGCATTAACAACTTTCCTTGACTTGCTTTGGGAGAACTGTGCCCTTAGTGCACTGAGGAAACTGTATACCTGAAACATTCCTTTTATGTGTGCAGGGATGTTGCTAATTGAATGGAAGGTGTTTTTTTACAAGAAATTTGAATCCCGAATCAATTTAATATTTTAGATGAGCATGATTTTTGTTGTCATTAGCAGTGCCAGAGTTCAGACGCATTGCTGTCTTATGTAGCAGTTCATGAAATCAAAAGGGCAATGCCACAACTTATTTAGCAGTTATTGACATCAAAAGGGAATTCAACCTATTCAGCAGCTATTGATATCACAAGATAATACAACGTATTCAGCAGTTATAGATATCAAAAGGCCAACACTGTACTGAAATTAACTGGAATGTAATATGTTGCAAGCGTGCTGTTGATCTGGGTCAAGTAATGTCCTTGACCTATTCAGCAACTATTGACGTCAAAAGGGCAACACTGCAATGAAATTAACTGGAATGTATTATGCTGCAAGCATGCTGTTGATCTGGGTCAAATAATGACCTTGACCTAAATGCTAGATATAGTGTGGTTCAGATGAAAGTTTTGTGTTTAGAATTGTTTTCACATTAGAAATATTATTCTGGGAAGAAAAAGTCATACATCCCACTGCTTTTGTTTCTTGCTGAATTTACAAGTTAGTTATGTTTACTTTTTTCTCAGTATTTTCATAATTATAGCTTGAAATATATTATATATTAAGTTACATGCACATGTTTTTTATTGTGTTTGAGTAGATGGTTCTGTTTGATTTATATATAAGAATCTTTTTCAAGCATGAAGAGTTATTTATTAACCAGCTGGACAGGCACTCTTGTGTTTGAATGAGTGTCCTGAATAAAACTTCAAAGTGAAAAAATAAAAACGTCGACAACAATCGATTCATTCAGGTTTTTGTGATAATCGTAATTATTGTGCAAGCAGACAGTGATGATTGTTCTTTAATCTTTCAATGCTATATACGGTTTGATTCTTATCTGTAGACAGTTACCTGTGAAAGTTTCAGGACTGTGTCCGTTATTTAATTCCTGTTGATCTATATAATGGAGAAGGGCATTAAAGATAGTGCTTTCACATGATGGGATGACTTGGAATGATGAGCTTCATGCATATGAACAGATGTTGATGGCTTGTGGTAAGAAGGTCACACTGGAAATTGTCTGTCAGATAAAAAGATGGGCAATAGCATTCCTTTATGCCTAAACCAGTTAATATCGTTTGTGTCAGTTTTGGCTTCTGTTTGTATGAAATGTGTGTGATTTTATGGCAAGGGTTGACAGATATATTATCCAATTCTGGGACATACCATCTGAGAGTCTTTGTTTGGCTTCATATGCCTCTGAAAACAATCTGTAATCACAGAAACTGCTGTCAACACCTCTGCCTGACAGCTGACTTTTGGAACGACCCTCAGTCCAGCACACCAGAATGGCTGCTGTACTGAGGCCTTACATCAGTGCAGAATAGATTAATGTGTTCACATAAATAAATATCTACATCATTTCTTAGACGAATAAGCCTTATGCACTCCTACTTAATATTCTTACGTAATTGGACATAATTGGATTATTTTAATTTTTACAAATACATTTAAACCTCTGGGAGGAATACAATGCTGTAGACTCCTTTTTTTTTTTTTTCACTGACTGGAGAGGTATGCTGGTGTTAAATATGTGTTGTGGACTTTGGTTTGTCCATTTTCTGGGTACACCACAATCCAGCTGTTTTTTGAGTTGCTCTCTCAGTGTATAGATCAAGTTGTAGTATAGTTTGAAATGATGTAAAACACAGTATCACAAAGCTGGCAGTTTTTTGAAAATCTGTGAGACACACACTTAATTTCTTTATACCACACAAGACTATCTGAAATAAATTCAATATACAAGTGATAGGACTCTCCTGTGTTATGTTAATCCATGTGGGGTCCATTGAGTTAATCTGAGATAAGCTCTGCCAAGTGTTTATTCCCAAATAGATCTAGAGTTAACCCTTTTTGCCTTGCATTGAACAGCTTTCCTTGGTGCAGGTTGCACGCTTAGTACCCAATCTCTTGACTAAGGAAATGCTGTAAAGTCTGAAAATTAAAAAAAAACACAAAAAAACCCCCAAACATTCTCTCTAGTTTTTAATGGGAAGTATTGACCTGCAAGTAAATCTGACCTACACAGTATAAAGTGGCCTCCGAAACTGCTCAAATTAACTATGAGTGGACCCATGGAGTGTAAAGTGGCCTTGGATACTGTACATATTAACTATGATTGGACCTGTGGAGTGTAAAGTGGCCTCTGATACTGTACAGATTAACTATGAGTGGACCCATGGACTACAAAGTGGTTGCTGATCCTGTACAGATGGAGTCCAGTCATATCGGCATTCAAAACTTGGTCAGTTCGGCAGCTCCATAGGCTACTTTGGCATATATAACTAGTTACTTTGGCATACCATTTAGTCCAAAGTTATTTTGGCAAACTTTTTTCATGTACTTTCTTCTCTCATGATTTGAATTCCCTCACAGTGCAAGGATATTTTCCAGTAGAATGATAGAAATAAATATTCTCACATTTGCATGAGGGTGGCTCAGTGAATCCTCACTAATCTCCCCCAAGACCCTCAGAGACTATTTCTAACTGAATTAGCAAGTTCAGCATGACGCGATGCCATATTGGTTCTACATCTTGGTATGCTGGAATCATCAATTCAGCAAAGATGTTTTAACAATTGCAACCAACTATTTCTTCAGCTGTGAAAATTACCAGCATGTGTGAGACCTACTTGTTTTGCATTGGCAGTCAGTGGGTGAGTCTGCTTGGACTGAGTCCATCTGCCGTTTACCCTTACGCAAGTGAATTGTTTACCATGGGTGGAGCTAACAATGCATATTCATATTGCCCTTGTGCAGTGATGCAAAAGCCATGGGGGACCTGTTATAATGAAACACTGGTAACCTGACCTGACATGAACTTGCTTTGTACCCGTCCTGTCACTGCCAAAATAACTTGTATGCAATGCCAAAGTAACCTGATCTCAAACTGAAAAACGGGTGGGTCGTTTCAGCATGCCAACCTGACCTTGCTGCCGAGATGACCAGGTCCCATACAGCTTAACTCATGCCACTCCAATGACACTTTTTCCCGCTAATATCTAAAGATTGTCTGCTAATTGTACTTTACTAATTTAGGGACTATTTCTCAAAATTTACGTTGAAACTGGCATGGAAATTCATTCCAAATTATATGCCCATGGTCAACAGCTTTCCTTGGCACACTGAGCGCAATGTTCCCAGAGTGCGCCAAGTGAAGCTGTTGACTGGGTCTTCTCTCAGGGTGGAATGAGTTAACTATGAGAGGACCCATGGAGTATAAAGTGGCCACGGATACTGTACATTTGAAGTAGGAGTGGACACACCTATGATGACAGAGCACTCCTGTGAGAGCCTGCCCACCTTGAAATACCAAATCTTCTGGATACTTTACTTTAATAGTACTTGTCAGCTTACTTGTAGCTCCACTAAATACCACCTGTCTTGAGAGACCACAATTTGATCGAAGGCAGTCTTTTTACAGAGTTTTTACTGTGAACCGTTGTTCCTTTAATCAGAAGGTATCATTATAAAATTATCAGTTTCTTCTGTCATCAACAACATTAAATTTTGTCCCCCAACCCAATAATTGGGGGGGGGGGGGGGGAAGCATATTTCTACATGTCAAAGTTTTACTTTCCACAAAAGTGTCTCATTCAATCCTAAAATTATCTGGGCCCTTTACATTAAAACTTAATTTTATTGCAACCGACTGACCACATGCTTCACTACTTTGACTCAAGAAAGGGCCAATTTAGTGCCCATTCCCTACCTGGTTGTCGGATGGACAAACAAATGTTTGACCTCTGACCTTGTGAAGAAAAAAAGCCACTTCAACACCACACAGACCAGTTTTTGAAGCCAATGGGGGGGGGGGGGGGCAGTAAATTGCATGTAAAACGCCCATGCATGCAGGGACTTCATGAAGTGGTCACCCAAGACTGATAGAAACTCAAGGCTGGGTCACTGCTATTTTCTTCTTTGTAGTCCCAGAACTACAAAAAAAAAAAAAAAAAACCAAACCCAAAAACAAACAAACAAAAAAACCCCAAACAAAACAAAACACCCCCCCCCCTCCACAACACCTGCGTTATAAGTTAACATGAGTTTGGCTTAAACATGCCCATATCTATAACCAGAATTGGTTATTTCAAACCTGGACTTTCTGTTAACCCTTTCCCCCTTGAATTAACACTGAGTCAACAGCTTTCCTTGGCATAAGTTGGGCACTAAGTCCCCAACCCATGCCAAGGAAAGCTGTTGACCTGGGGTATATGATCTTGATAGGCCTCATCTACAACACTTCAGTCAAACTGTTTGTCATTACTGTGGAAAACAATGAAGCAAACGAGATTTGATCACCGTACAGTTTTGGCCAGTTTAATGGGTGAAGGGTTAACAATGGGGAAGAACGTCAAAGCAGCCATCATAAATGCAGGTTTTCTTAGTACCATTACCTCAACTTTATATTGTTTTTCTCTTTCATTGAAACAGAAAACAAATGGAGACAGTGAAGAGGAAAATGGACACGAGTCAAAAGTGTTGTCGCCTAGTCCAGGGTCATTTAAGTTCAAGGTGAGAACAGTAAGCCATCCACTAGTTACAGTACATATATTTTTATCTTTAATTCTGATTTTTCATGGGGGACTGCACAGAGCATTGTGCCTCATAAAACCATGCACAAACCTATTCTCGATGACTAATGATACTATATTCTTCTATTCGAGATAACTAATGATACAATCATCTTTTATAATATATAAATATATATATATATAAATATAAATATATATATATATATATATATATATATATATATATATATATATATATATATATATATATATATATATATATATATATATATATATATATATATATATATATATATATATATATATATATATATATATTTACAGAATTACTGACTGTTTGACTTGGCTTCTGTTTTAACTTATACATTGTAATATAAGAGATAATATGTTTATTGGCTACTTGAGAGTGTATTGCATGCTAGCCTTAGCAGTCACTTAATATATATATATTGTGGAAGTTTCTTACCAGAAAGAACAAAAAGAAGCCAAGAAGAAAGATGTAAAAGCCTTGTCTGAAGGATAGTTTACATGATTGCAATTACATACATGTATCAGTGTAGTTGTCAGGTGCTCTGGCAGTGAGGATGGTTAGGATGATATGCTTGAATGTGTTATTGGAATTTTATGTTCGATGATCGATTCTTTTAGTGACATGTCCACATTTTATTTTTTGTTTCATGATGAATTCATTTAAAAGATGCACTTTGTACTTATTTAAGATTTTTATACAGTATATGATTATCCCAGAGTGCTTTTAACTGGGGGAACAAACTGAAATATATATGACAGTTAACCCTTTCAGTGCCAAATTTTGGACTGAGTCAACAACTTTTCTCGGCATGCAATGGGCACAATGCGTGCTGAGTAAAGCTGTTGACCTGGGGTGTTCTCATTGGAACTATAGGCATACTGGTACTTGAATGAAAGGTCTTTTTACGAGGAATAAGAATCAGGGATCCTAATGATAATTCAGACTTGTCCGACTTAAGTAGTTCGACTTTAGACGTAATTGGCACTGAAAGAGTAAATTTCTCAAAGCAAGTAGCCAAGAGAGGCATTTCAACACCTAACTGGGCCTCATCAGACAATGGCGTATTTCTAAATGCTGGAAATTTATATTGAGGGGTGACAGTTACATTGCTATGCTGGGCATGTCTGTGCACATGCATTATATAAATGACAGGCCTATTAAATTTCAGTTTCTGTAACCTCATAACTGAAAATCTCAAACTATGTTTGAAATGTTTACTTCCCATATTTGGAAAGTGAACATACAAAGACACAATGTTCAGCATCAGAACAACAGATGTTGACAGACACAATGACTGAGACAGTGTTGGGTATTACAGCAACATTAAGTTACTTCACACAATGTTTAGCATGTAAAGAAGTGAATTACAGTGCAATTGTCATGTATTCCATTTGTTTTTATGTAGATTGTGCTGAAAGACAGAAGTAAAGCTAAAGCGTCCCCCGGTCGGCCGCCTGTCAATGGCAGCCCAGGTAGGGGCTTTTCATTATCTTTCTGTGTACAGTGAAACCTGTTTTGAGAGACCCCCCCAGGGCAGGCTTGAAAGTGGTCACATAAGGCAGGTGGTCTCTCAATGGAGGTGCAATAATATGGGAAAGATAGCAAAAGGGACTTTGGAAATATGGTCTTAAAATGCAGGTGGTCTTTCATAACAGTGGTCTCTCAAAATAGGTTTCACTGTACTATGATCTTGACACAGAACGCTTTGTGGCTAGAAGTGCATTGAATTTAACCTATTTTGTGTACATATTTGTTAACATGTTATTTGATAGTTAACTTGTAAGATTACTTATACATGTAATAGCACCACCATAGCCCATTGCACATGTTTCATTCACTGGGCCAAAGAAATTTACAAGTGACTTATTCATTTTTAACATGAATTATATAACAGTTCGGTTGAATTCTGGGGTGATTACTTTTCTATTTCCCGATTTGGCTTCAAATTTTGAAAGCCTAGATCTGTCCCTGCTTACAGTGAACGTGGACTTTATAAGATGACTGTATAAAGTATTCTACCTATTCTAGCAGTTTGTCATTTATGGTGACCTTATTATTTCAAATTGACTTGGTCCTGTACACTTGACCTGCCAGGCAGCTGCCATTCACACTGCATTTGAATATTGTTTTGAGCTCTTTAACTAACCCCATGGTTTGGACAGCTTTAAATCTTAAGAGTACAAAAGCCAAGCCTGCTTTGCCAGCTCATATATAGAACACTTTTCTGTGATCCTGGAAGATTGTAAACATTTTGTCTTCCATACAAGATTGTTAACATATTGTGTCCCATACAAGCCCAGACATGAAGATTGTAAACATGATATTGCCTCCCATAGAAGCCAATGTATGAAGATTGTAAACAGGATATTACCTCCCATAAAAGCCCATGCATGAAGAATGTAAACATGATATTGCCTCCCATAGAAGCCCTTGCATGAAGATTGTAAACATGATATTGCCTCCCATAGAAGCCCAGGCATGAAAATTGTAAACATGATATTGCCTCCCATAGAAGCCCAGGCATGAAGATTGTAAACATGATATTGCCTCCCATAGAAGCCCAGGCATGAAGATTGTAAAGATGATGTTGTCTCCCATAGAAGCCCAGGCATGAAGATTGTAAACATGATATTGCCTCCCATAGAAGCTCAGGCACACTTGTAGATATTTTTTAGGTGCATGTATAAGTTGCGTGAAGTTGATGCACATCATCCTTATTTCGATCGTCTTTGGCCATTAGCACATTCAATATTTATGTGATGTCAAATTGTGATACCACCAGCACACAAATGCAAAAAGTAAAATAGCAAACAGACAATGAAAACGACGATTGTTATTTTGTCTTAGGAGCACCAGAACATTGAATTTTAGATGCACAGACTGCAATATTTAGCAACAGAATCTGCATTTTTAGGCCACAATATTTGAATATTTTGGCCGCAGAATTTTTAAAAAAAGCAGGAATGATTGTTGTAAGGTACATGTAATCAGAATAATTGCTCTATGGATAAGTATTATATATTACTACAAGTAAGTGATTGCATGTTAATATATCAACCAGGAACTCTGATCACCATCAATGTGTATCAAGCTTTCCACTGGTTTTCTGTAATTACCTTACAGTATAGGTTTAATTACTAA
This sequence comes from Hermodice carunculata, assembly GCA_964020975.1. NCBI lineage: Eukaryota > Metazoa > Annelida > Polychaeta > Eunicida > Amphinomidae > Hermodice > Hermodice carunculata. The sequence goes on along the minus strand of OZ026622.1, from coordinate 62,973,141 downwards.
CCCCCCATTCTTGTTGATTAACTTTGTCAGACTTTTATCATGCTCAAACTCGTGGTGCCATTGCTTGCAGGTCTCCAACAAAATACCATTTTTTTGTGGGGTGACTCATGATGGTAACTCTTTTGTTACACATAGGTCACCTGATTAACCCTTTCCCCCTTGAATTAAGACTGAGTCAACAGCTTTCCTTGGCATTGATTGGGCACTAAGTGCCCAACCATGCCAAGGAAAGCTGTTGACCTGGGGCATGTGATTTTGAAAAGTCTCATGTACATTTCTCAGTCAAATTGTTTTTTATAACTGTTGAAATTAGTTGAAAACACTGAAGCAAACAACATTTGATCACCAGCCGGTTTCGGCCAGTTTGAGGGGGAAAGGGTTAAATGATGGGAATTTAGGATATGCTGTAGCCATTGCCTAAAATATCAGAGTATATCTAGAAGGTCATGTAAAAAGATCTAATTGCCCCCGTTTTTAATTGTGAGTGAGATAGGATTTTTGCTTGAGGCTGGTATTTTGGTTTGATATGTACATGTTCTTCATGCTGCAGTTGTGTGAGTGACTTACTGCAAAGTATTTTTATGTTGGGAAGTTCAGTATTGGACTGTGTATGAATATGTTTGTATTGTCAAAGATTGGACTTGAGAATTACAAAGAAATGGACCACAACTTTGATATTGTAATCATAATAATCTTAATGAATCACAAATGCCATGAAATAAATGTATGGACAGAGACAGTCTACATAATGTGAATACATTTAGTTGTAACTCAAAGGAGTTTTCCTTTTTGTGTCATACACTCAGCCAAGAAACCTGGACGTCCTCGCATTCACCCACCAAAGGAAGGGCCAAAGAAACCTCGTGGTAGGCCACGCATCCATCCACCCAAAGTGGGACCCAAGAGACCAAGAGGCAGACCCCGGAGAGTTCCCCAGGAGACTGCTGTGGAAGTGAACATAGCAGATAAAGAAGAAGAGAGTCAGACACCACAGTCAGTGGAACCAGAGACAGAGAGTACACCCCAAGAATAAGCATCTACAGCCAAACCAGAAACGACAATCCACAGAGAAGGGAGCTGAATCACCTTCAGCTTCAAGTTCGTGTATTTATTGCCAATAAAAATCAGCATAAAGTGAAGACTATGCAAAGTCTTATTATTCAATGGTCATTTTCAACACATCATTAACAGTATCTCCCAGTTTATTGACTGAATTATGGATCTGTTCGTAAGTCCTTTTGTACTACATGTAAATATGTATGAGGGTTGTCAAGGAAGTTGTATAATTTTGATTTCTTGTGGAAATTATGGTAACTGCATTCTCAATTGCAAGCTGACAATAACAGTATTTGTGTCCAAAAAAAAAAACTTATCCACTACAGTTGGTTTGATCTCTCTGATATCATACGCACTCCAAAATTCTATCCCATCAGAAAAAAATTTCTCTGTACATGTTCCTCTAGAATGGAGGCCTGTTGCCCACCACCAGTTGACCCCAGTGCACATTACTTGACCTCTGGTATGGACCAATCACATCAGTTTTCTATGTTTGGCTGCTTTGCATCCATGTTATTTTCCACTCCATAGAACTTTTAGCACTGCATTTTATTGTCCTCAGTTGTCATCAGCTGTTTTCTACATTCTTTTGTCAGATTACTAGGAGTACACCACATGACAAGTTAGGAGTTTCACAGCTCACCTTGTTTTACAAGAAATCAGAGCATTTCTTCCAGTGATGCATTTCCCGCCTGTTTGTTGCAAGCAAGGTGGCATCTTTTGACAGTTTTGGCAAGAGGGATGCCAGCTTGAGGACATGCTATGGCAAGCTGCGATACCCACAGCCACTGCCATTGCTGTTTGGAGTCCCTTGAGGGTGGGGGCAGTTGTTCTCAACAGTTTCAGTGTGACTTCTGCAAGTCCTGGCCTCAAGCGTTTTGGAACAAAGTTTTAAGGGCAGATTCCATGGCAGAGCAGAAAAAAGGAGGAAGAAGGCCTCTTGTGTTCTTACGTCATCGGCTTTGGACACAGTCACTGACACAGTTGCAGATACTGTACTGGTCTCCAAGACCAGTGTGGTGGCCTCTTCTAGACATATGGCCACAAACACTACTGTGGCTCCGTTCCAGGTGGCCAGCCCAGCCATCAGCACTAGTGCCAGCCAAGTACCACACACAGGCCCAGCAAATAGGCCTTCCATCACTCTACCTGTGCAAACAACCTCAGGTGCTGTTCCAACCTCAGCCAGCTACAGCACACAGTTCACGAGACCATCTTGATGCCTCAGGTACCAGTCACATGACATACCCCACAGCAGGTATGGTCCCGTTATGGTCAGATCCCTTTGCCACCAGTACAGTCTTCATGGAACCAGCTTCTGCAGTTATGAACCAGTCCCAGCGTGCAATGTCAAATTGACATACACGTGGAGCTGTTCTAGGCACACTGATTTCTGCACCGATGGCCCCTGTGCTGGCCTTTGATGAAGCCGCCTTTCAGGCTTTTATGGCTGGAGCCTTACTGCTGTTTTCATCACAGCTACAGGCTTTTCTACGGGGGTAGGCACAATGGCAGCCCAAGCTCAACCTGCAACAGTTAGTGCCCCTCATCTGTCACTACTTCACCATGGTCTAGTCACCTTTGTCCAGGGAACACCATTCCCGGGAGAAGTTTGGACGGAAGGAGCACAGGCACTGTCACAGGTATAAAAGCAGCGGAAGACGCAGACCAAGTCCAAGTTCGGCTCCCATACACCATGTCCCCACACACCTAGCCACGAGACCTCCACCTATGTGGGATGCTTCACCAGCAAGGGATAGGCTACAGCCCCCATCACCTCCATGTGACCAATTATGACCACTGTCATTGGACCCTTTGCACTGGGGGCAACCTGTAAAGGGCGCTATAGGCCTCCAGTCCAGAGGAACATATATGGAGAAATGTCTTCTGTGGCGATAAAATTTTGGAGTGAATACAATCTTAGAGAGATCAAACCAAATGTAGTAGAAAAATAATTATTATTAACAAATATGAAAATTGTAACTGAATTCCCGGATTTATTATCTAGATAAAAGATGGCACATTTTGGATCCCATATGTTTTTGATATAATATTCAGTAAATTTGCATTACATCAGTATAGTTAGATCACTTTGAATAGCATCCTGGGTTTGAAAATCATGTCCTAAGTGAGGCACATAGTTCCATGCAACAGAATTTCTTACTGGAAAATTTCTTAAAGAATACTTGAAGCAGAAAATCAGTGTTAAATGTATTGTCAGGTGAACATTTTTTTAGCAAAAAATGTTGAAAGTGTGGTGATGTTAATGTAAAAAAAAATCTGGGAAAGGTAGCCATTTGCACTACCTGCCATCCCTTGGACCTGACAGCTGATTTCTCAGAAAAAATTATTAATTTATTCTCGTATTTTAGTGAGCTAAATTGCTTCTTTCTAAGCTGTTATTATAGGGAAATAGGAAAAGATGTATGAAGAGTAGGTCACACATTTACTCTGGGAATGAAACTTTGTCAGAGTATCAAGGTCTTCTTTGGCAGTGCCCTCTGATGTTCTAAGAGATAGCTTGATGCAGTGAAGGTGAACAAGACACACAAAAACTGTAGAGTGCAATTTATTTTACAGAGAATTAAAGCTACCCCACTATGCAAGATACAAAAGTGTAGAAAGTAGTTTTCTTGCACCTGGGATGCTTGGAAGATTTAAGAAACGTCAATTTAGACCTGGCTTTTAACACAATGGATTTAATGTCATTGAAAGAATCGCAAATTTTGCTTATTCTATGTTAATTAAGCTTCTTTCAACTAAAATAATGGAGGGGGGGGGGCACATATGGGGACAGGGGTGTGAATAAAGGATGGATAACATGTATCATACAGCACTTTTATTTTTAGGCCTAACTTTGAATTTATGTAAAAGCTAAAACATATGTCACACTTGCCTTATACATTCTAACACATTTGGTACAGAATCCACTGGAAGCACAGAGACTGATGTTGTACATTGATATTGAGTTTTGTTGAATATATTACATTAGTATTTTATAAATGTAGAATTCTTTCTGAAGAGAAGGCAGAGATGAGATGAGACTAAACCAAGATGGGTTTTTTTTTTTTTTGTATGTATATATATCCCCAAATGGGATTTATTTCTTGATTGCTTTGTCCTCAATCATGTAGCCTTTTGCAGAAATACCTAATGAAAGATATTTCAGGCATAAATGTATGTTTGTAAAACGCATTACAAGTTTGTGGCCTTCAACAGTATCAATCATATTGCTTTCCAATCTTACGAAAATAACCCTTTTGATTAATATACTCCTCAATACAGCATATAAGTGGCACATGCGTTCATTGTTCAGTGGCCAATTTATGTAGAATGGCTGGTGGTGCCATCTTATGTCCAATTTGTACATTCACTGGATGGTGTTGCCAGTTGGCCAAGTTCATGTGGCCAACATTTGCCTGTGCTGCCACATCTGAAGCTAAGTGGAAAGTCTTTCCGTTTCCCACATGATCTCATCGGTCCATATCATAATATAAAACCAAACAAAATACTCATTTTCTGGTAAACATGTTGAAGCGCATCCCAGGTTCTACCAGATTTTACAGTGAAAAGGTAAAAGTTGCCTGGTAACTCGCCTGTCATCAGTCTGACCTTTTCTTGAGTGAAAGTCAAAGTTGAAGGTTTGGGGTCTGTCAAGCAGGCAAGGTAATTACATTGTGATGTAGGTATAAAACAACTGACTATATATCCCTTCCAAGTTAAAGAATATTTCTGGTGGCTTTTAACTTTGATATGTGGTATCTAGTTCATAAAGACAGATGATATATCACTCCTGGGTTTAAGATTGTGGATGTTAAAATGACAGATTATATCAGGTATAGTGGCTTTTAATTTTGAAATGTGGTATTTAGTTCAAAGTGACAGATTGTCTGGGTTTAAGATTGTTTCCAGTGGCTTTTGATTGCAAATGTGGTATTTAATTCAAATGACAAATCATTTACTTTTAAGTAGTAGTCTGCATGAGTGAGTATCTACACAAGCTTGGCTCAATGAAGAAAACAGTGTTATTTATCACTTTAAATAAAGTATTTACAATGAAATCATACTGGAAGCTCTGGGGGACTACTGTTTGCTAATACATGTACAAAGCTAGCCAGCTTGGCTTTCACAATCAGTGATCTCATAGTCTTGATTTATATCAATTTATGTTAATTTTATGTGATGTACTATTTTGCAATTATAATTCCTCACTATTGGTCATAGATTACATACATGTGTAACTTTATGCAGTGCTGTCCAGCTGAAAATGCCTGTAGCAAAATTTTCATGACTTGCAGCATTTTTTCCACTTCTTTACATGAGAAACACTTATTTTTGAAAAAAATCTGTAGCAGTTTGAAGAGCTTTGTAGCAAAATTTTGCTACAGTGCTTCAGTTGGACAGCCCTGTTATTGTTCAAAGCTCAGCAGTTGATTTCTGTATGCAGTTCCTATTTCGTCAGTGTACCTTATGATAGTCTTGCTTCTGAGGGTGTAGACCATTGATACTTCTTGTTCACCAAATTTAGTGAAGGGGACAGGGGTTACTGGTAGAGTTTGTTTTAGTACAGCCAGATCAAGAGCTGAAAGTACAGAGCTCCTTCTTTATAGAACCCCTCAGTATAAACTGACTTTCCAAATTATATGGTGGGAGCACTATAATGTGGTCTACTCTGTGGACCCACTACCAGTGTTATAAAGAGGGAGCACTATAATGTGGTCTGCTCTGTGGACCCATTACCAGTGTTATAAAGAGGAAGCACTATATGACCAACTCTGTGGACCCACTACCAGTGTTATAAAGGAGAGCACTATATTTTGGTCTACTCTATGGACCCATTACCAGTGTTATAAAGAGGAAGCACTATATGACCAACTCTGTGGACCCACTACCAGTGTTATAAAGAGAGAGCATTATAATGTGATCTACTCTGTGGACCCATTACCAGTAAAGAGGAAGTGCTGTGTGATCTACTCTGGACCCAATACCAGTGTTATAAAGAGGGAGCCCTTATTATTTGGTCTACTCTGTGGACCCAATACCAGTGTTATAAAGAGGGAGCACTATAATGAGGTCTACCCTGGACCCACTACCAGTATTATAAAGAGGGAGCACTATAATAAGGTCTATTCTGGACCCACTACCAGTGCTATAAAAAGGAAACACTGGAATGGGAATCTGTATTCATAAGTTTATTGTAAACATGATGTGCTGGTCAGACAACACATAGGCCTAAATCAGTGGAGGGTTGTCTACTAGTCCTGGTGGATCTGCTGAAGATGCTAGGTTTGCCACCGTGGGATCGGTTGCATAGCAACACCATAGGATATCTATTGCTAATAAATGAATGACAACAAAGCAAAGAGTTGTATAAAAAATATATAAAAAATGGATAAATATGGAGGAGCCTTTCCCAACATGTTTTGGGCCCTAGGCGGCCCTTCATCAGGGGTATGGGAGACCTCCCATTAAGCTTTTTTTTTTTCATATTTGTATACAACTCTGCCTTGTTGTTATTCACCTATTAGCGATAGATATCGTATAGTGTTGTTTGTTACATTGAACATAAATGCTATAAGTTTTATGTGTCAGAAATATTCCAAATGTGCATGAAATGTTGATATGAAGCATGTGTTGGGTCAATGTAGGTCATATTTGTTATCAACTGCAAGAAACCAATGTAACTTGGGAGAATTTTCATTGATACATACACAGTGGTCCCATTTCATGAACACTCCATTTGTTAAATAGCACTTTTCTAATAAGGCCACAATTTTCATGTAGTCAGTGTCAATATTCCTGTTGTTTTGTTCCTCTCGATAAAAACACCCTTCTAATATGACCATTTTTCTCATTCAGTAAGGATAAGCCTATTAGAGGAGGACTACTGTATCAAAATGTCAAGCATGAAATTTATAGTCATTGTCAAGTCACAATGCTGGGCCTATGGCATGTTATAATTAGGTGTAAAACCAAGGATCCAGTCTGATGTAGAATGGTAGTCATATTAATCTAATTAGCAACACCAAAAATATTCTAGTCCAAATATAGATGGGGAACGAGAGGACCATTAGGTCTTAAGCTCTGTGCTTGGGAGTATGCACAGCTTAGTTGTCTCACATATGTGCAGTTAAGTTTGAAATATAGTAAATGATTTAATTGAAATTTATACATTCAAAATATGAAAGCAGATAAGTACATCAAGATAAGTAAAATGGTTTGGCAGTCTAGAGACTCTTGCTGCCCTGCATATACACAAAAACAGACAGAGGCAAAATTATACAAGTAAAGACAAGCATGATGTGAGTAATGTAAGTGTTGTTTTATTTTACTGGTCATCATTGTTAAGTGTATTTGTGAAATTGTGTGCTGAGTTTGCAAAAGTAGTCGCAGTGCTTGTGTGATTGTGTGTAACAAAAATATTGTACTATAATCTTCGAAATACATAGGCTGTGTCCACACTGAAAAAAAATTATGTTGGTGTATATTGATACATTTCAACAATATTCACACTTTGATGTAGTATTTATCGTAGTTAACCCTTAAAGTGCTGATTTCTAGACTCAGCAGCTTTGCTTTCAGGGCTATGGACACATAACACCCAAAGTGCCCCAAAAAGTTGTTTACCTGCACCAGTTACTGCCTCTGGCATTACCAATAGATTGGGCAAACTGGTCCTTGAATCAGACACATTTGCACGAGGAATTTGAAGATGAAATCATTATTAGAAGTCAGACAAGTGGAACTGTTGTTTTTACTATAACTCAAAGGGTTAATCGAACATACATGGTTATCATTTAAAACTTGATTTTTGTGCTGTACTGCCAGTATGTGAGGACTGAAGTCTGGTTGGGCCAGAGACTTGGAATTACAGTAAGTACATGCATCACCATTATCAGCTCATCTGATATCTTGTTAGAATATTTGGTTGCCAAATTGCAGTGCAGTGAAACCTGTTTTGAGAGACCACCCCTAGAGCAGGCCAAATAGTAGTCATGTAAGGCAGGTGGTCTCTCAATGGAGGTGCATTAACATGGGAGAGATAGCAAAAGGGACTTTGGAAATATGGTCTTTAAAGGCAGATGGTCTTTCATTACAGTGGTCTCTCAAAACAGGTTTCACTGTATATGAATGTGCCAAAGCCTCCCTTTGAAATTTGATAGCACCCATACAAAAAAACCTTCATCATACAAGTATACAATGTATATACATATGTATGAATATGGAGTTCCACATGGAATTTCGCTTTTTCTTAACAGGAAGACGAAACACTTGAATGTATCCTTGTTAGCCCTTTCAGTTTTACATGAGAGATCGAGTCAACTTTCCACACCATTGTTTGGGCAAAATGCACCAAGGACAGCTGATGACCTGGACTATTCCAATTTTCTTTGAAGCTACAGGCATACTGGCACTTCCATGACTTATCTTTTCTTGTATATTCCATCTTATTTGATGGTTAAATGAACATATGTGGTGGAATAGTAGATCTTTACCAAAAACAATCTGCTTTGTCAAAGTGGAAATGTAGGCACGATTAAAATTATGGGTCATGCTTTTTTCAATATTTCAAGAGGCTTTAAGGCTATATTTCTCTATCAATGCTGATTCACCAAAAATACTTTTGGCCCCATGTGTCACGACATTTATTAAGTGTTATGTATCAACAGATAATGGCATATCATAAATTCATGCAAACATTTTAGTTTCCCCATAGAGAAATTCAAAATGTGTATATCATGATAAAGTTGTCAGCATATTCTGAATTAATGTCATCATTACAGGTTTTAATATTAAACATAATTGTATTTGTGACTTAACTTCAAGGGTTGCATATTTTTCTTGAATGCTATATTAAGTTGCATCTTTTTTAACAGTGTATAAGGAGGTTAGAATTAAAAAAAAAAAACTGTGCATAACAGGGATACCTGTTGGGTTTTTTTCAGCATGTTGAAGGCAGGTGCCTGTCACATGGTCATGCCATTGTATCTGCTCTGAACATGGACACAAATAAAAGTTTTCTTAATTTGATAGTCTTATGCCAATTATTGGATGGATGTTGCTATCATTTTCATCCTGTGGTAACTCGCTGCGTACCAGTGACAGGTTTCTTGTTTACTGGCTTTTAATGAGAAGTCCACTTTAATTAAAAATCCTGTTTGTTGTTTTTTAATTGTTAAGATACCAAGTCTGAGCCAAGAGATTTAGAGAAAGTTCTTGACCTGGGCATGGATGCATTAGGATTCATTCTGATAACATTGTCCAGATTTAGGTTAATATTTCTATTGGTAGCAAGCTGATGTTTCCACTCATTCTGTAAATTGAAACATTTTCACCATTTCCTTGTGTTCCCATCATTACTGGCTGATGCTTCAAAAATACAAATGAAAAGCCAGTGAAAATTTCCCCATTTTTAACATAAATTTGACATGAATTTAAACAGACATGTTAAGTTCAACTAGCTGGGATAACCTGCAATCAAACAGGTAAATTTTAAAAGGTCTCAGACAATAAGCATGAAACTTGTTAATGGGTTTTGCCCATGACAGTAAGTTCTGAAAATAAGCTTCTTTTGTCTGAAGTTTTAACTTTAAGCCTTGATTTCTGAGACTGAGATAAGTGCATTCTATTTTGACATAAGCCCAATCTTGAGATCACCTGGTAAGAAATAATCTGATGCATACAACTGCCTTGCTTCTAAAGCAGACCCAAGCTCTGTGCAGTGTCATACAAAGGACACAGTACAACACCATAGGGTCACTTAAGCTGATTTCCTGTGCACTTACCTGCTTTGCCAGAGCCTCACAGCCAGGTGAGGCTCTGGGGGTGGGGTGGGGTGGGGGTGTCACCAGTCAGGCCAGGCCTTGGGGCCAAGCTCAGACTGGTCCTTGAATTGAGTCACGTCCTCAAATCAAGGCCCCTTTGGTGGGTCACCAGTCAGGCAAGGCTCAAACAAGTTGAGGCCCCTGTGGGGGATACAAGGCCTCCCATGGATTTCTCATGGAAAGTAGTTGGATGTTCCTATGCTAGGATCCCCTCCACTTCCATGGCCACTCCTCCAAGTGGATCTGTGGTGAGGGGCCTCTCCCTGCCTGATCATCCTGCTGCTGGGTGTACGTCTGTAGTGAGGCAACAGGATGGGACCTTGGTTATCACTCATTTAGCGACGACCGGGGTGGGGTGGGGGTGGAGAAATCAGTGGTGACAGCAGGTCAAGCTAGGGTGACATCTTTGGCATCATTGCTCCACCAGGGTTTCCTTCCCGGGCTCCAGCATGGAAAGTGGCCGCCGTCCAGATGGAAGCCTGGGCCCAAATGTTGTTTGGCAAAATGGAGGCCATGTAAGCTGTCGTCGGTGAATGGTTGGATAGGTTGGAGTGCACCTCTGCCTTCAGGCCACAGGTAAGTGATCATCCTGTCCCTGCTTTTTAGAGTGGCGTTATTGCACCCAAGCCCAAGGTGGCTAGTGCGATTAGGGCAGTGGCCCCCATTGTGCCTTCACGGGCCCAGGCCTCTGATCTGATGGTAGTACTTGGTGATGAGGACTCCTCCATCATGGTGACATTTTGGGGAGGGGGGGGCATGAGGCAGCTGTCTTATAGCCACACTCTGCCCTGTCTCCTGCTGGTCTGGGAATGTGTGCCCCCACCATGGAAGGGAGAAGACAAGGCACTGCCTCTGTTCCTCTCTGGAGGAAGGAAAGATGCAGCACCAAAACCTAGGTTCGGGTGCTTTGCCTTCCCAGTCTCGTTCAGCTCAGACACCTCTCTTTTGCTGCTAGCCCCATTAATGGGACAGTTCCTGGGGAGATGGCATCTCCATGGTCTACCCCTTCACCAATGGAGGTTGATATAGTGGTCAATCTTCCTTCTGTTGGGGAGGTGGCCTCTCCAGTGACCCTGGCAGGGGTGGGGGGGCTTTGGTGCTCAATCCTGCCAAGGCCATGGGTCTCTCAGGTCTGGCGGTAGTGCTGCAGGTTCAGTACCTGATGTCACCCTTTTGTCTGAGCCTCAGTCAGTTGCACTGGCAAAGACTGAAGAGGAGTGCCTTGAGGATATGCTTCTTGACTCGGGTTGTCCCACCGCCGAAGATATCCTCAACCTTGACTGTTCAGATTTCCTGAGTGTGGATTCTTAACCGGAAGAAGAAGGGCGGCGCGTCTCCTTCTTGGCATGGGAGGGGGAGGTGGCCAAGCTGCTGCCACTTCTTCCCATTGCTAAGATGGTTGAGAAGTTCCTTCAGTCAGTAGCTTCAGCCCATGAGATGGCAGAGCAGGGCAAACGTTCTGCCTCTAAGGCAGAGAAACTGGGATCACTGTTATTGGCAAACATCGCCTTCATGCAGGAAACCTTCCCTGGGGTGGCTGTACCCAGCCCATGGTGACACAGCCCAGAGCTGTGTGTATATCAGCTGAGAGTATCGAAAAAGCTCCCAAGATGGAGGTCCCGTTCTCCAGTTTCATGGTGGGAAAAGTTCTCAGAGCTTTCTTTGAGCTCGTGGGTTGAGCGAAGTGCTGGATGGTGTGTCTGCTGGCAATGGCATAGCTCGGGGATGGCTGCTGGCAAAGCCAAAGACAAGGTTAGAGCTGTACCGGACTAGCAAGTCAGTGTAAAACTTTGGCCCCGCAACAATATATGCTCCCTTACCGGACCACGATGTCAAGGAGGCAGAGTCAGTCTCCCTGCCCCTGTCAACACTCTTACATTTTGAGCAGGATGCATGGGTGATGGCTATCATTGGCTCTTTCCTTGATTGTTCCTGGTGTTCCCCCATGCATCTCCTCAAGGAGGCACATGATGACCCAGCAGTGCCAGCCTCAACCAAGCAGTTGGTTGAGACCCTGCTTGGCCAAGCAGTCTCAAGTCCATGCTGTGGGCCACTTGCTCAGTGGAGCCATTTCATTGGACACTGATGTCAAGCTGGTGCACCATAATGCACTCCTCTCTATGCCCGCCCTGCAGAGAGCTATAGGCAGAGATGCTTTTCAGGTGCCCTTGGATCCGGAGGGTCCTGGGTTGTTTGGCCAAGGAGGCGCGACAAATGTCTCTTGAGGAGGCCTTGTTGCAGAATGTGAAATAGGCCAAGGTGCCAAGTTCCTTCCAGCAGCATGCTGGGTCTGTGAATGCCCTGGCAGAAGCTGCAGAGGCAGTGGAAGAAGGTGGCGAAGAAGGGCGGCCAGCCTCTTCTGGTCATAGGGGCGGCCAGAGGTCCTCAGCCAGCATCATGGTGGTGGTGGAAAAGGAGATTGGGGAACCTCAATAGATCTGAAAGACTCATACTTCCACATTTCTGTGGCCAAGCAGTCTCAGAAATACCTGTACTTGTGGTTGATTGCAAGGTTTGCCAGTTGCCAGCTCTGCAATTTGGCCTACAGCCGGCACCACCGATCTTCACTTGGGTCATGAGCGAGCTGGGTGCATTGATGCATTGACAAAGGATCTGGTTATATGTTTATCTGGATGATAGGCTCCTGTGGTCTCAGAACAATGGCTTTCTATTGAGGACACAGGGATTGTAAGGGATCTGTGAGTGAAGCTCGGCGTTATTGTAAATCTCTCCCAGCCCAGTCTGACTCCCTCTAGGGAGTTTGTGTTCTTCCGGGTTCAGTTTTTGACAATCCCTTTCATTTATTGGCCTTCAAAGGACAGATGGAAGAGGCTCTTAGCTTTTTGAAACAGTTCATGATGGTGTCAGGTCCATGGGTGATCAGGAAAAAATTGCAGTGCCACCTGGTGAACAAATTAAGAAAGAGTCCCTAGGAGTGTTCCTGTGTGATCGCAATGTAATTCGGTGAGCAGTTTTGAAGAAAATCTTTTTAGATTTGTCAAAAAAAAAAAAGAAAAAAAAAAAACCTGGCAGAGACCTACCCTTAGTACATTCCTACCAAGTTTGAGGTCAATCTGGATGAAGGTTTTGGAGAAGAAGTCGATAGGAAAGGTGCATTTACCGATAAGTACCCAAATTGAAAAAAGCATTAAAAATCCAGAATCCATAGCAGTGCCACTTGGTGAACAACTTTGTTTGATCCTTCCACAAGGAACATATCCACCAAGTTTAAGCTAAATCTGAGTGATGGTTCTGGAGAACAAGTCGAAAATAGTAAAAACACACAAATCATAAAAAATAAACAAAAATTGTAGTACCACCTGGTGAACAAATTAAAACTAGTTCCTAGGAGGGTTCCTGTGTGATATCAAAGCAATTGGGTGAGTGGTTTTGGAGAAGACGATTTTTTAAGGTTTGTCCCAAAAAAGGAACTTTATAAAAAGTCAAAAAATTACTGACAACTGAAAAAAAAAATGGTGGAGACCCACCCAAGATACTTTCCCACCAAGTTTCAGGTGAATCTGGCCAGTGGATTTGGAGAAGTTGAAAATGTAAATTGTGGACTGATGATGGACGGAGGACCCTCACAAAAGTTCAGCTGACTGACAAGTCAGCTGAGCCAAAAATTGGACAACCAAGTTTGAGGTGAATCTGGCCTGTGGTTTTGCAGAAAAAGTCGAAAATGTGAATTTTGGACTGACAAGGGATGGTTGACCCTCACAAAAGCTCAGCTGACTGACAAGTCACCTGAGCTAAAAATTGGACCTCAAATATTGTAATCAAAGATAATAATTTTACTCAGATGTACATTTGGTATACATGATTTTTTTTTTTCCTGAAGAAAAGGTTTGGAACTTGCTAGAAAATAATCGCAAATGTAGGTGGATCAAAAATAACATCCAACCAACACCATGGAATGCTGATGACTCTGTCTTAATTAAAAAAAGAATTGAAATGTCAAAACAGACTATTTGACAAGGAGCCAAATTAAATTAAGTGGGAAAGGGATATTAAACATGCCATGTGCTCATGCTGTTGGTTCATGCGAACACCTTAGTAATACTAATCGGCCTATGGTTGACACACTTCAAGTCCACAACACATCACACAGTATATATTGTCAAATGAATGTCATTGGTTAAGAAATCCATTGCACCCAGAATGTTTTAAATAGAATATCTGAAGGAATACTTTAAGTGGGAGAAAGCTGGGCCCATGAACTACTGTACTTTAGAAGTCACCAGAAGCCCTGCAACAGCAACCGAGACTTCTTTCCCTGAGACGGTGTTTTATGTGTCCCCCTTTACTCCCCCCCCCCCCATGATCAAGTGTTCCATTTTCTAAATTGATAACTGTTACCTTTCTGTAAAACAAAAGTTTGGATCCCTTCCCTCAATCCCAGCATGTACTTTTCTTCAGCTTCTCTAAAACCTTATATGACCTTAGTGTACTTTTTCTGTAGCTCCTTTTTTCAATCTTCTTTCCATCCTTCTGTCACTATCTTCCCTATATATGTTCCCAACCTCATTAGCTTTCAGTTCATACCTAGTTGCAAACTTGTCTGTCTGAGCCCCTCAATTATGAGAAAATTTTCAACATTACACACACACACACACACATATATGAAACAGTGTACTTTCGTATGAATAAAGATATATTCAATGATTCATTCATTCCAAATTTGTGATATGACCTTATAAATTGGTATTGATTATTTGGGAAGCAAAAAGTTGTTAGACTTCTTTAGCTAATATTAAGTTACAAATAGGATATCAACCCATGATAGACAGTGTTGCTGTGCCAAGTAATACTATAATTCCTGTCGAATGTAAAGTACAGGCAAAGGTTGCAATGCCATATGGTTTATCAGGTACGTTTGCAGCAGCTAGTAGGTTGTATGATAAAGTTGCACCCTTCAGTAGGTCAGGTTCTCGCAGGCAATGAAAATATCATTCAGGTTCTTAACGTGCCGAACAAGTCATTTAAGCTGCAAAGGGAACAAGAGTTGGATGTTTTGAAGTCTTTGAGTCACCACAACAGATTTTCATATCAGTACTAGAGTAAAACTAATATGGTGCCCAACTAACCTAGCATCAATCAAATGTGCCAGCAGCTGGCACTGTTGGCTCCTTGCCTGCCAAAATACAAAGTTAAGATTTAAGCTAAGCAGATTGTACTCCTGAAGTAAATCAAGAGCTGATACAATTGCTATGCAAATATCAGGATGCTTTTGCCTTGGATATAAACAAACTTGGCAAATTTATGTAATTGAATACAAATTTACACTTGTGGAGGGGAGCCAGGCTTTCAGACCACATCTTTATCAAGCAAACCCTGTGTAAAGGCAAGGGGTAGACAAAAAAAAAATGCTGGATGCAGACATAATTAGGCCTGGTATTTTCAATTTTTCATCCCAAGTGGGTCTTGTAATAAAAATGATTTGAACCAAGCTCACCACTAAGACAGATGCTTACACCTTGACCGAAATTGATGACAGCTTGGATGCCATCCAGACTAGTTATCTGATACGTATGAGCCCTTTAGATGCCCTCTTGGCTTAGTAGCAAACTGGCGTGCAGAAAAACAATATTGAAAAAACTGCTTTCATAACTCATTGTGGTCTGTATGTATTTGTATACCAACGTTTGGTCAGAAGAACTGTTTCTCAGTCTGGCAAAAGTTAATGGATGGTGTGCTTTGGGGTTTGAATTATAAATCATGCCTAGTTTTCCAAGAAGACTTGAAGTTTAATATCATTGACATTGTGTCTAAGGATGGCATGAAAACTGATCTGGACAAGATCAAACCCATGCAGAAGCATCCTGTAACTCATGGCCTTAAAAGTCTCAGGCAAGCGTTGGGCTTTTTTTTTGGGGGGGGGGGTAAGATAGGTTTCTTAAAGGCTATGCAGAAATTGCTAACCTTTTATTCAAAGTAATAAGAAAAATACACCTTTTGAGTGGACAGAACAGTGCCAGGCTGCATTGGACACACTTATGTCATGTTGACATCTGCTGCAATTTTAACATACCCAAACTTTTAGGTGACAGTGGGAAGGAAAGGGCTATTTTTTATGTGGGACATTCTCTGAGTCTTCATAACAAATACTATAGTACAACAGAAAAATAACTTTTGGCAATCATACTAGGCTTCAAGTATTTTGCTCCTTATCCCAGAGACATAATATATGAGCTCATAACTGACCACATACCTTTAAAATGGCTCATGGACCACAAAGATCCACAGGGCAGGCTGGCAAGGTGGCTTATGGCAACACTAGATTATCCGCACACAGCAACACATAAGCTATTTAATAAGTCAGAAAAACATTACCCATATTTATAAATTTCAACCCAACAATGAGGGCAAAGGTAATTACAGCAAAAGGCAAAGATTCCAGAATTGCCAAAAGATCAACATTGATCTTCCAATACCAATGTGAAGCAAATAAATTTCACTCCTGACTTGAGACAGGCAGTCATCCATAAAAGGCAACTGCTGGTTTTAAAGTAGTCCTCTAAAGCTTTGAAATATTCCGCATTAACTACAGACTTAGGTTTTTCCAAAACATATAGAACATATAGACCCAACCACTTAAACCCAAAATTTATTAAATGCACCAAAGATACAGAGAAACATGGTAGGCCTACTGCTGTTAGGTTCATCTGACTCGTCAGTCAGCTGAGAAAATGGCAAATAAGAACAAAAGTGGACTCAAACATCAACCCTATCGGTGCAGTGAGACATTAGCAGACGTGAGAACATGGACCATTTATCTGCCCTGAATTGTTTGAAGTGTCAACTGAGGTGGTTGAAATTTCACAGCTACTTTTATTCACGAAACTGAAAGAACTGCAAAGGATACAAGCTGCATACTCATCATTAATTATCGTGACAGTGGAACATTGCCTGAAAATGGCGTGGATGCAAGGCAGCTGCTGAAAGATCTGGGGCACTTTGTCTTGCAAAAAGGTATCCTGTATCACCTTGACTGTCTGCCAGGAAAAGCGTTAAGAAAGGAAAGGCTGGTTCAACAAACAGGGATTCAAAAATCTTTAGCCCCTCAAGTGTTAGCAGCATTTCACAATGAAGTAACTGCAGGCCGTTTGGGTATAACCTATGGCAAGCCATTTGAGCATTAATTTTTTCAGAATTATACATATATGAATATCTTTTTCACAAATGTTTGATTAATTTTACATGTATGCAATAACTTTAAATAATGTAACACGTGAAATAGTTTCACACATATGTACAATATTTTCTAATTTCACACGTGCAAGCGAATTTCACGTGTGTAAATCTTTTCTACACATATGACACTTTGTATTGCTGAAAGGTAGTCGATAAATCTGTGTATTTGTAAATTTTTTACACATATGTGAAATAGTTTTAATGATCAATAAAATGTTTATTTCACATATGTGTAAAAGGTTAAGACATATGTGGAATTGTTATTTCACATTTGTATTATACAGCTTTTATTTTAATTTCTTGTAAAACTATTTCACATATGTGTAAATCTGTTTTATATGTGTTACAAATTTTCAAAAATGTGATATGATTTTTCATACATTTGAAAAAGATTCTCACATATGTGTAATTATGGAATAAATGCAAAAATGGCTTGCCATAATAACCAAGACATATTAAATAACTAAAGCCAGATATTACTGGTGGTGGTGGTGGTGGTGGTGGTGGTGGTGGTGGTGGTGGGCGGGGGGGGTTGGCAGAGTCTATAAAAGAGTAATACCATTCATGCCAAACTGAGAAAGGGCATACAAAGCAAAGCAGTGCCCAATGACAATGAATACTAACAGCAGTTGGAGACCCCTTTGACATGTTGCCTTTTATTTTTAGTTTCACAAAACTTTGCCTGAACAGCTTTGGGTTACGAGGAATGAACAAAAATGAGATGTGTGTATTTGTTTTTATTTTAGGCTTAAGAATAAAGGATAGGAGGGAAAAGATTCTCTTGACACTCTGGTCATTGCTTTGCACTTATGTAACAGATATGTATTAACTGAACACCCTGTATAACAGTGTATTTAACATTAAGTCTCTTTATAAACCTGCCTCTTTTTGCTGTAGTATGCTTTCAGACCTTGTGATGGGGCAACTTGGTAAAAGACAAAACAAAAACTGTTACATGAAGCATACAAATTCCACTCATACAAATTCTTATAAATCTTTGATTGTCAAAGAAGTAAGAAAAGATGAATTTACATTTTTTTCCCTGATTTTGGAAAATATGGAGTCTGCGGAGTTTGTGAAACAAAATATAAAATAACTCTGGCATAAGTACAACTGCCCACCACTCACAGTGTGATGAGCTAGTCAAGAGAATCCATGGTATATTATTGCAAATGCTCAGTTTCTATATAGCAACAATTTAGTCTGAAATTTGTTTATGATTTATAATATTGCAAAGAGGATTAAATGTCAGAATGGCTTACCAAAGGCATGTCTGTGATAAATGCTGAGGAAACTATAAAAACAAAAGCAGATGATGAATCAGCCACTCCCACAAGCCCAAAACCACATGGCCAGACACCACTGACTTGGTATATTGATGTGCTTGCAAGAGATGGGGCAAGGGAGGCACACAAATGTCAGTAAACATATCAGTTTGGTGAGCTGATCATAACTTGAGTGCTGTTTTCACCAAAGCACTTGTCTATCCATGTGAAATGTTTGTAATGCTCCACTCTGTTTCATTTATGCAAGTGCAGGAGTAACATTACTCACCTGTTAGAGAAATGACACATTTTATGTTTGTATATATGATGGCGTACGGTTGAGGTTAAGTGGTGCAGTTACCAGAACAAATAATTTGGGAGCATATTAATATCACTAACACTAACACTAACACACTATGCTTCTATTTTTCAGAAGGCACATACATGTTCCTCCATTTTTGCCTCTATTTTAAAGAGCTGTCCACATTTATTCCTGGTCTGGCAACTGATTAAATACGTAAATTGTAGGGAAAAAGGAACACAAATAAACTTGGAATTTGCCTTACAGATATGGATGCTATATGTTTCTGTATGACAAATTTTTGACATAATTATTGTTGTTAACCTGATGGTGTTCTTATGTTTACTATAAATTTATCCTGAATGGTCACATATGTTTATGATTCAGGACAGGCTGGTCATACCTTCAAGTCATGATATTGTGCAACTTTTAGTAAGTAACTCTTAGTAACTGTGTGAAATGATCTTTTAAAGCATACAAGTTTAAATATATTCCTCAGTTTCAGTTGTTTAAATGCATTTTGTTGCAAGAAAACGCGGCATAAATCTGATACATAGGTAATTCTAATGATTTGGAGGGCAGTTTCATTCAATGATTGATGTTTATGATGATGATGATGATGATGATGATGATGATGATGATGATGATGATGATATGTCCTACATTCAATTAACATAGTGTTGTAAGTGAATCAAATTGTGCATTTAATTTTAGCATCCAGTAATTCATTATTTTGTTAGCTCGTGCACAAGCATATTTATGTGTGTTTTGTAACGTATATTAATGTGGTATTCATGCATTTGATTTCTGCCCAGATATTTTGTGTAATTAAAGGGGCAGTGTACTTGTATATGGGGACGAACATAGGTGCCTTTGAGAAGAAATAGCCTGTTGACATCTGTAACGTCCTTCCTGTCATGGCAACTCTGTTACATCCATCATCAAGTTCATCTGGTCAGCTTATAGCCCAAACACCATGAGTTCATTAAGAAGCACTTACCATCTGAGCTCATAATAACACACAGTCAGCTCTGAATCACTAACAGTTTCATTAAAAGAATAACAAGATGTAAGAAATGCTTTTCTACGAAAGCTTAGAGGATCTAAAGAAAGGCAGATTGAGATCGGTTTTGCAAGATCAAGAAGAACGTACAACAACATACAATACCTAATTCACTGGGATCTGTTTTAAGACATCAAATAGTGCAGAAAAACATTGGCTATATTTATAAATTTCAACCTAAGAATAAAGCAGAGTTAAATACTGTAAAAGGCAGAGATTTAAGAATTACCAAAACATAAACATTCATCTTCCAACACCAATGTGAAGAAATAAATCTGACTTGAGACAGGCAGTCACCCATAAAAGGCAACTGGTGGTTTTAAACCAGTCCTGTCAACCTTCGAAATATTCTTCATCAACTACAGACTCCAGTTTGTAAGATAATCACAAAAAGTTCTGGGGGTCCATCTGTGGTAGAAGATGCAAGTTCCCAGGTTTTACCCCACTGAAGATGAATAAAATCACACATCAAGGCAGCAAAGTGCAAACTGAGATGTTGAAGCAGAAGGTCGCTTCGGTCTTCACCAGTCAAGAATATCGCAGCACCATTAAAATGGATGAGGGTATTATTTCAGTCCCAGATCTCCTGTTAATTTCAATCTTGGCCAACAGAGTCACGAAACGTCTATTAAACCTAAACCCACACAAAGATACAGGTCCAGATGCTATACTCGGCTACTTAAGGAAATATCATGCCAAATGTCTTCTGCCCAGAACTCCTATTCCAAGTTTCAATTGATAAAGAAATCATACCACAAGACTGGCATTTGTTTTCCTATCTTCAAGAAAGCAATGCAATGAAAATTACATATCAATATCCCATATGACATGTCTTGTAAACACATATTTCTTTTCAGTTTTGAACATGTTCTGGACTCAGAGAAACCCTTTCCTTTAGGTCTTCCGTCATTGTTTTGGTCCCACAATCACGATAGACATTGAATGCGATTGTGTGACATCATGCACCGCAGGTGTATTTTGGAAGGCTACCAGACCTGGGCATGGGTGAAAGACTTGGTTATGGCTGAGAACAGAGAAATAATGGATAAACGCAGACAACCGAAGCTATCAACAAATATTTGTACTGGAGAAAGTTGTTTTTTGTTTGTTTGTTTGTTTGTTTTGCATAGTGTTATACACCAAATTTTCAATAATTTGAAATGAATCATTTCCTTGTGCTTCTTTGTATTCAGACTGAAAACAAAAATGGAGGTGTTGACAATACTAGATAATTCTTATCACAGATATATGTATGTTAACTATAGCTGAGGTTTTAGTAAAAGCATAGATTACAGATATTGACCACTTTTGACAGTAAACGGCGTCAGTTACTGTAAACATGTGACTGATATTAAATTCTCTGCTAAAGCCTCTCCCCTATACACGAGGCTTACTGAATTTGCATTTTCTTCTATTTTTAGTGTGTCACCAGATATTTTCAATATGGTGTTGGTCATGGAGGATTCTATATCTCACAAATCTACTTTATTCGCTAACTTTATCATGGATGTCGATGTATTCGAAACAATTTTCAAAGACTTTCATCAATTTTATGCAAAATACATGCAACAACTTTTCCGCATAACTGAAGTTCTTTTGACTGAATCTGGTTTTATATCAATTATCAATGAGGATGGCTTGCTGGAAAAAGCCCAAGGACCAGTGGTATCTTTCAGGCAATGTATAATTCAAATGAACAATTTTATCACTGAAATATTTTTTTTTTACAATCGCATGCAACCTTGTCACACAGTTCGATGATTCAAGTCCTATTCACAAACCAGTGAAATTTTATTTACTTGCCCAGAAAAAAACCTAAGATAAAATTTATACAATTCTTTCTTTACATTCAAAATTATTTCTCGATTAATTTAGTTTAAAGAAAACAATAAAACGTAGTTTTTTCAATTCCTTTATGTCAAAATATGTTTCCAACCACCACATTAATACATACTTTTGACGATGAAACAGGAAAGAGATTCTTCAATCATTTCCTAAGACCGTGTCTTTTTTAAAGCCTTTTGTGGTTTCCATATCAATTCAAAGGTTGAGGAAGCCAATGAAATAAAGATTTTTAAACTTGTGCACTTCAACAAAAATATTAGCAAATATCCATACTT
This sequence comes from Hermodice carunculata, assembly GCA_964020975.1. Classification (NCBI taxonomy): domain Eukaryota; kingdom Metazoa; phylum Annelida; class Polychaeta; order Eunicida; family Amphinomidae; genus Hermodice; species Hermodice carunculata. The sequence goes on along the minus strand of OZ026622.1, from coordinate 62,951,317 downwards.
TGAAATGAAAATACACAGTTCTAAATTCTTTGCTGCAAAAAGTTTACAAAGACGAGCAACTCAACCCCATCAATTGAAGCTTTGTTTTAAAACAACGCATTTTGTTTTTCTCAGGTAACAGGTGTCGTGAAACTGGCTTTTGCATTTATAGCAGAGCACCTACGTATCTCTAATGACGGGATCCTCAGATCTCCAGTCTGAACTATGCTTTGGTTTAATAATATCTTATTAATAAGATGAGACAATAGGGCCAAACCATATGTGAAGTTTTCTGGCGACATACAGATGGATAAAATAAGGGGGGGGGGGGACACAGCTCACACGGACAAAACATGGTTTGACAAATATGATTAAGAAGATGCACATTATTACACACTGATAGTTTAAAAAAGCCGGACAGATTTAACAAACTGTAACGAGACACAACACGCAGAATAGATTGACCTGAGTGTCTCTTTCGTTCTTCACTTGTATGTTGATACCGAAGATACCAAATATTAATTTGATTGAGAATTTTTTTTACTTTTTAATGAATGTGTTCACAGCCACAGATATTTTTTCACTTTCAGGCAAGGAAAACTCTTCAGACCCCCAAAAGAATAGTTTTAAAAGTAAAAGGGGCTAGTCTAATGACATTCACGTAGGTCAATGCGCACAGAATTAAGTTTTTAGCAAATGAAAAAGTAATGGATAGTGCCTTTGGCAGTGTTATTACCATAATGATCACTCGTTTTGTTTCTCGAAGACGGACATTTTGAAGGTGGGTGTTCAGCTGACTGCAGTTCATGGGAAGTCCTGCTTGCAATACGGACGTGTGACAGTTTCCAGAGACATATAAATTGTATCTATTTGAAGGTGGGTATACTTTTGTTGACATAACCTTCAAAGTTTTGTCTGTCATCGCTTGTTCTCTTCCCAAAGGAATTTTGTTCCAAAGATAGATGGTGGATGAAAAAAAAAATTATCATACAAGGCTATTCGTGTACGATAGTGTGGAGTGTTTTGCCGAAATCTTGTATTATAAGGCACTTTGTCGTTAATAATTTAAAACACAAGCAGCCATTTTCTTTTACCACACTGGCTGCAAACTGCTGTGCTATTTCTAGGAAAAGTTTCTTGGTCTGGCCGCATCCGTTCCAGACCAGTCTACCATATTCTAAGACAGGACGTGTTTGTGTTAAAAATACATAGTTTTAAAGGGTAGACCTTTTTCAGTTGAAATTGATAACATTTTAAAATACTAATTAATTTTCAGCATTTTATAACGACAGACTTGACATGCGGTGACCAGCTCAAATCACTGCGCTGGTTTAAGCCAAAATTTGCTGTTGTAATGCTAGTATTCATCTCAGTTATGGAATGGTTGTACCTTTTAATTCTTCTGCGTGAGATTATTATATTCTGGGTTTTGGATGGATTAAAAGTAACATGCCATTTGTCGACCCAATCTATGATATTATCTAAATCATTATTCAGGTATTGTGTTGCTCTGATTGGGTCGGTGACGTTTAAATACAATGTAATATCATCTGCGTACAACTTGCAATGTCTACTATATCATTTACATAAATAAAAAAAAAAAGAAGAAGAAGTGGACGGAGCACAGACACCAACAGAACATCTTTAAGATCACCCAAATAGGACACTGACAATTCAACACTGCCCTTTGTTTCCTATCCATTATATAAGCAGAAAACCACTCTAACAGTGATTCAGAGATGCCCGACATATATAATTTCAGGAATCAGGAATCAGGAATCAGGAACCATTTTATTCGATCAATACACACAAATTTGAATTACAATATCATTTGTCGTAATATAAAAAATACATATTGACCTAGGAGACTTGCACTTAGGTCATATCTGACCGCTATCATACAAGCCACCCTAAAAGTATCACAGTGTTGAATCAGTAACAGGCAACGTTTGAAAAATACATCCATAACAGTTAAAATGTGTTTAAATTACAATTACAATATATTCGAACAGGGTACTTGAAAAGGCTATAAAAAGAAAATAACAAAACAGATCAATTACCGGTATCGCAAACATAACAATTCTGTATACAACATGCTGTTTCATACTTGTCTATGAAATATCTTTTCACATAGACTGTAAAACCTTGGATACTATGTGTGTTTACTTTGTCTTTTATTATTGCTGGTATGTCGTTCAAAATATCGCCCAGTTGATGCCTAATGCAATCTTGTATATATGCACGAGAAGTGCGAATTTTAAAAAAGTTGTTTCTGTTTCTTGTGTTATAGTCATGTATGATGGAGCGTGAAAATATGGGCAAGTTATTGAAATATGCAGGTAATTTGTCATTTTTAAATCTGTGATAAAATTTTAGAAGCTGCAGTTTATATATATCTTGCAGTTTTAGTAACTTCAACTGTTTAAATATAGGTTCTGTGTGGGCATTGAAGTTTTTATTGCTTATTATACGAATTGACCGTTTTTGAATAGTGAAAGGTCTTTCTAGTTTATGTCCCCATGCGAGAAGGCAGTAGTTAAAATGTGATAAAATTAATGTATTATATAGGATTAAAAGGATTTCCATCGGAAGGATATTTTTAAGTTTATTTAAAATACCTGTTCTCTGCGATGCTTTGACACATATCTTCTGTATATGGTTATCCCAGCTCATATGTTTGTCAAAAGTTAGACCTAAGAAGTTAAATTCATCCACGCAGTCAATTTTTACTGTATCAATTTCAAGAGTCGGAATTGCTATTTTTTTAACGGCTTGTAGAAAAACATAAATTTTGTTTTCTTTGCATTCAAAGATAACTTATTTACCCTCAACCATGCACATACTTTATCTAACTCTGCATTTATAATTTGTGAAATGTTATTATTTGAATCTTGATTTTTTAAAATATTTATTGCACTACATAATATGGTATCGTCTGCATAGATAATGAATTTAAATATATTTGAAGCAGATTTAACATCATTAATGCAAATTAAAAACAAAAGCGGACCTAGAATACATCCTTGCGGTACACCTGTCGTTATGTCTTCCAATTGAGAATTAACATCATCTATGATGACATATTGTTTCCTATTCTTCAAATAACTTTTAAACAATGTTAGACTAGTGTCTTTTATACCATAGTAATGTAATTCGTGTATCAAAATTTCGTGATCTAGAGTGTCAAACGCCTTAGACAAGTCCATAAAGATATTTACAGGTACATTTCCTTTATCCATAAGGGTCAAAATTCTGTCAACTAATTCGTATGAGGCGAGTTCAGTTAAGTGGCACTTTCTAAAGCCGTACTGACTTGCATAATACAGTTTTTTTATATTGAAATACTCATGAGTTTGATCAAGTATGACTCGCTCAAATACTTTTGATATAGCCGGAAGAACAGAAATGGGCCTATTTCAATATTAAACCTTCGTGTCAAACCCTTTCCTGCGCTTTGGTTATGTCGAAAATATAACCTGCACTTGTCGCTGTTTGTCCAGTGCTCTCCAGAATTTATAATACAGTTCGTTAATTACATTGGTATCGTTAATTACATTGGTATTTACTAAGAATTCTCAGGCTGTCGGTTTTAAACGTATTTTGATCGGGAAAAGAATCCATATAGAAGTTTCAAAAAGAAGAAAGAAATGGTATGATTCAGATTGCAGAGATTTATGCAAAAACTTGAGAAAACTAGCTGCTGCTCTACCAGATCAGCCTTTCAATACAAGTCTTCTTCAAAATTACAGACATAAACAAAAGAAATACAAAAAACTACTGAATCACAAAATAATACCATCTTAAAGTAAATTGATACAAAAACTATAGCATCTAGAGGAAAGAGATCCTTAATCTTCTTGGAACTTATATGACCAATTATGCAACCAATCAGCCTCCCGACAAATCTATCCAATAGCCTCACATGTTGGATAGAAAATTTCAAAACTTTGCTTAACAGTGCTGAAATGGAGAACAGTAAGGTTTTTTACGATTTTATCCAAAAGAACTAGGACTAAATATTTCATGAATTAAACTTTAGGTTTACTTTGTCCAAAGTAAAATCTGTCATCAAAGGCATTGCACTGTCTAGCCACTTCCGTAAACCTTTCTGTAGCCTCATAAACAGCAGACTATATCATTACTTTGAAGAAAATAATATTATACCACCACACCAAATTGGTTTCAAGAAGGGTGGCAGGGCAGCCGACCATATCCTAGCTATTCAAACCCTGATTGACAGGTATGTGAACCAACATTCCAGAAAGACATTTTTTGTATGCTTCGTTGACTTTAAGTGCGCCTTTGACTCAGTATGGCGACAATCATTATTGTATAAGTTACTTCTAAATTATGTTGGTGGAAACATCCTTGATGTTTCAATTTCAATGTTCAGCAGTGTTTAGTATCATGTCGAAACTGAAAATGGCTCTACAGAACCATTCATTTTAAACATAGGTGTCAAACAAGGCTGTGTCCTTAGTCCGTTATTGTTTAACTTATTCCTGTCAGATTTACCCGAGATTTCTGATGACCTTTGTGACCCAGTTGCGCTACATGATTTAAAACTGAATTGTCTCATGTATGCCGACGATCTTGTTTTAATATCAAAATCGCAAATGGACTACAACAGTGTATTAATTAACTGTATAACTACTGCAGCACATGGCGACTAAATGTCAGTGCAGACAAAGCAAAGTGATAATATTCAACAGAGGGGGACCGAACATAAAGGGTACATCTTCTACTTGTGGTAGTAGCACTGTTGAAACTTCACAAAGATATTGTTATCTAGGAATTGAATTTTGTTCCTCCGGCACATTTACTTACACTATAAATAAAATGAAGACTGAAGACAATTAGATACCGAACTTTGCCAGTTATTATGACAAGTCAATTATTGAAAGTATATACACAGATTCTGCAAGTTTGTGTTGGGTGTCCATTGTATAGCAGTTACAATCCATATATGAAACTAAATGTTATGAGCAAATCAATGGAGACGTCGCTAAGTCTCATAAGTTACGTACATACTGTACATTCAAGTATCATTTTGAACTAGAAAACTACCGGTACCTGAAACAAAATATACCTGTTAACAAAAGAAAGAATCTCAGTAAACTAAGAATTAGCACCCACACTTTAGCTATTGAGACTGGCCGATATTGACAACCAAAAACACAAGTTGAGTTGCGGAAGTGTTACACTTGTAATTTGGAAGTTGTTGAAGATGAAAAACACTTTTTGTCACATTGCAAACTCTATTGTGAGATAAGAAGCAAATAATTTCAAGATCTAACATCAGTTTATGGTAATTGTATTCATTTGAACAGGGATAATAAGCATAAATGTATAATGACTTTGCAGAATATTTCAGTGTGCCAACCAGTCATTAATTTTGTACAGGATGCATTTGCAAAATGATAGGAGTACCTGGGGCATTAAGAGATATACCCCAGGCTAACTCATTGTATTTATTTAGATCTGCGGAGTACCGGTTGTAGATATGTGTAAATATGTAGTTTTGATATTGATTCTCTTTTATCTGTGATGACAATCTTGCTCAATAGCCTTTTGTATTATCTGTATGACTATACTGTACTTGTACGGTTAATGTCATTACAGTTCATCCCACTCTGGGCCATGACACGATTACAACAGGTTTCTTTGTGTGTGTGTGTGTGTGTGTGTGTGTGTGTGTTCAAAAAGGCATGCCCCAGTGGATACATATCCAGCTGCGGCACATATGTCCGTCCCGCAACCGGCCAAATATTCCCTCATCTAAAGCACAGTCATGAGTAGGTTAATGACCATTCCAATCACTGACACCCCCCCCCCCACCCCCCAAAAAACCCTATAGTCTTGGTTGGTTGGTTTGTACTTTTTTTTGTTTTTGATTTGTTTCGCGAGTGTTGGAAGGGGCAGTTACGGACATGTACCTGGTAGGCACCCACAGTAATAATAATCCCGGAGCCTACAAACACCTACAAGTTGAATTTGGCAACTCAACACATACAATTTAGATATAGGCCTACCAGCACAGTAATTGCTTGCTTGCGTATTGATATTTAATACAATATACATGTCCTGGGTAGGCCTATTACCTGTCAGCTGAAATGACTATGGTATAATTCATCAATGCTGTCCAAGTGATATCGCCAGTCGGCAAGATTTATTTCAGTTACCAAGCTTACACCTACCCATGGGAAACTACTGTCTCATTTGCGAAACTTTGCTAATGTTTGAAATTCACAGCCCCTGAAAGAAGTTTCAAGATTTTCCTTCCATGAATGAATACTTAAAGCCGACGGCATTGACGGCGCCATAGCTGAAAAGTGGTATAACAATTTGCGTTTTAAAAACGCAAAAGCTCGAGCGCATTGGCCTTGCTATTATTATTATTATTATTATTATTATTATTATTATTATTATTATTATTATTATTATTATTATTATTATTATTATTATTATTATTATTATTATTATTATTATAGATTGCATCTTCTTATCTAAAATCCAGTGTAGCTGGGGAGTGGTATTCTTAATCTTCTAGTGTTTTTGCAAAAAGGCTCCCAATATACACATAATGAAAACTCTTTATGCAGAGCCAGCTATCCTGCGAATTCTAAAACTTATTTTCCTGATTCCAGCCTCCAGCTCCAGGAGATACCCGAGGTAGCATAAGTTGAGAGCTCTATACATGCACTGCAACCTTGCGGCAAACTAATTTTTTTTTTTTTTTTTTTTTTTTCACTTTGGGAAATGCCCATATGGCTTACTTTCAAGATTGTCGGGATATTTTAGGAGTATTTGGGAAATGTGCAATTCAATTGTTCTTGCCTTCTAACAGACCCATCTCTGTGCTGATTACACTCTACAAATGGAGTACAGATAATACAAGTTTGGGTTTGCTAATAAGGCAACAATTGTTCATGTTCACGGAAAATTTTGAAATGGTGAATCCATTGGTTTGGAAGCATTATTCCGTTCCAGTTCCTTCCTTATCTTTAGAAAAAAATTCATTCTGTTCCCGTTCGTTCCACATTTTTGCCATAATTATTAACTACGCTTGCACAAATCGAAGCGTAGGATAACTTTCGTGCAAGAATGTGCTCGGGAAACACAAATTTGGGTTTGCTAATTCAGCGCAGCGACAGCTCTCCGCCATTCCAATCTATTTTTGAGACAGCAATCGCATTGCGCATCCGGCGGGAACTGGCAGTGGCAATAGGATAGGAAACCGCAAAATGTGCTTGAGTTTTACATTCCAATCTATTCTATATTTTAGTGAAAATATCAAAATACACATGCGCAAAAGGTAATTCTCGCAGGATCCTCGAGGCGCCATTTTGAATCCTGTTGCCGATGATCGAAGCGTAGGATAACTCTCGCACAAGAATGTGCTCGAGAATACTTGGTCGTTTGAGTTCCTTAATAATAACGATGACGTCATGCCAGACACAATTTACTAGGCAAAGCCTAAAATGCAAGCATATACATTACAAAGTCATGTGTTACGGTACGAGTCCTTCTTACAGTTCCAGCCTCCAGGTCTTGGACCAGTAACCTAGGCCTAATGCATTTACATGTTAAAATAGCGACATTCACTGGCTTATTTCTCCTATTTGAAACGCAAAACCACAAATTCCTTTGCATTCTACTTCAAGTTTATACCGGTTGCAGCAAGTTAAAACCAAGAAAATTGGGGGTCATGTGATCAGATTTTTTTTACAGGTGCATTTGTGTTCTTTACCTCCATGATTGACCGTTCCGCGCCAAATATGTCTCCAATAAATACACATAGTTATCAAATGATTTAAAATATTTCTAGAGTAGCAATGCCTTTCTCAAACTCACAGTTGATAAGTATTTTCCTATCCAAAATGATGATGGGACTTAATTTGGGATGCTCTGCTCCTGTGATATTAACATCCAATAGACACAGCAACAGTATTCAGTACTCGAAAGTTCAATGGGACATATTTTCTACAGGAATAAAATTGGAAACGGAGTTAAATGTTGCCTGAAAAAATGTTCAAAACTGTATTCAGTGCTAATTTATTTTTAACTCAGAAGGCCATGCTCTTGATGGAAGCGCTCATTTGAAGATGGCACCGTACGTCTAACCGTGACTTTTCATAAGCACACCAGACAGAAGGTTTATCTGTGAATTACAATTTTAATAAATTCTTTTCTGCATGCCCACGTCTAACCATAGGGCCCCTCTAACGATCGCTAATGTGTAGTGGACAAAGCCTAAGATGCGAGCGTCAGCATCACAAAGAGAGGCTTGTAAAGTACAAGATCAAAGCACAAGCCGACTATTAGCCCGGTTCCCCATCCCATCCTGTGCTCACCATGCGGTGCTTTAATCAATCCGTCCGTGGAAGCCATTTTCACAACGGGTGCTGCGCTGTTCGGGCAACTGACCACAAGTTGATTTTCGCTACAATGTCCAGTATTATTGTGATTTCATTGGGATGTATTTTCTAAAGGAATCAAATTAGAAACTGAGTTAAATGTTGCCTGAAAAAACGTTCAAAACTGTATTCAGTGCGAATTTATTTCATTACTACCCAGAAGGTCATGGTCTTGACGGAAGCGCTCATCTCAAGACGGCACTGACCATCAAATGGTGACTTTTCATCGGCATACCACAGGAAAGCTATATCTGTGAAATACAACTCTCATCTTCTTTTCTACACGCCCACGTCTAACCGCAAGAGCTCGCTCACACTTGATATGTAGTCTGCATAGCCTAAGATGCAAGCGTCAGCATTACAAGCGTAGAGACGCTTGTAAAGTACAAGATCAAAGTGCAAGCCAACTATTAGCCTGGTTCCCCTTTCCAACCTCTGCTCACCATGCGGCGCTTTAATCAATCCTCCCGTCAAAGCCAAAATTAAGGTATGGATTTGATCATGAATGGCATTCTTATAGTGAAACCCTAGACTCCAACTGTAAATGATAGATAGTCGAGATGTGTTGGTACTTACACTTTCCCCATCACGTGTTAAACCTTATCTGAAAGGTCAAAAAGACTTCTTGCGCCGTGATGTTTCCGCCATATATAATGGCAGAACGAAAAAAAAAAAAAAAAAAAAAAATGTCCGTGTGGAATCACCCAACCTTAAATTTGCATTTTGAATTTACATTGTTGAATCATACGTTCCGTGTCACAATGTAACAAGAAAACAAAACAAACAACAACAAAAACCCACCCACCCCCCCAAAAAACCACCACCCCAAAAAAAAATTTAAAAAACGAAAAAATTAAAAAATTAGGAAATAAAAAAAAAATTAAAAAAACACACAAACACAAACATATATATTGGCAGATGCGGGTGCTTTACTCGAAAATATAGCATCTCTAACCATTCGGAAAAAAAAATCCAAGATTAAAAAAAAACACCCCCCCCCAAACACCCCCCCCCCCCAAACACCCCCCCCCCCCCCCAAACAAACCTCATAGTGCATTGAAATGTTTTTCACGCGCCCCAGAAAACAAAGTGTTCTTTTTAGGCATAGGAACAATATAGATAGAGCTGATGGAGTACTTCCTGAGCTTTTGATAGGTGATGTGAAACTTGAAACTTTATTGCCGCAACAAACGTGGTATCATGCAATATGTACAAACATCCACACATATACACACAAGTTACATTAACATCACATTTTGACAAAATCAAACGTATTCACGTTAATGCAAAATACATAAGTACTGGCAAGAATACGAAGAATTATATACATAAAAACCCCTGACTGAGAGAAAAAAAATTACACTATTCCTGATGCGTCATTGATGTTGTTGGTTGTTTACGTTAAGATGCTCCATGATAGCTGCAAAGAAAATTTCAATATATTTCATTTTTCTATATCGTCTAACTTCACCAAAAAGGTAAATTTATCATTATTGTCTAGTGATGAGAATAAAGGGAAAATATAGGCCATTTCCAAGAATAGTTTTTTTTCTCTCCTTTTCATATTTTTTGCAAAAAATGATGACATGTATTTCATCTTCCAATATATTACACTTGTCACAAATTCTTTCTTGATGTAAGAATAGAATAATCCTCTGCTTTGCTGAAATAAAAAATCCACTGTCCCACCGTACTCCGTGTCCCACAGTATCCCGATCTTCCCTAATGAAACTGGCAGACATCGGCATGTGGAATCCTTGGTACGCACAAGCAGACCGGATGCTCGTTATGAGAGGGCGTAATCTTGTGCTGTCTCTTCGCAGCGGCTTGTTTATAAACTAAACAGATCCTGAACAGTGGAGCAACAATTGTTATCTTTTTGCACCCCCCTCCCCCTCCCATCGACTTAGGACAAATCATGGTGCATCACAGAAATTTCCCTGTCGCTGGCGTGCAACTATTTTTCCAACTTGGACAAACGTGTCCGTCCATGGAGAACCCTTTCTATAAAAGACGGGCGGCATTCCGATGGGAGAACTGACCGTGATGTCCGATGGTCCCTGGTACTCTTTCCCTTCAAACAGATGTATCCAGGTATCGGTGGGTAAATAAACGTCCCATTTTGGGGCATCATCTTGCAGAACAGGTGCCACTAACAGATCAGGGCCATACAGATACTCGTAACTTTCCACCCATGATCGGGCGTCTTGCTCATAATGAAGGAACAAAGGCCGTTGAACTGGTATTCCGTGTTTGGAGGCCTGGTTGACCACATCTTTGGTGTAATTCGCTAAAGTCTTGTACATTTTCACCAAGCGAGCAAGCTTTTCCATGGTGTATGTGTTTGAATACACTTGCCACCCTTCCGACGGTCTGTTGCCTACAACAATTACACAATGACTGACATAAAGCCAATGCTACATTATAACAAATTCCCGGTTGAATTATCAAGATTTGTAATCCATAGATATCTAAAAACATCCATATATCTGGACGTAATTTCAACTTATGTAGCAAGGCATGGACGTAATATCCGACCATATCACAAATCACTGGCCCGTCATATAATTACATGCCATGAAATCAACATCCCATTTTTGTGGGGGAAATCACACCCTAGGAACAAGGTATAAAAATAATGTATATATCTTATCAGACAAGTAGGCTATAATGTATATATATATATATATATATATATATATATATATATATATATATATATATATATATATATACATATATACATATATATACATATATATACATATATATATGTATATATATATATATATATATATATATATATATATATATATATATATATATATATATATATATATATATATATATATATATATATATATACATCATTGACCTGAACCTACTATAAGGTATTGTCAAGATACATATTGAAGAGAATTACAAATAAATCACAGACAGAAAAAACATACATGACTAATGATGGTACCAATACAGCATACACACACACACACACACACACACACACACACACACACACACACAGATACATACATATATATATATATATATATATGTATGTATATATATATATATATATATATATATATATATATATATATATATATATATATATATATATATATATATATATATATATATATATATAACCTCTGGTGCACTCCATTGTCAAAAAATTAGAAGCCAAGCTTGTTAGATCTACATTCAAATGCCTCATTGACAAATGTTATCACCCATGGGAGTACGTTAGTATTTCCGCCGTTCATTGTCACAAGGAAGTGAAATTTCTCTGCACCGCTTGAATGAATAAATTTGGTATACAAATTGGGTGAATGAGATGAATAAGAGTAGAGTTTTTTCCCTTTTGTTCTTATATGTTCTGATGTATATATATATATATATATATATATATATATATATATATATATATATATATATATATATATATATATATAATGAACAAACAAACACACTTTACCAGTTCCCATTGTTTGCTAGGCTTATAACCAAAATATTGTCACAGTGGTAAAGAAGTTGTAAGTCCATGTGTCCATGTTTATGTGTGGCATCTGCCATTAATGTTGAGGAGACCCGAAAGTACAGGTGTCCAGCAGGCCTTGGCGAGTCTTGTGCGCAATGATTTTCATTGATGTGTCTCAGATTTCTAAAAACTCAATTGACCTATTATTAAAAATCATGCACTGAAAACCATATCATAATGACAAACGAAAGTTGTCAAGCGGTTAAAAGGGCAGAATTGTTCAACGTGTAACACTTTCTTAAAAAAGGGGAAGGAAAGAAAGAAAAAAGAAGGCCGGACTATATTTTGTCTGTAGCAACATATCATTTGGCAGTTGTGATCCGTGTCAGTCAAGTAAAAACAATTTGACAGTACATAACCATAGGAAGCCACCATTCAATGGTTTTGCCAAACTAACTGGAACAAACTCTATTGTATCATGTGAGGATGCGGATTATCAATTTGCCGAAAGACTGACAGATGAAATTAATCATACATGAAAAAAGCTAGTGCCACCTGTGGAGACTGGTGACAAAGCAAGCCAGAGCCGCATGTCTTTGGTTAAGTTTCATCCATGGGGTTTGAACGCAAGATTATGGTTCCCAGCCACTGCGCTTGGGAGCTACTGAAGGTTGATAATGATGATAATTTCGATGTGACCACGTTTTTCAAGTTGTACAGACTGTAGTGTAGGTTTGGATTGATGAATTACCTCACTTAAAAAAAATCATGTGTC